>CM041641.1:32674678-32742436 GCA_023333625.1 Bothriochloa decipiens | reverse complement strand
CTAAGTGAAATGTTTTCAGCTTCTAAGGAAGCATACGCGTCCACTTCACACGAAAAAGAAGGGACGACATTTCAAAATTTGCTAAGGCAAATTTTTCGACTTTATTTCACTAAGGTGAAATGTTTTCAACTTCTAAGGAAGCGTACGCGTCCACTTCGCACGAAAAAGAAGGGACGGTGTTTCAAAATTTGCTAAGGCAATTTTTTTGAGTTTATATCACTAAGGCGAAATATTTTCAGCTTCTAAGGAAGCGTACGCGTCCACTTCGCACGAAAAAGAAGGGACGGCATTTCAAAATTTGCTAAGGAAAATTCTTCGACTTTATTTCACTAAGGTGAAAATGTTTTCGGCTTCTAAGGAAGTGTACGCATCCACTTCGAACAAAAAAGAAGGGATGACATTTCAAAATTTGCTAACGCAAATTTTTCGACTTCATTTCACTAAGGTAAAAATATTTTTAGCTTCTAAGGAAGCGGACGCGTCTACTTCGAATGAAAAAGAAGGGACGACATTTCAAAATTTGCTATGGAAAATTTTTTGACTTCATTTCACTAAAATGAAAATGCTTTCAACTTCTAAGGAAGCGTACGTGTTCACTTCATACGAAAAGGAAGGGACAGCATTTCAAAATTTGCTAAGACAAATTTTTTTGACCCTTTTTCATTAAGGTGAAAGTGTTTCAAGCTTCTAAGCAAAGCGCACGCGTCCACTTCATGCGACAAGGAAGGGATGGCGTTTTAAAATTCGCTAAAGCAAATTTTTTGACTTTATTTCACTAAAATTAAAATGCTTTCAACTTCTAAGGAAGCGTACGCGTTCACTTCGCACAAAAAGGAAGGGACAGCGTTTCAAAATTTGCTAAGACAAATTTTTTTGACCCTTTTTCATTATGGTGAAAGTGTTTCAAGCTTCTAAGTGAAGCGCACGCGTCCACTTCGTGTGACAAGGAAGGGACGGCGTTTCAAAATTCGTTAAAGCAAATTTTTTGAACTTATTACTAAGAAGAAAGCATTTTCATTCTCCAAGCGAAGTATACGTGTCTACTTCGAACAAAAAGAAGGAACGGCATTTCAAAATTTATTAAATTCTTCAAATCGGTCTCATCAGAGGAAAAACATTACCAGTCCTTGAGCGAAGCATAGACAATCACCTCAAACAAAAGCAGGATCTTCAAAAAAGAAAAGATGATAAAATTCAAATCAATTATACAATACTCATTTACAAGCGAAGATAAACTCACACACTTCGCAGTATAACAAGATGTCTTGCAATACAATTTACCCAATTACAAAAATGTGTGTACAAAATTAGTCATCTCGAGAACTAACTACTTCGGCAGCATCACCAAGTATGTCGCTCACAACATCATTAATAATATCGTCCGCTTCACGGCGTAAATAGTCTTCATAAACATTCACCGGCGAAGTACTTGACTCAGATGACTATAAGAAGAAGAAGTTAGAAAACAAAGTCCAACCACAAGCATGTAAACAATACACGTCAAATTTTTACATGTGCAAAGTTCGTGAAATCAAAAACTCGACAATTGGGAGGCCTGATACTACGGTATCGTTTATTCACATCTATAAAAAATTTATAAGATAGAATCACCAAAAAAGTTCAAAGTTTAAAATAACGAAAGAAAAAACTTACGGGCAAGAAAATCATCGACATCATAACCATCACACTTTGTCGAAAGTCATAAAATTCGCTAGGCTCAAAAATGAAGTTATCCTTAGACATTAACAGCGGGGTAATATCTTCGACATCCTGCACAGGCTCAGCATGAGGAACCTACGCAGGATGGACAAAATAGTCAAATAACCTCCAAGCGTGTGCTTTACAAAGATGATAACTTAAAAACAAATGTATCTTGAAAACTCCCTCATCTCACAAAAGAAAGAAAAACTAGAGCCTAAGGATGGCCACCACTAACATTGCTCGATCCAGCACCACTTTGACCCTTAGCTCTGGCTTCCCTCTTCGCAGTCTCCTCGGCCTCCTTCTGAGCAACTTCTGCCTATTTTGCAATTTGCTAAACAAAAAGAAGAGTCAGATAAAAAATAGCAATAGCACAAAATAAGAAAAACACAAAACATACCTTCTGCAACTTCTCCTTAGCTTTATCGAAACAATCAGTTCGGCCACCAGACCTCCAATATTGCTCAAGATACTTGTTGCACAACACTTGTGTAGACTTCGCAACATTAACCAAATCACTTATAGGGGGAAACTTGTAATTGTCATCACAAAGCTGCGCAAACAAAGGATCTTGGCTCTGTTTCATCAAGTGAAACAATGCACGAGCAGAATAGTAAACTGACGGCAAAGCCAACTGAAGAAACTATCATGGTCACCTAGATTCCAACATTTTTCACCAGGCCTGGCTCCAAACTTATCATAGTTTTCAAAATAGAGTTCCCAAATATGATTGCAGTTATCGAAGAAAGATTTGTCCTGCTCTGCCAATCTTCTCTTAATACGTTGCATACCTTCTTTCAACTTTTCATTCACAATCTTCTTCATCTCTTCCTCCTTCTCGTCAACAACAACAAGAGCACTAATTAACCTAGTCTCCAAACTGTTATGAGCTTCGACGGCATCAGCTCTCTCTTTCTCCTTTCCCACAAGTTGCTTTTTCAGATTCTGGATCTCAACCTAATAATCGCGCTCGTGAAGGGCAATTTTTTTCTCTTTTTCCTCTAACCCCACTTGCAAACCTCTCATCAAGAGAGAACCTTTGTACATCATAGATAAGCAGCGTCAGCAACTTCGAGCAAAGGCTTCTTCGATATTTCAAGCTTCGCATTAGGGACAGTGAAAGCCTCATCTATGCACTTGGATAGCTGAACCTCAGAAGTGCGAGGCATCATCCGAAGTTTATCAGCCCCAATACCTATAAACTTGAAGCAGTCAAGACCCAAACCTTTCTCTTGACAAAACTCTAAACCCCGCCTCAGCGCTTTAGAAACTTCTCCTTCACCAACAGCAGGAGCAACAGGAGTTGCAGGGTCCTGCTAAACACTTGTCATCTTGCTAAAGTCAACATTCTTTTGGGGAGGATTGTTTTTGCAAAAGTAAAAACCAAAGAATTAGCAAAAGAAAACAAAGCAAGACAAAAGGAAACGCGTAGAAAGAACATTTACCAGTGGAAACACGGTCCCCCAAAGTACAATCAACCCTTTGATAGTTTCCACATGAATAGTAGAATTCGACAAGCGTGTCAGCCGTTCCTCGTTAGTTTCTTCATCAAAAACCTCATCATCACTATCTTCAAAATCAAGAGTATAAACCCTTGAACCACAAACTTTTTTTGAAACTTTATCCACCTCAACTTTGCCAACATTAACTGTGGCAGGAATTTCAGCTGAAGCCATCTTCCTTACATCAGCATTTTGATCATGAGCTCCAGAACCAGGCTTCGGTGAAGCTGGCTTTTCAGCCCCATGGGAATCTTTCGTAGTAGGTTCTTTCTCAGAAATTAGCAGCTCAACTCCGGCCAGACCCTCAGCAGGAAAACTTTAGTCTTGCAAATTTTGCAATGCATCATTTAGCAGATTCAGTAAAGGCGATGTTACACCACAAGAAAACATCATAGCAATTTCTCTCACCTCATCTTCAGCATGCTGGGTCAGTGAAACACCCGCATCGTCAACAGCCTTCGCAGTCTCACCACCATCTTTTCCAGAACCACCCAAGCCAGTAATCACATTTCCTTCGACATCCAAACTTTGTTCAAAGACAGCTTCGATATCATCCACATCTAGCAAACAAGAAGGACTTTGATCCTTCTTCAATTTCTTTGCAACAACTTTGCCAGCACCACCACCAGCCTTGCGCTTACCAACCTTAGCAATTGTCTCCTTCTCCTTCTCCTTTCTTTTTACCCTGTTTCTTGTCATGAGCATAAGCAGGAGGAGGTCTTTCGCCATACTCAACATTAGCAACCTCGAAAACTCTGTTCAAGCATTTATAGTTCTCACCAAGTATCTTGTCAATGTTATTCTTCTCGCACAAGACAATTTTCTGAGCAAATCCTGAGCATGACTTTCTACAGACTTCACATAGTCTTCATCTGTAGCAAAGGCCCTGGGATGGTGAAAATTGTTGTCTGGATATTTATAATTGATACCTCAGACTTTTTTAGGATAAAAACATTGAAAGGACCACCCTTTTTTCAATGGCCAAATCCTAGTAGCAGCATATTCTTCTACAAGATCTCTGGCACACTGTAACGAAGTTGTGCACCTGTATGCCTTAACAGCAGTCTTTGATATCGTGGAAGTAGGGAAAGATGGAGATAGCTTAAACTTTTCAACCTCCATCCTAGCAGCCATCGGATATTTCTTCACCATCCTCTTCGTAATAGGTTCTCGCTCCTCAACCATGGGCACTTTATGATAAAACCAATATCTCGACCAATCTCCAACACCACTTATTCTTTGTTGCTGGGGAAACTTAAACGGCATTGTGAGCCGTTTTAAAGCTAGAAGAAGCAAAGTACATGGTAACCACTCGACCATCAAGTACAAACTCTTTGAATTGAGTATGCATCTCAAACAACTCACAAAAAGCGGCAATATCAGCATTAGCTTCCTGGGACTTCACAACCCAAACAAACTGAGCCAACCTAACCACTCCGTTAGGCGTCAAGTGATGCATCTGAATGTTGAAGGCCTTTAGCACATCCACAAGGAAATCTTGACAAGGGAAGCGAAGTCTAGTAGTAAACAAATCCTTATAAACAACACATTCATCCGGATACGGCTTCAGATTAGTCTCCGTAGGATCAGGCACCCTCACTTGACTGCGCTCAACAAACTTCAATCGAACCATCTCGTCAAGATGACCCTTTTCGAACAAAGTTTTACCAAAGGTCAAGGTAAAACCCTCTTCATCCTTGATCAAATTTTTGATAGACGCATCAACATCATCAAGATTTTCTTCATCAGAATCCACAGGTAAACTATCATCATCAACTTTTGAGCTCTCTTGAAATTGAACCTGATCTTGTAAGTCTCGCGAAGACATCTATAAAATTAAAAAAATCAAAACAGCCCAGACAAGATCACAAAGCATAAAATTTAAACGACACAAACCTCGCCGAAGTTGTCAAACACACTTCGCCTGAGAGCTCAAGAAAAGTTAAACAAAAGCAACAGATATCAAGAAAATCTATCTCAAACTTTCTAGCTCAAGAAAAATTTTGGCAGAGTTTCCCTTCTTCTAAAAACGACAACCTCAGGGGGGCCTCGCTATATATAGGCAAAGCTCGGTCAACTATTCAAAACTAGCCGTTGGATTCAAAATTCAAACAGGCCAACTCCAAAGTTTGGATGATGTTTGTTAGGCAAAGTTTCACATAAACTTCATAGGATTCAGACCTTTGGAGTAGGTCTTCGCCCGCGAGGGGCTACTGTTGGGGAACAACTTTGACATACAAACTCCCATCTCAAACTTTGGAGCTGAAAACAAACTTTTTATCATAAATATTTGATACAATATAGTATTCGGTGAAGATGATGTGGATACTTCACTATAATTATTTTGTACTTTGCATATGTGTCCTCACATGTCTCATGCAAAGATGACTTCGCTGGACTTCCGGAGACCAGCGAAGTTAACAAGGCAGCTTTGCATGGTGAATCGGTGAAGCTAACAGCTGGGTCGAGAAACTATGATCAAGTCTAGAGCAGTTTAAGAAGACAAAAAGATAAGGACAAAGTGTGTTCCACCACTTCGCTGAGTTGTTTTTAGCTAAATGTATAGGGAACTTAATATCAGATTTTATAAGATTTTGCTATTGTTGGCAAAGCCAGGAGGTCTATAAATACCCCCTAAGGTGTAAGCTTTCGGGACAGAATGAAATACGATTGCGACCAGCATATTGTTTTCTTCTTACATATATTTGTGTGGTTTCATCACCCAACAGGACCCTTTATCCCCAATGCTCTTTATCTTAGTGATGGATGTGCTTAACAGTTTGTTTGTGAAGCTAGCGAATGAGGGGTTGTTGCAACCGTTATCCCCACAGGTGATTGGACAAAGACTTTCCCTATATGCTGATGATGTTACCTATTTATTAAGACACTTGAAGAGGAGCTGTAGATCACTAGAGATCTCCTCAAGGTGTTTCGGGATGCTTCAAGATTGTGAACTAATATTCAAAAAAGCAATATTATTCCCATCAGTTGTACGGAAGGGTCATTGGAAATAATTCAAGATATTCTTTTGGGTACAATTTCTGAATTCCCCTATAAGTATTTGGGCCTACCATTGTCAAATAGGAAGCTTCTTAAGAGGGATCTCATGCCATGGATAGAAAAATTGCTGACAAACTTCCATGCTGGAAGGCAGCCCTCATGAACAGGGCTAGACGTGCAACGTTAGTCCGATGTGTTCTCTTAGCCATGCCTATTTATCTGTTAATTGCTATCAATGTCCCAAAATGGTTCATCAAGGCAGTGGACAAGATCAGAAGGGGATTTTTATGGCAGGGAAAGGAAAAGGTTAATGGAGGTTGTTGTCTGGTGGCTTGGGAGAAGGTCATGCGACCGTTGGATCTTGGGGGATTGGGCATCCCCAACTTGGAAGTGATGGCCTGGGCTTTGCAAGTTAGGTGGCGGTGGTTGAAAAAGACTAAAGCTGATCGTCCATGGTCTAATCTCAAACTTCCATCGCACTCTCGATAGCTCTGTTCTCCATTGCAGTCACAACAGAGATAGGGAATGGACAGAATACACTCTTCTGAACTGATCGGTGGCTCCACGGGTGCTCGATTGAAAATATTGCGCCAACTATTTTTGCTCGTGTCCTGCCAAGAATTCCAAAAGACACACTATGGCTGAAGCTCTCCGTAACATGCAATGGGCAAGGGACATTCAAGGAGGCCTATCCTAGATTGGTATTAGAGAATTCCTACAACTGTGTGACTGTCTCATGGCTATCATCCTGACTAACCAAGAGGATCATCACATACGGAGGCTGGATAATAGTGGTAGCTACTCTTCCAAATCTGCCTATAAATCTTTTTTCTATGGTGCAGTGACATTTGAGCCTTGGCATCGTCTATCGAAGTCTTGGGCTCCAAGCAAATGCAAAATGTTCTTGTGGCTGGCTATCGGTAATAGGTGTTGGACGGTAGATAGGCTCTCTAAGAGGGGCCTCTCTCATCCAGATAAATGCCCCTTATGCGACCAAGAAGAGGAGACAATACAACATCTGTTAACTTCGTGTGTGATGGCAAGACAAGTATGGTTCAAATTATTCACTAGAACCTAGTTGATTCAACGCCCTGACAAAATTAGCGGAGTTTTGCTAAATGGTGGCGCAAGACGATTAGCAGAGTTAGCAAGGAGCACAGGAAAGGAGTGAACTCTCTAATTATTCTTGGGGCCTGCATTATTTGGAAACATAGAAATGCATGTATTTTTGAGGGGGTTTCTCCTTCTCTTAGCATGTTTTGCAGTGAGCTGAAGAACGAACATAGTCTCTGGTGCATGGCTGGGACGAAGAAGCTTTGAGAGCTTGGTTTGGCGCTGGCCAACTAGGGTTGTTTAGTTGTGGTCGAGTTTTGGCTGATTTCTATGTGTTCAAAAAATGTGTGTGTGTAATCGCCTCACTCATATTTGGTCACGTATGAGTGAGGATCTGTTGGGGACCCCCTAATTTTCTCTATAATACAATGAAATGCAGCTCTCCTGTGGTTTCAAAATAACTTGTTATGTTGTGTAATCATAGTCTTAAACCCGCAGATCATCCATTTAATTTTCAATCTCTTTTTAGGTCTCACATCCAATCTAAATTAGTTTAGACTTGTCGTGAGACTCAAACATAGATTTGCGATTTGAATGAGTGATTTGTGAGTTTAGGGATTGAAATGACAAATCAAACAAGTTTGAGGACCTAAATGAACAATTTCTATGTTTAGAGACTATGATGAAACATCAAACAAGTTTGAGGATTTAAACCTGTCATTTCCAAATTTAGGGGCTTGGATGACACAAGCAGACAATTTTATGGATCACTGGTGCACTTTATTCTTTTTTATTATTGTTTTTAGATTAGATTGTAGGTAAACTACAAAAACTATGTATCTATAAAAAGTCAAAATAACTTACATTTAAAATGAAAGTACAATATAAGAAGTATAATGTATTCTACTTTAATAAAATTAATATATTTCTGATTCCAAAACATGCACACGTACGCGTAGCGTTAAAAAATATACTCCAGCAAATCCACCTCACTCTCCAAACCTCAATCAAACAAGTAAACATGCCATATTGATGTTGTTGGCATAAAAATGTGATTTCCTGCGTCAACTGTCTCTCGCAAGCCAAGTAGACCAGAACGAGAGTGCTTCTCCGATCCCTGTGACTTCTCCGATAGCTATCTGGTCAATCGAGTCCGAGGCGCGCCAGTTAATTTGACCCTGCAATTGACAAGGAGTAAAAATTAGTTAAATTGTGGAACCTACCAGTGTGGTGCCAGATAGTTCTGCTGGGTTATGAGGGTGCTACGCTAGCTAGAAAACAAAACTTTTCTACCTCATAAACCAGGATCTACTGCTAGATATAGGTCACGGAATTACCACTAGAAGCGCAGGTGTAGCGGAAGACTCGATGTAGTCAAACGTGTCCCAGCAGTGCCGTGTAGTTGCGTGGTCGTCTGTTAAGTCCACCCTTCGCTTGTGGATCATTCGAGCATGTTCCCGACCAGTCCAACTAGTCGTTGACCAGTCCAACTAGTCGCCGACCAGTTGCCGACCACCGTGATCGACAAGGTCTGTCCTTGTGCTGCAGATGTAGCACCTCCGAGGTATCACACACGTGCGGGAAGAAGGAATGTGCAACCGGACTGCTAGGTCCGCGAGGAACTAAGGCATGAGCATGGGGTGGGTGACGATAGCTCAATAGATCAAGCGGATCACTTTTTACCTCGCCCCTACCCCTTGCGTATATAGGCATCCCTATGCGACCCTGACCTAGAGGCCCATCAGGAAACCCTAAACCTTATCTAATTCGAGTCCAACCCGAATTAGGCTTCCAACCCTTAAGCGTGCGACCGTATGGGTTCACGCATACATAGACATAGGCCGAGTACTCCTACGCGCCCAATAGTTGACAGCGGCCTCTAGCAAGGCGTGACAACTCCTATGCGTACGCAAAGATTATATCAGATGAACCACTACGACCACATATATGTTATTCCCTTTGCCACTTGATATATGGTTTAACTCATGAGTTAACACTTAACCCAAACACGACCATGCATTTGTTGATCCAATCACTTGAGCGATCCAGTGATATCTCTCTGACGCAGAGAGGGACAAGTTCCATCTTAACTATCTATGTCTCATAGCATGCTTCCCGACCACTCGAAGACCACCATTATAACTACCCAGTTATGGAGCAGTGTTTGATGATCCCTAACTAGGATGTTTCACATCTTAAGTACATACCACAATCTCAGGCCTAAGGACATAACGTACATTACGTGAATAGAGACAATCTCATGTCGGGTCAGTCCAGCCTACATGTCTCACATGTGCCCACATTATTAGTTCGACATCTCCATGTCCATGACTTGTGAAACATAGCCATCAACTAATACATGTGCTGGTCTAATGTTTAAGTGTGTTCTCACAAGAACGCCGACCAGGGACAACTTTAGAATAACCATTCAAGTAATTGAGTTCCACAAATAATTCTCATAATTGCCAATCAACACAAGTTGTCTACAATGGATATTCAATGAACACTTAATGCATGTCATAGATACAATTGGAATATCATCATCTGTATGATTACCTCTAGGGCATAACACTTAATGCATTATCCAAATTGAGATGAACTCTAAACAAAAATCATAGAGAACAAAATTTTACATCTGGTTCTCTACCGCTTTGCCGCATTCGGTGAAATTAGAATTGCGAATAAGGCTTGAAAAATAGAGTTTTCTGCGTTTCAAGATTAGACGTCGGATTCGGATAACTCTATTTTGCAGGTATTGATGACTGGTATAGCCCTTATGTGTATGTGATGCATGTATGTATTTAATTCATGGCTTGCATGTCATGAGGACAATATGGGCAGGAGCCACATACATATTGTCAAAATTAATGTAATGGCCTGTGTGCCAATCTGTGATGATCTATCCGTGACTATGTAATTTCATTTTACTTGTGCTAGTAGTACCTAGTCTCGGTGGAATCATCACTGAAGGATGGCATACTCGAATCATGGAGATGGAGATCACTGTGATGCACAGATTGAAGGAGATGGAGATCCCCAAAGGAATAATGGGCTATACCAAGTCATGTCTGTATTATGCCGTTCTTACTATGTTCTACTTTCACATGCTATTATGTTTTTGTCTACATGAGTGCGGTAGTGAAGTAGAACGATCCCTCAGCAATGTTTAAGTTAAATGCTTCCCCAAACCTTGCACTGTCATAAGTCTTGTACAACAGGTGGTAGGTCTATGAAATTAGGGTGCCACTGGTTTTCCTCAACTAGGCAGGTTCGTATCGGATAATTACTACAAGGAGGTTTGGTTACTTAAACAAGGTCATCCTAATGGTTAGGGACCTTAGAGCATGGGTAGGTTGAGCGTACCATAGAGATGCTTCCCAACAACAAGAGTCATATGTGATATGATTAGCAAAGTGTCGCTTACCGATCTACCATGTCTTCTAGCGGTGATGCTAAAGCTCACTAGTTGACTTGCTTACCGATCTACTAATTTCATTCTTGCATTGCTTCCAGCCAGCTATGGAACTTCATCTTGAACTACCATATGCATGGAGCAGAGAGGGGCTTGAATGAACTGTGTGGCATGCTGAAAACAGCAGAGGCTGACATCAAGAAAGGTGCCAGCAGTAGCCAAGTGTTGGTGATCCAGAACCGACCTCGTTTTAAGAGGAAGGGCAATTCTTGGAGGAAGAAGAAGGGCAAGGCTAAAGATGAGATCTCTAAGCCAAACCCATCTACTGCCAAGGCTGGACCATCTGCAAATTTAGATTGCTTTTATTGTAAGGGAAAAGGTCACTGGAAAAGGAACTGCAAGGAGTACTTGGCGTCCTTAGAGAAGGATGGCGGCGGTAAAGGTACTGCTCTGCTTGTACTCTTTTTGTTCATGTTACAGACATTTTCCTCGCTAACTCTTATATCAATTCTTGGGTATTTGATACTGGATCGGTTGCTCATATTTGCAATACGATGCAGAGAATGATAAGAAGTAGAAGCGTGGATAAAGGAGAAGTTGATTTCTACGTGGGCAATAATGCAAGAGTTGCTGCATTGAACGTTGGGACGATGCAACTTCCCTTGCCGTCAGGATTTATTTTGGAATTGAATAATTGTTATTTTGTTCCTAGTTTAAGTCAAAACATTGTGTCACCATCATGCTTGATGAAGGATGGTTATTCATTTGCGAGTAAAGACAATGGTTGTGTGATCTCAAAGAATGATGTGTTTATGGCTTTTGCATCCATTGTGAATGGGTTATTTATTTTAATCTTGATGATGCACCTGTCTGTAATGTTAGTGCTAAACGGCCTTGACTTAATGAGTTAAGTCCTACCTATATGTGGCATTGTCATTTGGGTCATATAAGTGAGAATCGCATGAAGAGGCTCCATGATGATGGTCTTCTAACTTTGTTTGATTTTGAATCATATGAGACATGTGAGGCTTGCTTGCTAGGCAAGATAACCAAGGTGCCATTCAAAGGATTTTCTGAGAAGGCATCTGACTTGTTGGAACTTATACATACTGATGTATGTGGACCAATGAGCACGACAGCTAGAGGCTGATTTCAATACTTCATAACTTTTACTAATGACTTTAGTAGATATGGATATCTCTACCTAATGAAGCATAAGTCTGAAACATTTGAAAAGTTCAAAGAATTTTAGAATGAAGTAGAGAATCAACGTGGCAAGAAGATCAAGGCCTTGCGATTTGATCATGGAGGCGAATATCTAAGTCACGAGTTTAGCAATCATCTTAAGAGTTGTGTAATTGTTCCATAGCTTACGCCACCCAGAATGCCTCAGAGAAACGGCGTGTCTGAGTGACCTAATCAGACCTTGTTGGACATGGTTCGGTCTATGATGAGCCAGTCGGACCTACCTTTATCATTTTGGGGATATGCTCTAGAAACAGCCGCTTTCACATTGAATAGGGTACCATCTAAGTCCATAATTAAGACACCATATGAGATGTGGACTGGTAAGAGTCCCAGTTTGTCTTTTTTGAAAATTTGGGGTTGTGAAGTTTATGTTAAATGACTTATATCAGATTTACTAACACCCAAATCGCACAAGTGCTTTTTTGTGGGATATTCGAAGGAAACTTTAGGGTATTATGTCTATAACCGGTCAGAGGGTAAAGTGTTATTATGTCTATAACCGGTCAGAGGGTAAAGTGTTTGTTACTCGAAACGGTATTTTCTTAGAGAAAGAGTTTCTCAGAAGAGAAAAGAATTGACAAAAGGTGTATCTTGAAGAAGTTCAAGATGAGCTAGTAGGGACTGACTCTGCGAGTGATGCTAACGTAGCAGAGCAAGTTGAGACACCCGTGGCAGTGGAGACACCGCCACAACCATGAAGATCAGCGAGACTTCACGCATTGCATGGGGATTTGTTATTGTTGGACGATGACGAACCCGCGGATTATGCAGAAGCTATGATGGATCCAGATTCCAAGAAATGGCAAAGTGTCATGAGATCCGAGATAGATTTCATGGGACACAATCAAGTTTGGAACTTGGTTGACCCGCCTGATGGGGTTAGACCCATAGAGTGCAAATGGATCTTTAAGAAGAAGAAGGATATGGATGGAAATATTCATGTCTATAAAGCTTGACTTGTCGCTAAAGGTTTTTGGCAGGTTCAAGGAATTGACTACGATGAGACAATCTCGCCGGTAGCGATGCTTAAATCTATTCGGATCATTCTAGCAATTGCTGCATATTTTGATTATGAGATATGGCAGATGGATGTTAAAACTACCTTTCTAAATGGGTATTTAGAAGAGGACATGTATATGATACAACCCAAAGGTTTTGTTGATCCTAATAATGCTGGAAAGATATGCAAGCTTAAGAAATCTATTAGTGGGCTAGAACAAGCATCTCGGAGTGGGAATATTCATTTTGATGAGGTAGTCAAAGGGTTTGGCTTCTGTCAGAATGAAGAAGAAACTTGTGTTTACCAGAAGGTAAGTGGGAGCGCTATTGCGTTTCTAATCTTGTATGTTGATGACATACTATTAATTGGGAATGATATTCCTATGTTGCAATCTGTAAAGACTTCAATGAATAATAGTTTTTCTATGAAAGATTTAGGAGAGGCAGCATACATCTTGGGAATTAAGATCTATAGAGATAGGTCAAGAAGGCTAATAGGATTAAGCCAAGACACGTACATTGACAAGGAGTTGAAATGGTTCAACATGGAATAGTCCAAGAAAGGGTTCTTGCCTATGTCACATGGTATGTGCTTTAATGACAAGCAGTGTCCTTCATCAGATGAAGATCAAAACCGCATGAGTAAGGTTCCATATGCTTCGGCCGTTGGTTCCATCATGTATGCCATGATATGTACTCGCCCAAATGTCTCATATGCTCTAAGTGTTGTGAGCATGTACCAAGCTAATCCGGGTGAACCTCA
Source organism: Bothriochloa decipiens (assembly GCA_023333625.1). Lineage (NCBI taxonomy): Eukaryota > Viridiplantae > Streptophyta > Magnoliopsida > Poales > Poaceae > Bothriochloa > Bothriochloa decipiens. The sequence goes on along the minus strand of CM041641.1, from coordinate 32,728,758 downwards.
CTGGATGCTTGTTAAGAACATCCTAAAGTACTTATGAAGGACTAAGGATGTGTTCCTAATCTATGGAGGTGAGGAGGAGCTTGTTGTAAATGGTTACACCGATGCTAGCTTCCAAACCAACGGGGATGATTCACTATCTCAATCAGGTTTTGTGTTCATAATAAATGGTGGTGCAGCTAGCTGGAAAAGTTTCAAGCAGGAGACGGTGTCCGATTCTACAATAGAAGTCGAGTACATTGTAGCTTCTGGCACTGCAAAGGAAGGTGTTTGGTAGAGGAGGTTCCTCATTGAGCTTGGTGTGTTTCTGAATGCGTCGGGCCCATTGAATTTACATTGTGATAACAATGGGGTGATTGCATAGGCTAAGCAGCCTAGGGATCACTAGAAGAACAAACATGTACTTTGAAAGTTTCATCTCATTCGAGAGTTTGTGAAATGAGAAGAGATCAAATTATGCAAAATACATACGGATTTGAATGTAGCAGATCCTTTGACAAAGGCTCTTCCACAGCCTAAGCATGAGGCGCACATGAGGTCTATGGGCATTAGACATCTAAGAGATTAACTCTAGTGCAAGTGGGAGACTGTTGGGAATATGCCCTAGAGCTAATCATGTAGATGATGATATTCGATTGTATCTATGATTAATAAAGTGTTCAATGAATATCCATTATAGACAACTTGTATTGATTGGCGATTGTGTGAATTGTTTGTGGAACTCAATTACTTGAATGGTTATTCTAAAGTTGTCCCTGGTTGGCATTCTTGTGAGAACATAATTGAATATTAGACCAGCACATGTATTAGTTGATGGCTATGTTTCACAAGTCATGGACATGGAGATGTCAAACTAATAATGTGGGCACATGTGAAACATGTAGGCTGGACTGACCCGACATGAGAAAGTCTCTATTCACATCATGTATGTTATGTCCTTAGACCTAAGATTGTGGTATGTACTCAAGATGTGAAACGGCCTACTTAGGGACTATCAAATGCTGCTCCGTAACTGGGTAGTTATAAAGGTGGTCTTCGGGTGGTCGGGAAGCATGCTTTGAGACATAGACAATCAAGATGGAATTTGCCCCTCTCTACGTGAGAGAGATATCACTAGATCACTCAAGTGATTGGATCAACAAATGCATGGCCGTGCTTGGGTTAAATGTTAACCCATGAGTTGAACCATATATCGAGTGGCAAAGGGAATAACTTGTATGTGGTCATAGTGGTTCATCTGATATGATCTTTGCGTGCACATAGGAGTTGTCACACCTTGCTAGAGGTCGCTGTTAACTATTGGGCAAGTAGGTGTACTCGGCCCATATCAATATGTGCGTGAACCCATAGGGTCGCACGCTTAAGGGGCTGGAAGCCTAATTCAGGTTAGACCCGAATTAGACATGGCTTAGGGTTACTAATGGGCCTCCAACTCATGAGCTCATTGAGGATGCCTATATAAGCAAGGGGTAGGGGCGCGGCTAGGATGGGACACGCCTTTGGTAGCTACCGTCGCCCTCCCCACGCTCACGCCTTCTGCTCCTCGCAGACCTAGCAGTCCGGAGGTGCATCTCTTCTTCCCTGCACGTGTGGGATTCCTCAAAGGTGCTACATCTGGAGCACTGGGATGAACCGCTCAAGGGGATTGAGGTGATGAACGACCATGCAACTGCACTGCCTGCTGCGACACGTACAACTACATCAAGTCATCTTCCGTTGCACCTGCGCGTCTAGTGGTAATCCCGTAACCTGTAACTAGCAGTAGATCCTGGTTTATGACGTCGAAAAGTTTTGTTTTCTGGCTTCTGTAGCAGCCTCATAACCCTACAACCTCCTCAACCAAACACCTTCCTTTGCAGCTCCACTAGCTGCAATGTAGTCGACTTCTGCTGTAGAATCGATGACCGTTTCCTTCTTGGAACTCTTCCAGCTTACTGCACCACCATTTATTGTGAACATAAAACCTAATTGAGATAGTGAATCATCCATGTCAGTTTGGAAGCTAGCATCAGTGTAACCATTTACAATGAGCTCCTCCTCACCTCCATAGATCAGGAACAAATCCTTATTCCTTCTCAAGTACTTAAGAATGTTTTTAACCAGTGTCCAGTGACTCTCACCTGGATTTGCTTGGTACCTGCTCACAACACTTAGAGCATATGTGACATCTGGGCAAGTACATATCATGGCATACATGATGGAACCAACTGCCGAAGAATATGGAACCTTACTCATGCGTTCGCGCTCAGCATCAGTGGAAGGACACTGCTTATCACTGAAGCACATACCATATGACACAGGCAAGAACCCTTTCTTCGACTGTTCCATGTTGAACCGCTTCAACACTTTGTCAATGTATGTGTCTTGGCTTAATCCTATTAGCCTTCTCGACCTATCTCTATAGATCTTAATGTCCAAGATGTATGCTGCCTCTCCTAAATTCTTCATAGAAAAACTATTATTCAGTGAAGCCTTTACGGATTGCAACATCGGAATGTCATTCCCGATCAGTAATATGTCATCCACATATAAGATCAGAAACACAATAGCGCTCCCACTTTCCTTCTTGTAAACACAAGGTTCTTCTTCATTCTGACAAAAGCCAAACCCTTTGATGACCTCATCAAAATGAATATTCCAACTTCGAGAAGCTTGCTTTAACCCATAAATGCATTTCTTAAGCTTGTATATTTTTCCAGCATTTTTAGGATCAACAAAACCTTCTGGCTGTATCATATACACATTCTCTTCTAAATACCCATTTAGAAGGACCAAAATAATTTGTATGAGAAAACAGTTTTGTCAGAGCAAAAATCTGCTAATGTGAATAACATCAAAGCTCTTGTTTCTTCCCTAAAAGACCTCCAGAAAACTATAGATGACATGAAGCCAAACCTTTCAAGTTTGCAAACTAGGAAAGCTCAACTGGAGAAGGAACTCTAGGAAGTAAATGCTACCATTGCTTAAAAGGAATCAACTTTAACCCCAATTACTGATAGTCTGAGGCTAAAGAAAAAAGAGTTGGCCAAATCCATTCAGATGGGCAGACAAATAATGCAAGATCTAAAAATCGTATCCACATCTGTAGCTGATGATAAATAAGTGCTTGCCCAGATTGATTCTGACAGGATGAGTGCTCTTGATGTACTGAAAACTTCCTTGATTTGTAGTCTGATGTCTTGTAATAATTAAACATCTTGAACTCTCTGAATTTCAGCCTGTATCATTTCTAAATGGGTGATACTATTATCTAGTTGATTCTGAGAAACTCTATTTCCAAAACTGACACATAGTTCTTTCAGTATTTTAGTCTTTAGCTGATCCACCTTCTCGACTCGTCCTCCCGATTAGCCAAAGAATACAAAATAACTGGCTTTTCGAGAAAATACGCTCAGAATTGATTTGACTGGCTACTCGATTACCTGCATATATAGTCCCGCAATCAATGGTAGGTCACCGATTCATTTCCCAAGACGTACCCCGGGCTATAAGTCGACACCTCTGCTTCATTGCAATCCACACACAACTCTTGGGTATCTCGTCTTCAAGCCAAACAAATCCCACCAACCTCAAGAAAAACCCTTGTCTTCCTCGAGTCCCACCTATGGCAGGCCGTAATCATGGCAAGCGTCCAATAGAGGAAGAGGAAGTGAACTCCTACCACGTCGTTCATCCTTGCGTCAGGTAAGACATTCCTGATTGATTTCTTTGTTTCAACTTCCTTTTGAATCTAATCTCTGCTTTGCCAATCTTTTTAGGAGAGACGGCAAGGGACCTTCCAATGTTGCCGCTGCACTGCCAGCGGTACCAGCAGCATCATTTGCTCCTGCACTGCCTCTGGTGCCAGCAGTTGGTCACGAATTAATCAGGATAGTTTCGGTGGAATCTGAGGACTCCGCCACAGGTTCATCGTTCTCCACTGGATCTGCCAAGGTATCAGTGGCGTTGTTTGACCGTATTTACTGAGAGCGGATGGAGATGGAGACACGCTATGATGAGACCATCAAGGAGTTGGCCCAGATGCAGAGTATCCTTGCTGACTTCCAAGCTGATCTCCTCACAGCCGAGCGGGAGGCTAAAGTGTCCATCAATCAGCAAGTTGCTGCTGATACACGTGTCGCCGGTAATTATCATGCTTTAATCTCCATCTTTCTGATATGTGTTGACACTTCTAACACCACTTAAGCTAAGTTGTCATCCCTAGCATGGCACCAAAAGTGTTGGTATAAAAACTGCTCCTCTAATAAAATAAATATAGGATCCGCAAGCGTATAAATTAAATACCATTGAAGCACTTCACCGGGAAGTATTCTAGGTATCGTTATTTATATTTAGCTTAAGGGAAAGAACTAAGTACTTAAACAATCAGATAAACTTGCAAAACATGACTACTTATGAGTGATTGATTGCACAGTCACCTACTTTGGCAGAGGGGGTAAACCATGATAGATAAATAATATGAATTATAAAGCTCAGGGAATAAATTACGCAGAGACTAGAGATAGACTACTCAGCATAAAAGTAGGTTGATGTCTGATTAGTTCAAGAGATAGAATTTCTAGGTAGGTTCTAATCTACTAAGTCATTCATCTACTCTAATGCTACACTATCATATATAGCACAAAAGACTCTTCATCTATGTATAAGGATCATTGCTATAAAAAGCCAAGATATAGCACGACTTCCTATGCAACTTTGGTTCTGCTAGTCTATGGTGATGTTCATTTTATGCCCCCTTTTCTCTTTTTAGTTGACATATAAAATTGATGGTTAACAACCGTCAACAAACTCCCCAAGCTTACCGTTTGCTCGTCTGAGCAATCAGCTACACGAGATGGATCAGGAGTTGCTACAATGCTTTCACGCTTTATAAGTGCACATGCCTTAAACAGGAGTTCATCTTCAGACTAGAGTGGGCTATCATAACTCCAAACTTACTCATGTTTCTTCCAACCATGGGGCTTTTACCTGTACTTGGGTCTTGAGCAGTTGAAAGATAGAACAATTAAGTCAAGCACTGTTGACTCATGCTCTGTTGTTCCACCTCTGTTCTGGAGTTTTTATAAGATTTTCAAGATAAAACTCAGAGTTTCTTAGTATGACCCTTTCAAGTATCTCAATATGTGGTATTTTCTATCCTCTCTAAGGCATTGAAAGGAGTGATGCCTTCTCTCATGCACTTAGAATATGTGGTATTTGTAGCATAAGGCATTTATACATGTGCCTTCACTCTCTCACCCTATATCTAGTAAGGCTTATGTGGAGCTCATAAGTGTGAAGGTATCTAATGCATTGGGCCCGATCGAACTATGGATCCAGAGGAATTCATCATATAACCAATCGGTTGTGCATGTGTGGTTTTATATGTGGATGATGGAATAGAAACATTTTTGTAGAAGGAGAAGGGGTGCAAAGTAATTCTAATGCTCCTTTATTTGAAAAATGATTCCTCTAATTCTAAACTTGAGAACAAGTGAAAAACTAGGGCTCATAAATCTTTCTTTTCTTCTTCTCTCTTTTTTTTCACATAGGACTTTTCTCCAATTCTTGCAGCCCAAAAATTCTTTGCAAATGAAACTTTGTAGAGGAATGAAGGAGGAAACTTGGAGCATTGAACTTGAGGTAATTGGCTAGCAAGTGAATAGGGGAAATATTTTTTTGGTGTTCACTCTCAGTGTAAGAGTGGAACATTTTTGAATAGGTGAAGATGGAATATATATGTGGTGCGTACTTCCAGAGTAGAAGGCAAGGGGTGAACATGAGTGTGTGATACCAGGATTTAGCCATATGATGAGTCCCTAGGGATCAACACAGCTCGAGCAAACACAAACCCTACAATATGTGGAGGCTTCCTATTCTAATAAATATTCAATTATAGCTGTGTTAGGAATTTATACTCTCTATCATATAAGCAACTCATCATGAAACATTCTAAACTTTCATAAAAAATCTCTAGAATTTAGTGGCATTAGGAACATAATAAACAACAACTCAGACTGTATCATATCATATCCGTCAACTACCTACACTTAGCTTAAGCATATGCTCCCACAGGTTTAAAGTGTAGAGTAAACTCAGTTGTAAAACAGTGTATCTAATCCTTGAGAGAACTCAAGTTTAAAATTAGGTACTTGAAAAGAATTACAGCAGAGCAACTATTCATCATTTACAGCATTCATTCTTCAAGTCTACATATTTTATTTATAGCAAACTTAACTGAAAATTAAAGCAAACTTATATTACACACTCTTTTTGTTTTAGTTTTTATTTTTAGACAAACTTAAAACTTGAACTCCAAACTAAACAGCGAACAACAAATTAAGCAGAAACTTAAATAGCGAGCTCAATAAATTAAACAACAAATATTTATTTAGTTTTTTGGTTTTTTTGATTTTTTAAATACAAAAATAAAGAAAGAAAACAAACTGAAATAGAGGGAAAGAAAACTTACCTCGATAGCGGGGGTCCTCCCCCAAGCTGGTTCTTGGTGAAGTCGGTCATTTTGGGGTCTGAAGGAATGTGAAGATGTTCTGCAGGCTGTTGTTGGTTAGGTCTTGTCCCTCCCAGATGGTGTCCAAGGTCCGTGTGGTGTCTTGGTTCCACTGGTGCTGATCAGTCCACTGCTGCTCATTGAGAGCAAGGGAGGTGTCGGTGCGGTGCTAGAACGCCACTTGTTCATCATAATGCTACTGGGTATAGTGAAACCCAGTGGCATCAGACCTGCACCCTCACTTGAAGTTCTGGTGTGGTTCTTCTTCTTCTGTCCTCATACCAACGGTATCAAATGAATGCCTTGGTCCTCTGCCTGAAGTTCCCTCTCCTGTGGGGACGAATAGCGGTGGCTAGTAGTACCCATAGGGTGGCTGGTTTGGATAGTAGTGAGGGTACACCCCTGGGTTCAACGCATGGTGATGGCATGCCTGCCAGTCATCATAACTGGCGTGTGCCCGCTCCTCTGGAGTGGGATCAGCTCTGCGCCAAACTGGCTCGTGCTGACGTGTGAATCTGTCAGAGGTTGTCCTCTGAGGCGCCCTTGCATTGACTGGCCTTGCCTACTGCTCAACATGGAAAGATTGGACAGAATACAAAGCCATCCCTGGGTTAGGTAATCAGAGTGCGGCCTCTCCATACATCATGAATAGATCACCTCTGATCCTCTTCAGTAAATGAGCATGATTAAAATGTTTGTAACCATAAATATCTTTATGCACTTCTATGAACTCAAGAGAGGCACCGTCTATCATGGTCAGATTCATGGCTAAGCGGGTGACAATAGAGCAAATGGATACGTCCCCTACCTTGTAGCTGGGGACACCCAACCAGTGATCGACTAAAGCACGAACAGGTGATACCTTAACTTTGTTTACAGCTGCATACATCAGTTGTAAGTCTACTATTCTAACCTTGCTTATGTCATCATGAGGAAAGAAGGCCATACCCAACCATTTGTGTAGGAACCTAAGTGTGGGGTGCTCTATGTCCCCTGTACGGTGTGCATGAAAAAACTGGTCTCTAGAAATGTCAATCCAAAATCAATGTGTGTCGTAATCGCCTAAGGCTCCTTCTATGTCTTTGGGTGCATCTGAGGGGAAACCTAGGAGATCACTAAGGTTTCTCCAGGTGAGGGAGAAATCTTGGGTGAAGAGCCTAAAATAGACTCCCAAGTCTATGAGTTGGAGGGTGCAAAGAAATTCTATGGTCAAGAGCTTTGACCCTAACTCAATGATGTTTACAAAAGAAGTCCAACCAACAAACTATAAAATGGTGTCAAGTTCATCGGCCATACCTGCCTCGTACAGAAGTGTTTCAACAAAGACCAGCGTGTGTGCATAGCTCCTGTCCTTGAGCTTCTTGTTTATGGCCTTCTCCCGAGAGTCTCTTAGGCCAAGATGAGATGCCCTGAGGGGGATCCTATGGGGTGCAGAAGAAGATGCTAGCTGGGGGAGGACTGGAGGATCGGTACTCATGGCAGAGCCAACCCTTGATGAAGCTTGATAGGATGAGCTCCTTGTCCCCATGTTCTTGACCGTTCTAACAACTCCCTTGGCCCACTTCTTCATCCTGCAAAAATTCTTATAAACAATACTAGTGCAAGGGGTTAGTTAAGAGTTAGTTGTTACTCGTCCAGTGTCAGCGGTCCAGAGGTTAGTCATCTTTCCAAGATTAATTCTAGTTTCTAGATGGATTTCGACAGAACCTCCCCCAAATTTTAAAATTCTTAATCCCTATTTGGACAACATCTCCACTAATTTTCTATGAGATTGTTGCAGCACCACTCCTCCTCTACACTAGCTCTTGAGCTCTTGCTCACACTCCTTGCTTAGCACTCTCTTATCTACTCTTCCTACTCTCCCCTTCTCTCTCAAACTCTCCCAGGAATACTCAAAGTCAAGAGCACCCTTGCTAGCTACAAAACCTGAATGCTTGTGCTGCCTGGAAGTGAAGGGAGGAAAGGCATTTATAGAGGTGGAGCTGGCTAGCGGGCACCCAAGTGGTGGGGGCGGCCGCCCACCTGCTGGCTCCTTTGCCTCTCAAATTTTGTGCCTTCCACCTTGCTTCCTTGCTAAGGCTAGAAAAGAGAAGAGATGGTGGATTTGGACGGTGGAAAAGAGAAGATGCTGGAGGTGAGTGGAAGTGGATGAAATAATGTGATGTGATGTAAGTGAGGTGAAGTCTATGACATGTGGGACCCATGGTGGTGGGCCTACCATGCATCAAATATATATAAATATAATGAACCAATATATAAATATATATAAATGTACGGACTAAAAAAATTTTGTGCCACCACAATAAATATTTTTTAACGGGTTGTTACACACCAAAAAAATTATTTATATGGGACATAGAATTTTTATAATGCAATGCTATAAAGTAAATATTCTTAAGAAAAATTAAATGGATCGAGAAATTAATTGCGGGTTAATACCGAGTTACCTTCCGACGAGGGTTCGAATTTTTAAAGTCCTTCGAACTGGACCTTTCAAATTATTTAGTCTGCTGATGTTCCCAGAGTCAGTGACTCTGGTGATTCTTCTGTCTTGTCTTGATCTACATCTTTGCGGAGGAGTTGAGTTCTTGTTTTGACTTGAATGCAAATTGCTCTTCTTGTCCATTTATGGTGAACTTGATTCTGACCTGTGTGCATTGGCGGTGCTCAAAAAGGGTCTCCCAAGGATGAGTGACACCTTTGAGTCTGGATGCATATCCAGTACCACAAAGTCTACTGGCACGAAGAACTCTCTTATCTTGACTGGGATATTCTCGTCAATGCCTAGTGGATATCGAATTGATTGATCGGCCAGTTGTAGGCACAATGATGTTGGCTCAAGTTTAGTGTGATTGAGATTGTAATAGATAGCAGCGGGCATCACACTGACACTTGCTCCAAGGTCACAGAGTGCGTTGTTGAAATATTGATCTCTAATTGTACAGTCAATGGTCAGACATCCTGGACCTTTCTTATTTTCTGGTAATTTGTTGAGGATGGCCGCACTGCAGTCTTCTGTTAGCTTGATCACTTCAGTGGATGGCAGTGGTCTCTTCTTGTTGAGAATATCTCTGATGTACTTGGCATATGTAGGGACCTATATGGAATCCAGAGAAGTATATTGATATATAATTTTTGAATTACCTCCATGAACTTACCAAACTTCTCATCTGATTGTTGTGGTCTTCTATTTCTGTGAGGAAATGGTAGGTAGTTTGTGTCTTGAAAATTCTGTCTCATTTCTTGATCTTGTACTGGTTCTGGTAATACTTCTTCGGGAATGTTGTTCTCTTCTTCTACCACTGGTGGTACTACTGCTGGCCTTCTTGCACCTTTTGGATAAGGAGGATCCTTGGTGGATCTCCCTCCTCTTGTAGTAATGGATCTTACCTACTCAGGGTTAGTGGCAACAGGCAATGCAGCAGCTAACTGTGCTATCTTTGCTTTTATCCTTTTATTATACTCATGTTGATTATTAATGGCAGATGACAAACTATCCATTTTAACATTTATATCTTCCATGGTTTTATCATTAACAACAAGCGTAGCTTTAATATCTAGATTTATTTTAGATTGCTGCATAATTAATTCTCTTAAAGTAGGTTGTTTTGTAAAATTACCTGAATTCATACCTTGGCTATTTTGCTGTTGTCTCCAATTTGATTGATGTGGAACCTTCCTGACAGTGGGACTTGAGCTCTGCCTATATGTTGCTTCAATTGCCCTCTGGTCTTCTTTGTACTTGGCCCTCTGGTCAAGCCAGTTGAGCATGTCATCCATCTTGGTAGATAGTGCATTCACTTCTTCAGTTGCTTCTTCACTTTGATGACAATATTGGATGTTGTCTTGGGACCAGCTTTGATTGTCTGCTATCTTCTCCATAAGCTTCTTAGCTTTTCCAAGAGTGAGTGATAAGAATGATCCTTCAGCAGTTGCATCTAGGTGCTCACGCATCTTCTGGGTTAGTCCATGATAAAAGCCTTGCATGAGTAACCATTCTTCCATTCCATAATAAGGACAATCTTGGATGTATCCTTGCAAACGCTCCCATGCTTCTGAAATGGTTTCTGTCTTCTGATGTTGGAAATTGGTAATCTTTCCTCTTAAGGCATTTGTCTTGCCTATTGGGAAGAATTTTGCTAGAAAGTCCTTGGAACACCTTGCCCATGTGTTGATGTCTTCTTTATTGGCATAGAACCATTGCTTCGCTCTTCCCACTAGTGAGAATGGAAAGAGGCGAAGTAGTATAATATCTTGATTAACTCCTTCTATGGCTATAGTGCTTCCAATCTCTATGAAGTCCTGTAGATGTACACTTGCATCTTCATGTACCTTTCCACTAAATTGGACAACTTGCACCATGTTGATGAGGCTTGGCTTGAGCTCAAACTCAAGATCTTCTGTTTCTAGTGCTGGACCAGTGCGGATGTTCTCCACTATTGGAGCAGAAAACTCCAACAAGGTATTTTTAGCCATAGCTTCAGGAATTGGTGACGAGCTTCCTTCTTGATTGGTCCGATTATGATGATGTAGAGTTGAATGAATTAGATTCAATCCTACTAATACCCTGTATAAAATATAAACATAGAAAACAAACAGGGGTGAACCTGACAAAGTAGAGGTGACTAGTGACAATCACTCATTTTCTAAGTATCTGTTTAGGCAATTTTTCTCAAAAATTTTATTCCTTCCCCGGCAATAGCGCCAGAAATGCTTTTTTACACTTCTAACACCACTTAAGCTAAGTTGTCATCCCTACCATGACGCCAGTAGTGTTAGCATAAAAACTGCTCCTCTAATAAAATAAATATAGGATCCGCAAGCATACAGATTAAATACTATTGTAGCACTTCACCAAGAAGTATTCCAGGTATCATTATTTCTATTTAGCTCAAGGGAAAGAACTAAGGACTTAAACAATCAGATAAACTTGCAAAACATGACTACTTATGAGTGATTGATTGCACAGTCACCTACTTTGGCAGAGGGGGTAAACCATGATAGATAAATAATATGAATTATAAAGCTCAGGGAATAAATCACGCAGAGATTAAAGATAGACTACTCAGCATAAAGGTATGTTGATGTCTGATTAGTTCAAGAGATAGAATTTCTAGGTAGGTTCTAATCTACTAAGTTGTTCATCTACTCTAACGCTACACTGTCATATATAGCACAAAAGACTCTTCATCTATGTATAAGGATCATTGCTATAAAAAGCCAAGACATAGCAGGACTTCCTACGTAACTTTGGTTCTGCTAGTCCTATCAACGTGGGATGGAATACAAAGTACTCAACAAAACTATAACTTCCGCGATCTACCACACGACCCGGCCAATAGGTTGCATTTGCATGTAAACAGCATCTAAGCACCATGCTTACACGAAATCTACCACCTAACCCTCCCGCGAAGAGAGCTAAGCACTTTGCAAAACATATACATAAACTCATTATCAATCAAAAGCATATCAAATGTAGAACCAGAATAAACTAGGAACATAATAAATATAAACATAATGATATTAGAATAAGGTCTCAAGAAAAGATACAAGATAATACCAGTCCTTGATGATGGAGATCTGGAATTCCAAGCAAAAGCGCCTGACTCTTCCTCTATCTAGTCTAAACCTATGTAGAACTTGAAGAATTAGAGTAGCTATTCTAATTCTCTGGTGGACAGATCCCTAAACTCTGGCTTTGCTGATGTCTACCTCTACTTCTCAGTTCTCAAATGAATTAGAGAATGAATCCCCTCTCTCTCAGGGTCAGGGGCCCTGATTATATAGCCCCTTAGGATGCCTCACAGCCCTTGGATCAAACCGACCTAAATTGATGCCTAAGATTGCTCCTCAAAGTTGGTGGAGGCAGGATCCGCGAGCCTGCAACTCATTGGTGGAGGTGCAGGGGCGGGCACCCAAGGGGGTGGGCAACTGCCCAGCCACCTGGCAGGTGGGCCCTTCCCTTCAGGGTGCTGCCTTCACGAGTCTTCTAGATTGTTCTTTTTTTACACATAGGGTTCTATCTCTCTATATGAATCCGACATGTGGGTCTCCTTGGGTATTTTCTGATAACCCCCTGCAGAAATAGACATTCACCAAAACTCATAAAAATTATCAGTGAAAGCCCTAAGTCTATGGTGATGTTCATTTTATGCCCCCTTTTCTCTCTTTAGTTGACATATAAAATTGATGGTTAACAACCATCAACAATATGTTTTGGTGACTGACACTCTTGCATGATATTTTAGACCTTATGACGTGATCTGAAGAGCTTCAGATTGCCAGGAATGCCGCTGCCGCCGTCGTGCATGCTCATGGTGAAACCGTTGCCCAAAGACTGGGGACCGTCCATGATAGGGTGCATGAGGTGGCCCACCAAGGCATCATCGTAGGTGCCTCTCCTTTGCCTTGGCTACTGTTCAAGCTTACACAGGTCAGAATCTACAAGGTCTGGATGTGAACACGCCATGGGTTCTCGATGCCATAGAAGATAACTCCGAGCACTTTGAGGCTGTGGCAGAAGCCATTGCAGATGTCACCTCATCACATTATGTCATCGGCAGGCTTCTTGAGTAGATTGCAGTAGGATGTAGGCTTCTCTGTAAAAACTCATAAGTATCAATGAAATCAATGCTTTTGTTTACAATTTGACTCCTAAGATTGATCCATCGAGGTCACATTTGTTGCCCAAAACACCTTATATTTTGTTTTATTTTGCTCTAAAGGCAATGCATATCGCATCGGCTTTTGCTAAATCACTAAAAGTAACACTTAAGCTGATTGCTTTCAGACACTTGAAACTACCTTAAACTCCATGGAACTAATAATCTTGTGTCTCTAGCTACATTAGTAGTTATATCGGCAATTGGTATTGGGTAATAATCAAAAGATACTTTTAGAGCTGACTGCCCGGGCCGGCTGTTGACCTTCATCATTGATAGAGATGAAGTCTCCATAAAACTCTTTTCCAGAAAAGCACTTAAAACTTTCAAGGTCCTAGTAGACATGATCAACAGAAGAAATACTAACCGAATCATCAGCAGGCACAATCTCAATGTCATTGTCTATCCATTGTATCACAATCTGATGCATGGTTGAAGGCACACAACAATTGGCATGAATCGAGTCCCTTCCAAGAAGCAAACTATAGAATCCCTATCCATCAATGATGAAGAAAGTAGTGATCAGGGTTTTACTGCCAATTGTTAATTCAACACTAACTTCCCCCCTCTCCCCGAGTATCGGACACGTTGCTTCCAAAATCCCTTAACTGCATGCCTGTCTTGATCAAATCATTGAAGGTCTTACCCAACTTTCTAAATGTTGACAAGGGCATAAGATTGACTGCAGCACCTCCATCCACTAGCATCTTACCCATGGGCCTACCATCAACAAGCCCCTTAATATATAAAGCCTTCAAATGTTGGTAATGCACGGGCTTGTCGAACACAACTTGGGAAGCAAGCGCCAAATAAGCAGCTATTTCTTAATATTCTGACTCATCAAAGTTAGAGTAGACTTCTTGATTATTTGACGCTCTGAATTCAGTAGGCAAAATACACTGCATACCAATAGGAGCCGATTTATCCGAATCGGGTGTTTGCTTGGCCTTCTAGCATTCTTGATCTTCTCTAACTTGATTTCAGTCTTCCTCAAGCATTGAACTCTTCTCTTTTGACTTCTAGAGAGACCACCAGGACTTGATTGGCCTTCTTGCCAAACATGCTACACTTCCTCAACTTCTTCATCATATGCATCACAACGCTCATGAATTCTGCATTTATTAATGCACCGATCCTCATTGGGTTGTCTAAGTCTCTCATGAACAGATTGGCGCTTGGTTTGAGACTATCGATACCCTCTGTATTGATCACTACATTCAGGGCAGTCTCTCTTGGTTGGCAACCTCAAACCTTCGTTCCAGCAATGCGTGAAGAAGGACAGTTCTAGTGTGATTCAGCTTGTTCTCTTTCATACCTTTCTTCTTCAAGCATCCTCTAGCGTTCCTGCTCCTCTAGCCATCTTCTATGATTCTTCTCCTGCTACCTCTGCCACTTGTTAAGAAGAATACAAGATGTTATGTGTGGCCTCCTTTCAAATGTCATAGATGACTCAGGCTGGTCAAAACGAGATGTTATTAGCCATAGCAGCAGTGAAAGGATCATCATCAGTCTTCATCTTGCTGGTAGTGTCAAAGGCAATCTTCATCATCAGTGAAAGGATCATATTAGCCATAGCTTTCTGGAGTTGCTTCCTGAACACATTACACTCATTAGTGGAATGAGTAGTGGAATTATGGACCTTTCTTTACTTCTTTCCTTTCACTTCCTCAGGACTAAGTAGCTTGTCATGCAATACTTTGATCTGACCCCTGCTCAATAAATAATCAAAGATTTTATTAGATTTTGAGGTATCAAAACATATGTTTCTTGTGTTCTGCCCCAAGGATGCTCAATGACAAACTTCTTGTTAAGGTTCCACTCAATGGCATCAACTTCTTCCTCTTCTTCATTTGTGTCGTACTGAACTAAAGATTTGTAATAATTAGCTACATTGATTGCCTTCTGAAAATGATTTTTTTATCATGGAGGTTGCACATATTCAAATAATGCAGCTACTCTTTGTGCCAATGCTCCAAGATTCTCAAACTGCAAGCCAACGAGTTTCTCCTTCAAATATGGTTGCATCCCTTGGATAGCCAATTTGACCAACTGGCTGTCAGACAGGTGCAATGAGAAACATAAGCTTCTCATTTGCCTGAATCTCTGAATAAAATCTAGGCCCAACTCATTGCTCTTCATCTTCATGCTGGTTAGATCATCAATATCCTTCTCAACACCAAGAAAAAGCTGGTCCTGACAGTGATAAAGCAAACAACCTAACCCTGTGAATCTCTTCAACTGTAGCATCACCTAATTGAGCCAAATACTTGCTTATGTGCTCCATCATGCTGGTACCATCTTGCCTAGTAAACTTGGAGAACTCTGGGATTCTTTAGTGAGGTGGTGTCTCAAGACGATTGTACCATTCAGGATATGGCATGCTGTAGGATCTAGAATGGTTCCTTGTCATGCCGAACTGCTTCTCTATCACCTCAGCAAGCTTGTTGATTAACTGGTCATTAGGATCAGTAGGAGCTCTAATACTCGAACATGAAAGCATTCCCTAAGTTTTGAGGCTTAACACATTTACAAAGCCGGCAGGTGGCTCATTATTGCTTCCCTGCGATAACTGCTCCTCTGAGGTTGACTAGCTCCTCCCTGCATAGCTTGATTCACATGATAGTCCACGGCCCTTGCAATCCTCTGAACTGATGGAGCTTGAGGAGCAGCACTTCCAGTCGTACCAAAATTGGGTGGAGGACCACCAGTCGGCTGTTGTGCTTGAGGAGCAGCACTTCCATCTGTACCTCCATTAGAGCTTGATGGAATATTTGTTTTAGGAGGATTTGGCACACTACCACCTATAATATACTGATTGAAATAGGCTGGCCCAAACTGATCAACAGGAAAACCAATCAAGGCGTCCTTCATGATGTTGCCAAATGTAGTCAAGAAATAAGTATTGTGATTTGTCATGGCCTCATGAATCATCTTGTGTAGTTGTTCCAACATGTATTCCTTGTCTGCTTCATCTCCTTGGTCTGTTTCTCTGGGCAACAAGATTCTAGGCATCACTGTCTTCAACAATATATTGTCACGAACTCTTCCAAAGCATGTCAAGCATTTTTGCTTTAGTTGTTCTGCAGCATTTTCAATCACTTCTCTATGTTCTGGACAAAGCTCATCCATGGTGATGTTAAGATGTTCTTGGCGTTGAGATCAGATGCATTCACTGGAGGCATGATTGATCGTTGTCGGGTCCCACCGGGTGTGCCAAAAAGAGTGTTGGTGCAAAAATGTGATTTTATGCGTCAATGGTCTCTTGTAAGCCAGGTAGACCGGAGCGAGAGTGCTTCTCCGATCCCTGCGGCTTCTTCGACAGCTATCCGGTCGATCAAGTCCGAGGCGTGCTAGTCAATTTGACCCTGCAATTGACAAGGAGGAAAAAAATAGTTAAATTATGGAACCTGTCGGTGTGGTGCCAGATAGTTCCTCATGTATGGCTAAATAGCTGATTTGATTAGGGGTTTGACCAGAGAGTCAACGTCCAACATGCTTTGTAAATAAATTATTGAATAAACATGCATGAATAGAGCAATCGATCATGGCATGACATCAGATGAATCAGGTAAAGACATATACAAGTCATCCAAGATACATGCTATATCATCTAAAGGATTACACCATGCAATCTACCAATCACCAAACCTATCTGTACGATTGACATTTAACACGATGCTACTCATAACAAAAACATCTCTATTAACTGACGGCATCTAATCCAGATAAAATCTAGGTGAGATCTGTAACTTAATCCGCTGCAGCCACAAAGACCCCCCAGAAGAGATTAACAGATCTATCTTGTACCAGCAACACCACATTAAAGCAACACGCACGTGTGAGTGAAGAAATCGATAAATGCACAGTGTATTTATCAAGGCGCAAGGAAATCGGCTAATTAGCCGATACCGACATGAAAATGAACTAGGTGCATAAACAACTCTACAAGCAAAGCCCACTAATCGACAGCATCTAAATCCAGATAATCTAATCATGAGATTCGGCAACTTAATCCGCTACAGCCACGTAAAAGATTTCCAGAAGAGATTAACAAGCTTTACCATAAAACCATCTACACCCTAGAGCGCTACATGTCACGAACAAGATTGATAAAATCTAGCTAATGCAAGCACGGGATCAACCATCAAAGCATGGAATAACATGACAAGCATCGATGATGATTAAATTCATAAGATATAAGCCAAATCTACCAATCTTGATCGGGCAATGATATTTTTATAAATAAATAAACAATACGAAATAAACAACATCGGTAACTTAATAAATTTACTAGGTTGTCAAGCCTAATAGAGCCGATAACTAGCCGTGTCAACGTATAATAAGAGGTCGGACAACCTGATGCAGCCTTATCAAATGAAAACACAAGCCATGAAACTACTTATAGCAAACCAGAGGTCAAACGATGCCGATGCAGCCTAGTCGTGAAGAACTCGCCGAGATCTACGTTACTCCTACTCCTAAGGGTTTGGCCGGGGCCGAAGGGTTGTTGTATTGATTGTTGGATGTCCTTACAAGTGACGGGGTTTACATATTTATACTCTGGGCTTTTCCTGTGTCCTAACCTAATATGACTTGTAAATAAGGAAATAAACAAGAAAACTAGTAGAACTCGATAAGTTGGGCTCCACTATTCCCTCCTGCGGAATCCCGTTCAGTCAATGTGCCGTCATTCGCCAAACCGGGTTGGAGTCGACGTGGCCCACAAGCTCCTCAGATAACCGATTTCAATTAACCAATTTTGTACCCGAATAGTCGATCCTGAGTGAACGACTATTATCAGCACTTAGCCGATTCTGGGTACAGTTGTCTTCGAGCAGATTCAATTGCGCACCTGTCTGTCCAAATTTTGGTGCAAACAGATGCCCTTCTTGAAAAAAGTTAGTGATTCTCAGCTTCTCTTGACACTACCAAAATGGTGGGCTTCATCTAGTGTTTTTAAGTAATAGTAAAACACCACCATTTGTTATGGCAATATAGGGATCTTACTGGGAGGCATTTAGTAAGAAAAATTTATATTAAATTTTGCATGCTAAAACACTAGGACAATCTCACTTCACTCGGAAAAGATTGAAATTCTAGTTGTGTAAGCAATATGAATTATTGGGATGCACATGTTTAGGAGTTCTTTTATAAAGGACGAAAAACCCTTCGATAACCTCCCAAAACAATATTGGTATTGAAAGAGCTAAAGAAGAATATCACAAGAAACAAAGGACTTAGAAGCAATATGGTCTAACAATTTTCGCCAACCCCTTCGGTTCCTCTCTAAAAAGTCCGGTCTAAGTTGACACCAGAATATGCCATTTGCAGTTTTGCACTATTGGAGTCATTGCACGACCGGCAGGCGGCAGCCTCTTTCTTTGGTTGCCTTCGGCTCCCTCAGCTTCAAGCCTCCAGCCCTCCAGTGAATGCTGGCGGCTCCCTCTACTTCAAGCTTGATGGCTGCGTTGCGTGATTGACCAATGGGGCCCCTCGCCGCATCTTCCCGTTGCTGAGACCGCCAGGCCGCCATTCTTCTTGATATGGCCACGTGATTAATCGCTAATTCGCTACGCCGGCCGGTCAAAACAAAAGGGGGTTTTGGTATTTTCTATCTATTCTGTTATAATATAACATTATAACTGGACACGGGCTAGAGGAAAGTGACCCCATGCATAGAAGCATTCAGATATCGAAAAATACAGACCCCGTTCCACCAGACATGCAAATTTAATATATCTGGCCAAGCAAATTGTATTTTTCAAATGTCATTTTGTCTCTTCTAGATATATACTACTAGCTTCGTGCCCGTGCATTGCTACGGGATAGTTAAACTTTTGTATTAAAATCATACGGATCGCATGGATAAGATAACAGTTAATGTTGTGACATTAAATACCAATGTCACAAGCTCACAAACTAAGAACAAAGTCGAGGTCAGAAAGAAACTAAGAACAAAATTCTAGGAATACCTGGGCGTCAAAAGTTACTATAGAAAGCCAACCTATTCAAAAGTGGTGCTGTTAAATAGATGGTGCAACCAGCACTTCACTCGATTCAAAAAAATATGAACAACTCGAGCAAAGTAGGCATCACACAATTAACTTGTCATCATGGATGCATTTAGTTTCTGGTAACCATGCCAAGCCACATTTATAAAAGGCCTCATAATCCAAATGACCTAAAACAAGAGACCATTCTCTGGTATGGAGCCGATCAAGAAACTTGCAGTGCATACGATGTTCCTTCTGTAGGAATTGTGCATATGGCGTTCCTTCTGTAGGAATTTTTTTTCTTTGTGTAGTACTTAGCTAGTAGAGAAGCTTCGTCCTTTTCTGATCCCCTTGAGTGAAACTAATTTAATTTTTGAGATCAACAAATCAATCAAATGGCAATGAGAAATGCAAGAGGATCACAATAGGAAAAGGCCCTCCTTGCAGAGATATCATTGTCCAAGAAAATCAAGTTTGTCAGCAACAAAAAGAACCATCCCAACCTATTGTCGCACAGGAGCAACACTATGACAACAACATTCATGACTGCTAGAACCCTAGATAAGAACATAATTAGTATGGAGAAATCAAAGAGGGGAAGAGAAAGTAGAGGCAGCATGCAAGGGGCAGGTGCCGAGGGCTGTTCACAGTGGTGAGGTGATCACACGTGATTGATCATAAGGGTGCTGATGGCGGGATTGATTGCGTTGATGATGGGCAGTTTCCTTTTGATTGGATGCATGGTCGCATGACTTCTTGATTGCACATGCGCGGCAATAAAAATTGGATCAAGGACAGCATGAGAGCGAGAGGATCTCAAGGGGCATAGCCAAGATGTTGTCTTTCCTTTTTTATTTTCTTCCTTTTAATTTTGCATGCGTGGCGTAGAAGGGATGGGGGATGGGGGATCGCACGTTTCTTTCCTTTTGCATGGGCGGAGCTATCGCAGGAGGAGGCAAACGGACTGGACCATGCAAATGTCGCACTAAAAATTATCCACGCTTTGATCTTTTTATTTATGGGAGATTTATTAAATATGGAAGTAACTGCTTCCGTAGTATAGAAAATTCACCCATATTCATTATATATGTCTAAATATAATATATATCTTGATGCATAAAAACTATGTGTCTAGAAAAATCAACGTATAATTTATGGTAGGGTAGCGTGTGAAAATGGTAGCAAAATGTTATATCATAATTATAAATATATTTTATATTAGGATAGATCAAAGTTTGACAAATTTTGACCAACGGTTAGACAAATCGTATGTTCTTGTCAAATGCAATTATACTGTTGTCGCCAAAAGTAAATTGTACAGCATTGGAACTGTCCACATTGGAATAATGGTCACCCTAAAGATATTCAAGAACATTTATACATTTGTTTATTATAGATGTACACGCTATATAGGACTCGTGTAATGTCGCGGTTGACATTTATGTATTTTATTAGATAGATGTACACCCAAAAGATATTCAAGAAAGTTTTCATGCTTTTTATTAGATTAGACCCTTAATCATTGATGAACAAATGGTCCTTTGTCTAAATTTCATGTATTTCACAAAGAATATAAAATATTCACTAATTTATCTATTTTTTTCCAGCTGAAATACCCTAACAAAAATATATTATAAATAATTAGGAAATACCACTAATAATATTTAGGTAACGCCACAGTGGTTAGCTTCGAAGAAGCATCAATCGAATGTGCCAAATCCTTTCACAAATAAGTTTGAAACGTCCAGTTTTTTTCTTTTATATATGAAATATAAAAAACAAATAAAGAACAAACAACGGGAGAAAAAGACGTGAGCTGAGAACCCGAGGGCTGAAAACCACGCGCACTCCAACTCCGATACCGAAAACGCCGAACTCCTCTGTTTTGTCCTGCACGCACGCGCTCGCCGCAACGCGAACGCAGCACTTCGTCCTGCCACCGCCACCACGCCCGGCCGCCTCGGCTGCAGCTATATAAACCCTGCGCCCGATTTCCCGCCTTCTCACACCAATCCCAAGTCTCATCAGATAATAAGGTCAAGAATTAGCAGCACTCCTCGCTCTCCCCATCAATTCCGGCGAGTTCGCTCCGATCAACCATCCCAATCTTGCTTGCTTGAATACTGTGCTGCCTGCGACCGATGGAGACCGCCACCGTCGTTGTCGCGCCGGCTCCGGTGGCCATCACCCAGCCGCCGCAGCACAAGCTTATGGAATTGAAGTCTTCTTTTCCCGCCGTGGCGAAACCGTCGCCGGCGAGGAAGGCCAAGCCGGCGGCCAAGAAGAAGCTCGCCGGCGGCTGTGGCGGGTACGTCCTTGAGGACGTCCCGCACCTCACCGACTACCTTCCCGAGCTCAAGGTGATTCCGAAGTCAATTAATCTAATCATCTTTCTTCTTGATAAAAGATAGAAAAGATTGCTTTGCTTTAATTAATCAAATGGATTGCGTTTGCTCATGTTCTTGAATCTTGTTCATGTGCAGAGCTACCCGAATCCCCTGCAAGACCACCCTGCCTACTCTGTTGTCAAGTAAGCAATCCGAATTCTTGTTCTGCCGTCTTCGATTTCTTGTTTCTTGTTTTGTTGAAATAAATATTCTGATGGTTCGCTGATCGAATCTCGTTGCTCCGACCGTGCAGGCAGTACTTCGTGAACCCGGACGACACGGTGGCGAAGAAGATCGTGGTGCACAAGAGCAGCGCGCGCGGGACGCATTTCCGTCGCGCCGGCCCGCGTCAGCGCGTCTACTTCCAGCCGGAAGAGGTGACGGCGGCGATCGTCACCTGCGGCGGCCTGTGCCCGGGCCTCAACACCGTGATCCGAGAGCTCGTGTGCGGCCTCCACGACATGTACGGCGTGACCAGCATCTACGGGATCGAGGGCGGGTACAAGGGGTTCTACGCGCGCAACACGGTGGAGCTGACGCCGCGGTCGGTCAACGACATCCACAAGCGCGGCGGCACGGTGCTGGGCACCTCCCGCGGCGGGCAGGACACGGCCAAGATCGTGGATAGCATCCAGGACCGCGGCGTGAACCAGGTGTACATCATCGGCGGCGACGGCACGCAGAAGGGCGCGGCGTCCATCCACGAGGAGGTGGCACGGCGCGGGCTCAAGTGCGCCGTGGTGGGCGTGCCTAAGACCATCGACAACGACATCGCCGTCATTGACAAGTCGTTCGGCTTCGACACCGCCGTCGAGGAGGCGCAGCGCGCCATCAACGCGGCGCACGTCGAGGCCGAGAGCGCCGAGAACGGCATCGGGGTCGTCAAGCTCATGGGCCGCAACAGCGGCTTCATCGCCATGTACGCCACGCTCGCCAGCCGCGACGTCGACTGCTGCCTCATCCCGGAGTCGCCCTTCTACCTCGACGGCAAGGGCGGCCTCCTCGAGTTCGTAGAGAAGCGCCTCCGCGACAACGGCCACATGGTCATCGTCGTGGCCGAGGGCGCCGGCCAGGACCTCATCGCCAAGAGCATGAACTTCGCCGACACCCACGACGCCTCCGGCAACAAGGTGCTCCTCGACGTCGGGCTCTGGCTGTCGCACAAGATCAAGGAGCATTTCAAGAAGAAGCCCAGCTTCCCTATCACCCTCAAGTACATCGACCCGACGTATATGATCCGCGCCGTGCCGTCCAACGCCTCCGACAACGTCTACTGCACGCTGCTGGCGCACAGCGCCCTGCACGGCGCCATGGCCGGCTACACCGGTTTCACCGTCGCGCCGGTCAACGGCAGGCACGCCTACATCCCCTTCTACGTAAGCAAAGCCTCCCTCAAATAAAATCCAAGTGGCTTTTCACCATGAAATTTCTACTTAATCTCCCTGCAATAGTGAACTGACCTTGTCTGTCTTG
The DNA here is from genome assembly GCA_023333625.1 of Bothriochloa decipiens. Classification (NCBI taxonomy): domain Eukaryota; kingdom Viridiplantae; phylum Streptophyta; class Magnoliopsida; order Poales; family Poaceae; genus Bothriochloa; species Bothriochloa decipiens. Next base: position 32,705,756 of record CM041641.1, on the reverse strand, counting down.
CAGAGGATCACCGAGAAGCAGAACAAGGTGGTGATCACGGACCGGATGTGGGCGCGGGTGCTGTGCTCGACGAACCAGCCGTGCTTCCTGACGCATGAGGACGTCGAGGGGGCGGGGCAGGACGAAGAGGAGCCGCACATGCCACTCGTTGAGGGCGAGAACGCCTTGGTCAGGAACCCGTCCATGTGCAATGGCAATGGCCACGTCTGCAATGGCGCGGCCTGAAAGCGCAGGCAGGGACAATTCATTGGTATGTTTATGCAAGAAATTGCAGAACTAACAGCAAAAATGTGGTTGTGATAGTAGGATTTCTTCGTAGCTTCCTTTTGTTCATTCTTTGGATGATGTAGTACGATGTATACCATAACTTATTTCTGTGCTGAATCTATCCAACAGCCTTGCTTCAGGCAGCAGTATGAATTTTACTACAGATAGGATGTGCAGTATTTTGGCATCTGGATGCACAGTCATTGTGACGACTAATCTTCCCGCATAATCTGCAGCATTGTGACGGCTTAGGTGACGGTGCTCGCTTGCACAACAGAACTGGACACAATTTATCGGCAACAGAGCATCGAACGAATGAATTCCATGTACTGCTGCCAACACTGTATTCTAGTTTTGCTCCTCCAGCGCTGTATATAGTTCATTGTATTTGCAGTTCAGTATACCAAAAATGAAGCAACTCTGCAAATTTCACAAGCACCTTGACATAGTTTTGCTGGGTATTTTCAACAAATGAAATTCATCCTATCGATTCCATGAAAAGCCATTTTTGTTTCTTTCCACCAAATCCAGCAGCAGAAAAAAAAAAGAGCAGTTTATTCCACAGAACATTCAATTCTTAACAAAAGTAGAATTTTTCCCAAACGATGTGGAGCCTCAGAAAAGATAAGCATGACATTAGCAAAAATATTAGAAACAAACTATTGTAATTTTTTTTGTAAATTATGAACAAATGCCTAGGGGGCATAGAAATATAGTGTTGAGTATACATATGTGTGACACTTATGATGAACAAAAAAAAAGCAACGGGATAAAGTTTAGTCCAAGTGATCTTCGACTATGGCCATTTATTTTTTTTTCTAAAAGACAACTCAAATTAAAAGAGTGTCTCAAATCTGATATATATTAAGGAAAACAAAAGCCTATCACTATATAGCTATTCTCAAATGGTGTAAGTCGCGTATTTAGGGTGAATTGAACACCACAGTGCGACGGGTCAAAATGATCTGCCCTTTAAATTGATGATTATCCTTTGGAAAGTTCCTCGGCTTTGCCAAGAAGAGGCCTTTAAAATATGGTGTCACAACGAATAATCCCAACAATTGTAGACCACGAATATAACCAGCAGCTAAATATGGTTCTTTCCATCAAGAAAACTCTTTGGGTTGATTCTAGGGAAATCATGATATATATGCTTTGCATATGGTACAATAAAAATTCAAATCATATATAGCTCTTTATTATTCCATTATACTGCCAAGTGGCGTTACATAAAGGCATAAAGCTTGTCATGTGCAGCTGAATGGACAACATATCCTGCACAATTGGTTCCTAAGGGCAAGGCGTTCCGACACATTCTTGTTACCCTAACCCATTTCCATAGCTCGATTTTTGCCAAGTCCTGGCCAGTAAACTGCTGACAAATTTGTGCGACGTTTGCTTGTCGCACGTCCTGGCAGCAGACACTATTGTATGGCGGGTCCGCTGTACCGAGATTTCTATTGATGTAAAACCTGCAGCTTTTCATGATGTCGTCTTTCAAGGCCAGCACCTGGTACGCGCTGGAGGAGCTTGATGAAGAGAGTATCGCAAAGACGACAAGGATGCACACGAACACTCCTGTCGCTCTAGCACTACCCATCTTCTTTATTGTGTGTTTTGATCGATGTCCTTGCTGTGCAGATAACTTATGCACTCTATGGTTCTATATATACACAACGGCATGCAGTGCGGTGCAGACCCTTTTTAATGGAATCAGTATCTTTTCTTTAGAATAGATTCAGTATCCTCGAAAAGAATCAGTATCTATTTGTTTTTATTTATTATAATATTGTTATTATGGTATCCATGGTAGCAGCATTGGATCCTAGCGAAAACATATTGCACCTTAGCATGTAAAAAGAAATCTAAAATATAATAATTAGGATATATTATAAATATAAATTACATAAAATAAGATATGTAATCATTAATTTCGACCACTTATGAAAATATAGATAGGCCCGTGGAATTTTGAAATATAGTTGATTTATTACTTATTAGTAATAATGATAGTATATAACTTGAGTACACCGGCTCTCTCCATCCCATAAATACAGGGTATACTTCTCCTTCGTCTGAAAAAGATTGATGTTTCAAGGTTTAGTAAGAGAGATCAATGGATAAATAAATTATGGTATCCATGGTAGCAGCACTATGTCCTAATGAGGATAACATACTTACACCCTTGAATTTAATAAGAAATCTAGAATATAATAATTAGGATATGTATTATATGTTCCACAGAAAATACTAAGATTTCTAATCATTAATTTGAATCTCTTATGGAAGATATAGGTCCATGGAATTTTCAAATCTAGATAACTTAGTTTGGAAGATTACTAGGGAACACTCTCCGTCCCATAAATACAGGCTATATCCATGGTAGCAGCATCACCATAGGATAAGAGCAGTGGGCCTTTACTTAGGTGACTTTAGGACAAAATCACCTTGACTTGCTACGTAGTGAAGGGTAAAATCATAAAGTTAAAATAACAGAAATAAAATTACCATTGGACTTTGAAGTAGAAGCAGAAACATCAAAATCACAAAACTGAAGTGCCTTTTAACTCTCAGACAACACACATTGTCACAACTTGTAAAATACCAATATTTTGAGGGTCATATTACCTTATGCCTGACCCAAACGAAGTTCATTTTTCATCGAAAAGAAAATGCCTCACCTTGAACACTATACCTTCAGATGGATTGGATCGATTCTTGTAATGAATCTGCTAAAAATCGTCGTTCCACAAAACAGTGTTACACTTGCTTGTTGACCTCAAATGTCACTATGCATATCCAGGGTTGCACGTTTGCTTTGTGATAACATAGGCCAAGTCTGTGCATTTACATACAACCGATTAAAATGTACCAAATGCATAAATTTAGCTATCTAATTATAAATTTACTCAAGCAGAACTGATACATGTCTCCATGAAAATTCTGGACAGCTGAATTTCCCTCATTCTGGACAAAAGAACGATGTCCCAAATAACAGTATCAGCCGTTTAGGGCAAGTTCCCGTGGAACAACAACAACAACAACAACCAAGCCTATCAGTCCCAAGCAAGTTAGGATAGGCTAGATTTGAGACCCAATAAACCACCCTCGGTCACGGTTCAGGCACATCGATAGCCAATTTCCAAGCACTCCTATTCAGACACAGATCTCTAGGTATATCACATTCTTTCAAATCTCTTTTTATTGCCTCCTCCCATGTCAACTTTGGTTTCTCTGCCTCTCCTCATATTATTATCTTGACTTAGAACTCCATAATGCACTGATGCCTCTGGAGGTCTCCTTTGGACATGGCCAAACCACCTCAACCGATGCTGGACAAGCTTCTCTTCGATAGGTGCTACCCCTAGACGATCACGAATATCATCATTCCGCACTCGGTCCATCCTCGTGTGACCACAAATCCAACGCAAGTTCCCGTGGAACCACTCAAATAATTATTTGGTTACCCTTCGCTTTCTAGCGGTAGTAGTGGTGCAGAACTTAACAGCACAACATCATGTTGTTACATAAACGGGCTGCTTTGCCCAGCCGACCAACAAGTCTCAAACCACTACATGCAATGAAGGCATAAAAGGTCAGATGTACTGAACCCCGTCACCCTCGATCACCTCTCCAATGTGATAAGCAGGATTTGATCCATGGGTGTCTTCGATAATTCTGTCCACTGCCTCTCTGCTTACCACAAGAACCATTCCAATGCCCATATTGAATGTTCGCCGCATCTCTGCATCATCAATGTTTCCAGCCTACAAAATATGTAATGGTAGATGTTAAAGGTAATCCAGATCTAGGTACAGAGTATGTATCCAGTACATGCAGATGCTGAAAATCATAGGCGAAGCCTGAGGATCATTTGTTCTTGCCTGTTGAAGCCAGTTGAAGACAGGAGGCACTTGCCATGACCCAGTAAAAATTTTTGCCCCGAGTCCAGAAGGAAATACTCTTGGGATATTGTCAGTAAAACCACCACCAGTGATGTGGGCAAGTCCTTTCACACCATCTTTCTTAATAATCTCAAGCACCTTTTCCGTTTCAAACAATTTAAATTAAAATTTCTGTAAGAGTCTGAAGGAAATATGAGATATAGATAGATACATGTAAGAAAATCCAACCTGCTTAACATAGATAACAGTTGGTGCCATTAGAGCTTCACCAACTGTAGTTGTTATGCCATCATTTCTTGGGAGCTGGTCACTCAAGGAAAGTCCGCTTTTCTCCAGTACCCTTGAAAATTAAGGATTTTCAACCATCATTAACCATATACATACAATGTTCAACAAATAGGAAGTAGGAAGAGACAAATACATAAATCCAATGATATATTACATATTTGATTGAAACAAGTGGAATTCAAAAAGGTACAATACCTTCTAACAAGAGAGAACCCATTAGAATGAACCCCACTGGAAGGAAGACCTATAAGGATATCTCCCTTAACAATGTTTTTTCCATCAATGACTTTATCCTTTTTCACAACACCCACAGCAAAACCACTTAGATCATATTCACCCTCTGCATAGAAACCAGGCATTTCTGCTGTCTGTAATGATCAATTATTCAATGATCAGTTCAACAGTTTTTGGCTTTTTATAAAAGTAATACACATGCAATGCTTCATATGGATTCATTTGAATTGATATGGAATTAAAGGTATAAAAGGAAAAAAAAAGATCAGAATATTTTGTTATACCGATATTATTAATCAACAAGCATAAACATTAAAATTACTGATTCTTAGTAAAGGAAGTTATCCAAATTATTCCAGATAAATAATCGCGCAAACATTTATAAGATAACAAACATGCAGCAATGGTAGACAGTCTGGCAGTTTGAGACATTTCATCCATTTATATACAGCTAATGAGCCTACAAGGATAATACTGCAATACTGCATGGTTGAATTGCTAAGTCATGGTAATTAAATTTCAGAAAATCTTACCTCCCCTCCTAGGAGAGCACAATCTGATTGTTCACACCCATCCCTAATCCCCTTGATAACCTACAAAATTTACAAATTACTTATGGGGAAATTGAGCAGACAACCAAGTAAAGAAGTATGAGCAGGGCCAAAATTACTTCGTTCCAGTGAGAAAATAAAGTGTAAGTACCTTCTCTGCAAGATCAACATCAAGCTTGCTCGTTGCATAGTAATCTAGGAAGAACAATGGTTTTGCACCTAAAGTTACAATGTCATTGACGCTCATTGCCACCTGCCACAATAACCAAAATCCATTCAGCCAATTTGCGACAGAGATAAGGAAAACAGCGTGCATCACAGCTATGCTCGTACCAGGTCAATGCCAATTGTATCATGAATACCAGTTTCAAAGGCAAGCTTCAGCTTTGTTCCCACCCCGTCCGTGCTACCAACAAGATAATCATCATCTGTTCAAATAAAGCAACAAGAAGCAAAATTTCAGAGTTAACAGTGCAAGGAAGGATCAAAAAATTGGTATTATATTGCTGCATCAGGTAGCAAATAAACCATCCAACTCCATGGTGCAGACTGCAGACTTCTACAATTGTGGCACTGACATATCTCTATCAAGAGCGTTAAATTTGCACCTTTCACCAGCTAAAATTGGTAATTAATTTACACTTAATCGACAACCATTCTTCACCGAACTTATTCTTGCTCACCCCCTTCTTGAGTTGCAATTCGCGGCACATGTAGAATAATCCTCAGAAAAGGCTGGTTCTTTAAGGTGCATAAGTTAGTAAAGATGAAGTGATGCCAGAGCATTACTGTAGGGGAAGAGACCGCCGAAGCCGCCAATCCCGGGTGCCATCTTGGCGATACGGCGCACGAGCTCGGCGCCGGCGTCGATGTCCACGCCAGCATCCTTGTAGGTCAGTCCGCCCTCCCCGCCAGAGCTAGCACTCGAGCAGGATACGGACGCGCGCTGCATCCCGGCAGCAACCTGAGAAAACTGGACGCGCTGCGTCTGTAGAAGACCCCGGCGAGCCGCAAGGGTGGAGGCGGCAGACGGAGAGCCTGTCGGCGCTCGGAGAAAGTGGAGGAGACGGTCGGTGGTCATGGGTATGGGAGGTGGGTGATGCGCGTCGAGAGGAGAGGAGCAAGATGAGGCGGGGAGGCGGAGCCGCCGAAAGCGATTCCTTTGTAGGCGCGAGTGGAGGTGTCGAGACGAAGAGTAGGGATGCGGCGGCGGCGGCGGCGCTGTGTTGGGACTGGCTAAAAGCAAGTGGCAGGTCAGCCCACTAAAATGAAACAAGATTCCTTCCGGGCCATTTTCCCACAATTTCCACTGCCCGGTGCAATAAGAACGGCCCGATAATCCATACCCAACGGGTATTTGATCCACGATATAATTGTTTTATTAGGCCTAAAAAGGTCCAGCTTACTTTTTTTGATATTTTATTTTAAAACTTACTTATTTGGCCCAAAATTATCTTAGTTTTGGGGCTTAATCAAGGGTTAAATGTCTATTTAGCCCCTGAGTGGAAAATTAATCAATGGAGTTTAGTTTGTCTATATGTTTAATTCTGGAGATTATTTTGCATGGTTTAAAGATATTTCTCAAAACTAAACACAGAACGTTGCACTAATTTATTTTCACTCAGGGGCAAAACTGACGTTTCACCCTTGACTTAACACTATGACCCAAAACCAACAAAATGGCCATATATAAGTGACTAAACATCACTTTCAAGACAAATAGATAAGTTCAAAAACAAAAGGTTAACTCACTTTTTTCTAGGCAAAGAAAATCATTCTCTCGTTCATCAGAAGATGGAGGGATGATTATTTCTCTCTATGTACCCTTCCATGTACCCTGTAACCAACCAATCGAGCCCTGAGTTTCAAGAGGGCCATAGAAGTAATTTTTTCAAACATGTATATGGCCCAAATAAGTCTAATAATCATATTTTTATTCAGGCCCATTGTTTTGTTTTTATATAAAAAGTGTCCTAGCCCTGGATAGGTTGCAGGTGGCCCTCGCCTCCAATCGCCACCCCCACCCCGCATTAGCCCTCCACAGGTTTACTCCTCTATGTGGTTCATTAGTTTCTCAACCTACACCCCTCACTCCCTTAGTCCTCATTTCGTTACCAATGAACCCGCCTGTCCTCATCGACGAAACCCCGAGGCTTGAACTCTACGCAAATCCCCGATTGAAGAAAGTTGTTTAGACCCAATCGGGGATGGGAGATGAAAAGCAAAATCAAAAGTGGTAGATAGGAGATTTGGTGAACCAAAACACGAGAGGATGCAAAGGGGCGCACATGTGCGTATTCGGGTGCAAGCAAATAAGTGGAGCACTTCCAGTCACCTCTATGCAACAAAGCACAAGAGTCAGGGAAAGAAACAAAGGAGGGAAAGAAACAAAGGAAGAGTAGGGAAGGAGAGAAAGGGGAGGGAAGCAGGGCTGTAGATGAGACCAGAGAGGAGGCAGGGCTGCAGAGGGCATACCAGGCGGAAAACAGAGTAGCAGATGGCACTCCAGGAGTCCAGGCAGACGAACATGTGTGGACTGGCAATGACTGTAGCAGCTCCACAGAAGGTGTGGAGGTCATGTAGAGATGCAAGGGTGTCGGGCCGGTGGATGAACAAAGGAGCAGCCAAGCGGACATCTGCCGCTTCTCTCTTCCTACCATCTTCCCTCTTCATCTCCCCTCGCCGCTCACCCTCATCTATAGCCCTCTTAAAGGCCTCACACAATTGATTTCTCGTGCAAAGGGCATATCTACTTCTCGCGCCCTCGATTTCCCGCATCCTCACATTTCCCTTGCCCTCGATTTCCCGTGAACACGGTCAATTTTAGATTTCCCGGGGGGCCACAATCTTTTTCCTTCACGGCCACGGTCTTTGGCGCTCTTCCCCTGTGACGGCATCTGACGTTCACGGCGAGGACGTAGGTCCGCCAGACGCGAAACTACTCCTAGACGACGCCTAACTTGATACTGGTGCAGGTCATGGCGTCTCCGACACCCAGACCCTGTACAGTGCCTTGTCACGTAGGCGACGACTAGATAACGTCTCAAAAAACATTGTACCAAATTGGGGATAGGGACAACGAAAATCTATACACAAGATGGGTAATGAGGATGATATGTTGTTTTCTCCGTAAAGGGAAGTGAAAAAGGATCTTATAACAAGTAAAGGGCAAGGCCCATACAGACGGCCCAAGAAGCCGCCTCCCGCCCGCACACCAACGCCATGGGCCCATGCACCGCCGCCGTGCATTGTCCTTGTCGTCACGTAGATTAGGGTTTAGATTGCTTAGAGGCTAAAAAAATCCCCGGCCTATAAATACAAGGGGTATTGTATCCATTCAGATCAAGTAAAGAATAGGAGTCAAACCCTTTTACCCAGCTCTCCAACTCTCCAGCTCTCATCCTCCCCCAAAACCCTAGCCGCCAGGGCGCCGCCTGCACTGTTGCCCCCAACGTTGCCGTCGGCTGCGGTTCTGTCGCCGATCGCCGCCAATCTCCCACAAATTCCCCAAAAATAAAGCCCAATTGTGGCCCTGCGTTACACTTGTTACATCTGGTGGTACACGGAGCCAGCCACGATCCATGGCCGCCACCACGATGATGAACATCAACGCGATTGGCAATGACATCCACGGCCTACTCGCAGGTGCAGTTCAGGATCTCAATTTTTTTCCTGCAGCTTGAGAACACGACCATGAACTTCGACAGGCAGATCGCCACACTGGATCAACGCCTCGCGGCCAAGGAGAAGGAGATCGCGCGGATGCGCGGTGCCTTCACCGCCAAATTGGATCTGGAGGAGACGATCAAGGAGGAGATCACGATCTTCTCCACCAACAACATCGACAGGAAGGACGTCGCTAGCGACGCCCACCAACTGTTCGATGACATGCCCGCTCCAGCAAAGTGTCATCTCATGGTGCTATCACGAGCCAGCGACGACATCTCCATCAAGCTTACTCCCGACGACAACGACAACAGCATCAAGGAGCCACCAAGGTTGCAGCACGAGGACGCGTTGCGTCGAAAAGGGGGAAGTGATATAACAAGTAAAGGGAAAGTCCCATACGGACGGCCTAAGAAGCCGCCTCCCGCCTGCACGCCAACGCCATGGGCCTGTTCGCCGCCGCCGTATGCCGTCATCGCCGTCACTTAGATTAGGGTTTAGATCGCTTAGAGGCTAAGAAATCTTCGGCCATAAATACAAGGGGTATTGTATCCATTCAGATCAAGTAAAGAATAGGGGTCAAACCATTTTTAACCAGGTCTCCAACTCTCCAGCTCTCACCCACCCCCGAAACCCTAGCCGCCAGGGCACCGCCACCACGCACGCCGCCTGCGCCGTTGCCCCCAACGCTGACGTCGGCCGCAGCTCTGCTGCCGATCGCCATCAATCTCTCACAAATTGCTCAAACATACCGGCCAATTGTGGCCCTAGCGTTACATATCTATGTCTTTATCTATTCGAGAGAAACATTTGTTTTGAAAAAGGTTTTGATCTAGTCGAGAGAAATATTTCATCCATTTCCTAGCATAATATGATTCGAGAGAAACATTTGTTTCGAACTGCTCCGTTTTCTAATCCTGGTCCTTTCAAATTCAAATCCTAATTGAGCAGCATTATAGTTTGTGTTCGACGGCAATATATTATCACTTTTTTAATTACATAGTACAAAAGCAGACGTAGCACGCACGGTAAAATGCTTAAAAAGAAAAAGAATCCTGTTTATGGGCTTCCTTGTCTCCTAGAATCCCAGTGGACTGTAATGGGTAATGGGCTGGACTGCACTTGTGTCGCACTGTTTTGTGCAGGTATACATACAACTCCTGTGTAAACAAGCCCGTTTTCAACCATGGAGAAGGCCCACTACTTCTTAGGGTCGGCTCGGAAGGCCGGAAAGGCCGTTCGGCGCCGGCGCGCCGCTGCTCAACCTGCTTGGCTTTCTTCTTGCTGGCTGCTTCCGTCCACGCTTAGCGCCGCGCCGCACGCCATTGGAGCCGCAACCCGAGGACATACTTCTTCCGGTTAGGGTTTCCCTGCACTGCGTGCTGTGCCGCGGCTTGCGAGGTGCGTGTTCCTCTCTAGTTCTCCACATCGTACCCTTGCAGCGACTGCTGATGTGCGGACGTTCGATCTTGTCTGCTCCCTGGACGGTGAATGGATTGGATTAGTTGCAACTAGCAACTTACAGTGACTGAACTGCTTAATTAAACAGAATTTTGGAATATATCTAGGGATCTCCATTTCAAATTTCGTTCAATGCCATGGTCATAGGTATGCTATAGGTAGACCCTAACTATAAACAGATTAGCAGGTTAACTGAAACTTCGTAGTTCGTACCTAATTTACTGGAATCCCATGCCTGTTTGCATAGATATGATGATCTCATGTATGCTCACGTGGAAATTTTGGTATTGTAAATTTTGGTAATCCTAAAATCCTTTTGATAAACTAAATATAAAGGAAATCATAAATCAGCCATTTCCAAAGGGTTCATCATAGCCATCGCGCTCCGCTTTAGGTTCTGCTCAAATCAAGTTATATACTTCTCCCAATTGCAAATAAATGTCCATCTAGATTTGTCCTAGATAAGTATTTTTTGGGCTTAGATCAACATATCTAAAATTTATATAGATTGACGAGACAGGGTATGAAAAGCTTTCACCATATATAATTATTTTCATTGAATATAGTATATTTTTTCTAGACTAGATATGATTAGTAAAAGTTGGAGTTAGGACAAACCTAGATGGACTTGTTTTTGTTATAAGAGGGAGTATGTGAGAATGTCTATAAGGTGTTCAGTTCCACAGTTTATCAACTGATAATAGTAGCTATAGTTCTATGCTTTGAAACAAGAACAGAAAAAGAACATATGCCATTTTGAATGAAATGTAAATTATGTTATTCCTTATTGCTTGTAGCCTTGGAGCACATGCCACACATTGGCACTGGTATGCAACGTAACACAATAAAGTGGGCAAAGGTGGTACAAGTGTAGTGAACATGGCGTTTGGAGAGACTTTTATGTCAAAAGCACTGCACTGAGGATAATGACAAGCAATATGATCGCTCATGTTTTTCCGTACACCTGTTATGATGCCCCCGGGTATCAAGGAGTTATGTCTTGGTTGTTCATTGCGTTGTTTGGATCTAACTAGATCGTCTGTCTGTGTAGAGAACTGTTCATTTATTTGATAACATAGAGGCAGTTGTTACAGTTTAGTATGGTGGCCGAGTCCTCATACCCTCTTCCACTTTATGCTTAAGGTTTATGAAAATAGTTTTAATCTATCAATACTTTTAACTATCATTCTCGTCTATTTGCTCTTCATGAACAGCTCTTTAATCAGAAGGCATAAAAAAACTGTACTAGCGCAGACTGAACAACAGCAGCAAAGTGTTTTTTTAATAATAGTAGCAAAGTGTTTCATCGTACTATTATTGGATTGGCAGAAAGCTTTAGAATGGCTGATCTCAATAGCATGATGAATTACCTATATTAATTAATCATGTCTGATCAATTCCTGCTGGGCTCGGTGTCATGAACAGATCGTGCTTGATGGTAGTGGTGATGCCGACTGAAAGCAGCTTCACCGTGCGTTGCAGACATTGAGCATCACGACAATTTTTCTTTCTCAAGGTAGGCAGTCACTGCACTAGCATCCCAGACCCTCCCACTTTAGCAGCATCATGCATATCGTACCGTCCTTGATATCTAGTCATCGAATTCTGGTGTGTGTTTTGTGTTTGATAGCCTTGATAGAACTTGATACCTCTGATAACTTCAGGATTAAGATAACTTCTGTCCACAAAGCAGTCACATGGACCTCTGCTCCATTACTGTGAGAACATTGTAGACAGCAGGTTTATCAGCACCAGATCAGATCCTCTTGAAAATGAAATACAAGAGCTGTTTCTTGCATTCATTAAATTGGTTCACTGACGATCGCTTTACCTGACCCGGAAAGGGACTCAAACCATTGGAAGATGTGGCACTTCCAATCTCACCGGGTGATTGGGGAACATGTTGCCCTGTAAATGTGCCACAGATGGACGGACCGGGATCACTGACGCATGAACATGACGCAGCGGTCTATTTCTTTGCAGAATGCAGGGTCCTTGCTCCGAAAGCGACGGACATGTATTCTTTGGACATCCCAACGGCTGCAAACCCTTGTGCACTCATCAGGTGACACCTGCATCTGCCGGTGTAGTTGCAGTACCACAGCAATAATTCAGCGTACATCATGTACATGGGGGCATCTTTGGAATCTGAAAAAAGGCAGAACCATCCAGCAGCAGTGTTAAGATACATAATTGACCAGTCTGTCCTTACATCAGTCCATAACTGACGGATTCCTGTGCCATCAATTGTTTGTTTCTTCAGAGTTCAGAAATAAGACTGGAGCTGCTGCGGGTTGCTTTCCTGAGGATGGACCAAATTAAGTGTCTGAATCTCACTGTTGAGCACTGAAATGCCTAGTCAGGACACAGTATTTGGTGGATGAAGAAAGCCAGTTATTGCGTAATGGTGCTCTAATCTACTTCCAGTTATTAGGGAGCTTCACGGTTAAGCAGTGTTAAAGGGTAATTCGTCCTTTTGATGATGTGGTGGCATTGCAAGGTTTACCAGGTCAGGTGATAGTCAATACATTCACTCAATGACTTTAAGTGGGGAATGACGAATCTTGTATAAACTAAACAAAAAACAATTGGAATTGCCAAATGATGATAAAACAAAAAAGAGTAGGTGTTAACTACTATACCAAGTGAATAATAAAATTTATCTGCCCAGTGTTTTTGGATTGTGTCAATCTTTTGGTGGTAGCATGATATTTTGTAATGGTACTTTTTGCTCTTATCAGATTGATTTTATGGTCATGTGCACTACTGAGATATTTTTTATCGAGGTAAAGCTTGAAGGGAACACTAGTGGCAGATCTTGTAACTGTTACGTCTCATCCTTTCTTTGGATCTGTTGACGTCGCTTCTGCTGCCAAATTCTTCTTTGGCTGGCTTTTCATCTGTCTCATATTCTGTTCACTTTAATTTTCAAAGAGATAACTACTGCTTACCACTTATAGTTATTAATTTGGACAGCCTTACCAGAGCTATTTTCAATCTTATCATATCCTGTTGTGTCATGCTGTAGATGTTGATATTTGGTTTGGTCTTTAACCTTTAATCCAGCTGCTATAGCATTCACGCTGTCGGTGTTCTGTCCTGTGGACAAGAACCCAACGAGTGTAATGCTGCGTGCTCCTCGATCCAGATGGTGATGCAAGAAGAACACATGATTTATCCTGGCTCGGGCAAAGAAGGCCCTACCGGGGGGGGGGGAGATTATATTATCTTGCACAGAAGTGCTTGTACAGGGGGATACAAGCGAGCGTAGACGAGCGGGGTTGGAGAGCAATGCCTAAGCCTATAAGTGCTATGCCTATGCCTTGCCGTCTGGAAGCTCAAATTTCTTAGAGAGCTATCTGATGCCTCAGAACTAAGTCTGGCGTCCCCTTTTATAGGCCAAGGGGAGGCGCGGGCGTACAGGAAACCCGAGGGCGTAGTCCCTGCTGACGTAGCGAATGACGTCGAGGGGAAGGTGCCGATCATGTCGCAGTGACTGTAGAGGCGTGTGTCGGGCATGGCCTCCGTCCATCAGGTGCGTCATGGCAATGTCGGTGATGGCCGGTGAAAGATCTGCGTCCCTGTTGCGGGCGTGCGGATCCCTGTAGAGACGTGCGGGGGAGTTGAGATGTCGTCCGGAGGTGTCGGGAGCTGGATCGAGGGGTTGCTGAGGGGGTCGAGGCCCTGTGGAAGGGACCGAGCTCCGAAAAATACGGTACAGATGTTGACAATTGCGTCTCGAGGGGGTGCCTGACGGGGAACAATGCTCGGTATGGTAAAATAGTGGCAGCACGATTCTCCGTTCCTCCAGTGATGGGCGGTAAAAAGAGGATTTGACCCTTATACTGGGCTACTGTGATGTTGTAGCCATGTAATTAGGCAGGAGTTGGTAGGGGGCATTAAATGCTCTGGATCCCGTACAGGCTGCAGATGAGTCGAGACTGGAGGGTAGTCGACGGGGGATCGTTCGCCCGCGCCAAGTTCCGTCACTCGATGGGGGGAGGGGGTCATCCGCTCGAGTGAACTTTCGTCATTCAAGGACCCCGTTGTCGGGTACCTGGGTAAGGGGTACCCTAAACCTCTACCCAGGAGAGTTAACCCTCAAACTATTAAACCCAAAAAAATCCCGCAACCAGCCTGAGGGAGAAAGGTCCACCAGTGTACATCGAGCCATGCTGGGCCGGACCACGAGTAGCATCCAAGTCAAGACCACCCCCCACTTGACGTGGAGCATCGAATGACGGACGCCCACCCAAGTGGACGAACCCTTGTCGGGGTGACGGAGCGCATCGCGGGTGGCCGACCCCCCATCGAGTGACAAACCTTCGCGCAGGCGGATGACCCCCTCGATGACGGAAAGTCCGCGCAATGACAGAAAGTCCGCATAGGCGAATGACCCCCCATCGAATACCACACGCCTTGACCACCTGCTCCCTGTACGGCGCCCAGAGCAGTCATTATATCTCACCTACTCCTGCCAACCCTCGTGGCTACAGCGACTGTAATGATGCGCAAGCGCGGAGGTCTAGTCCATCTTTTACCGCCCGTCCCTGGGGAAGCGCTGATTCATACTGTTGATGCAAAATTCTATCTGCAAACACACCGGGCTAATACCCAAATTTGATATCCGAAGCG
Source organism: Bothriochloa decipiens (assembly GCA_023333625.1). Taxonomy (NCBI): domain Eukaryota; kingdom Viridiplantae; phylum Streptophyta; class Magnoliopsida; order Poales; family Poaceae; genus Bothriochloa; species Bothriochloa decipiens. Next base: position 32,690,749 of record CM041641.1, on the reverse strand, counting down.
TGCCAATCGATTTGACCTGTTAATCGACAAGGATGACAACTTGAATAAAAACCGAACGAGACGACAGTGATACGCCCGGACGTCAAAGCTCAGAATATATTCGATAACTCTTGAACAGATCAGACGAGACGACAGCGATACGCCTGGAAGTCAAAGCCTGAATCGTGCTCGGTAGACGCGGAACTTGCAAGGTCATCGGAGATCAAGTTGATGCAGCCCGTCAATTCTTGAAAGAACTCGTTGAAAAAAGAGAAAATACTTGACGAAGTCGTCGAAAAATAAAGTGCTAGTAGAAGTAAATTACGATAAAAAGTAGATTTGTTTATTGATGCTTGGATCCTCATTACAATGCCCTTTGACACATATTTGTACTCTACTATTCCAAGAATCATAACTGAATACGAAAAGCTTAAATATAGAAAAATAAACTTACTCCTTATATAAACTCTATCTCTAAAAGGAAAGACTTAAAACTCATATAAGAACTGGACTCAGACTACACTACGAAAATCATAAGCTCACATGATGCCGATCCTCTATCCGTTTCTGTCATGATGAAGTTATCTTTCCATCGGCATACTCTCTGGCATCGGCAACAATCTTCTAATCTCCGGCCTGTCTCATCGGCAACAGCCCTTCAGCTTCATCGGCAGCAATCCTCTAGCTTCCCGCCAGTCTCATCGGCAACAGCTCTTTAGCCTTATCGGTAACAACTCAGACCAATCCACCCTTTATTGGCAACCATTCATTGGCAACATCCAAAGCAATGCCGAAGACAAAATAATAACCAATCCTTTGCCGATTAGTTCAATTTCCAATTCTTACTGACACGTGCCTAAAAACGGTGTCAACACATGCCCCCCAATTTTGGAGTATAAAATACTTTATGCACCGAAATTTCCTCCAAGTCATGATTACCCACTGCCGAGCCGCCTGAACGTCCCCTCGAACATTGCGCGCGCCGCCATAAAAACCCTGTATCAATGGGCCCATAAAACACTTCCTCCGTCGCGGCCCATCCTTCACTCGCGATTCAACCCTAGCATTTTCTCTCTCCGGCGGCGACATCAGCAAGCAGTCTTCCGGCAAACTCGACTGGTGGCGTTCTCAACGACAATCTTCCATTAGCATTCCTCGCTCTTCTTGGTTTCATCCGCGACCATGGCTGTCAACTTCGACGTCCCCAAGGTTAATTTTCTTCATTCATCTTTTGATCTTTCTTCTCTCCTTTTCCGCATAGTCCAGGACTCCTCTTTATCTTCCTCCTTGACCTTTAATCTAGGAACTTTGCAATAAGCTCATCATCCCCACGCACCGAGACTGCATAATTTTCCTAGGCCCAAGGGGGAATCCAGATCCGACCGACATCATCAACGCGGAAACCAACCGCATTCCCTTCAGAGCTCAAAATTTCAACTTAGAACATTGGACTGATACTTTTCGATCCTGGGCAAAGATCACCAAAGGATGGAAAGACTAGTACTTGAGGGTCGCCAGGTCGATGGAGGTTTATTGGTCAGAACGTAGATTAGATCAATGCATCAGACTGTCCATTGCTGATATGGAGAGAAATGAATCAATGTTGATTGCTGCCTCTTACTTCTGGTCTGACACCATAAACGCCTTCATATTCAAACATGGACCAGTCACTCCAACTCTTGCCGATGTGTTTATGCTTACTGGCCTGGACATATCAACTGCCGATGACAACACTCTATTCCAAAGGAAGCCTGAATATCGACTGACTACCCGAAACATCGGCAGCTGGACTGGGTACATCAAGGAATACCAAAAATCCGGATCGGTGGATCGGTCAGTCAGAGGGAGCATTCAGCTTTCCTGAATATGTGGTTAGAAAAGTTCATCTTCTGTGGCAGAACAATTGGACCAACCAATATGCATCTATCTGCAGCAGAAATGTTAGCTAATGGCGTCAAACTTCCTCTTGGCCGATACCTTCTTAGTTCAGTCTATCATCTCCTCCACCAAGTCTCACAAAGGCTGTTACAAGACAAGTCCATCGGCAATCTGGGAGGTCCTTGGTGGTTCATTAACATGTGGCTGAATGCACATATGCATAAGTACCTTCACTTTGATTTATTCGCCCAGCAGTTCCCTCGAGATATCCCTGAAGATTACCAACTTGGAGAAGATGAATCGGCAACACGCCCCCCCTTAATTTTGGAGAAGAGTTAGTAGTACTTCCAGGGGCAGAGGCAAGCAGAGCTCAAATCGGCAACTTCTTCCAAAGGCTCTACATCGGTATTCCTCCTGAGTTCCGGGCCTGGGTCCCTTACATTGATGAAGAAGCAAGGTTCCATCTGCTCTTCAACTTTGCCGATGATGCCTTGAATAAAGACGCTGAGATCCTCAATGCAATGATCACCCCCCGTGCTATCCCGGTCAATATGTTTGGAAGTGGGAAGAACATCAATACTACATATGAGTTCTACAATCCATCGGCAGTAGCAAGACAACTAGCTTTCGGGCAACTGCCCATCAAACTCTGCTATGCCGATGTGATTAAGCCGAGAGAAATTATCACTAACAGCATGGACTGGTGCAAGATAGTCACTCTTCCTCCTGATGCTGATACCTCTAATGTTGACCTGACCGATTGGGTACCGGCTTCCTTCGTTACTGAATCTTTCAAATTATGGTGGCAAGAGTGGAAAGAGCAACTATTCTTCGCATCTCCTCACTTCTATTGGAATCTCATCGACCCTGATCATGCCATACCTGCCGATGCAGTAAGTTTGACCATCTGCACTTCTCCAAATTCTCTTTTTCAGTCTATCGGTAACTAACTCCTTTTCAACAGGTTGATGACCCGATTCCAACATTGAGCAAGAGTGGCAAAGTTATAAGACTGCAGCCGATATCCCCAATATCCATAATTGGCCACAGAGCTCCCTCATTAGATGCTCTGATGTGCCGCGGTCGTTTCAAGAAGAGCTCCTCCAAATCAAAATCGTCCAGAAGTATGGCTGCTCCATCGGACACGGCTGCACCCTCAGCACGGACATTCCAGGTAACTGTCTTATTTTCTTCTGTGTGTGCTGATTGCCGTGATATACTGATCTCATATTTCAGGGTGCAAGTTCTACATTTGTCGAATCCTCATCGACAACTCACCCTTCATCTCCACCCACTGCACCTTCATCACCACACTTCGTCATCCTTGACGATTCTCCAGAGGTACCCCTTAAATTAAACTCTAACCATCGTATCGGCACTTTTACTCATCTGCTTCTCTCATAGCACCAAGTAGTCGCATCGGTAACTGCCCCAAGTGCGTAGACATCTCAACCATCCATTGCCGATGCCCCCAGCCATCCAATGCCGATATTTTATAGCACAAGCGTAAGGCTTCATCGGAGGACGAGTCTCAATCAAAACAGTCGAGGCTTTCACCAGCCCCAGTCGTATCATCGACATCCTCACCTCGCCAGACATCGCCCGATGCTCCTGCGCAGGCTTCCCTATCGGCAAGTGTTCTTCAACCGGCAATTGTTCCTGTACAAGAATCTTCATCGGCACTGGTGTTGCAGCAGCAACCAACCGAGGCACCAATGCAGAAAACGCCATCGGTAATCATATCTCAGGTTGCTTCCTCCAGCCAAAGGCGAGAAATTGCCTTGAAGCAAGTAAGTTAACTTAATCAATTTTTGACACTCATATCCTTTGGCTAACAATTCTTTCCTTTCAGGAGCAAGATTTCCCCAATAGCCTAATCTCTTTCTCTATTATTGGGGACATTCCTGATGATGAAGAGAACAAAGAAAGCTCTGTTCCAGCCTCTGAGGCCTTATCATCCAAAATCAAGTCTAGGCTGGAGACATTGCTATCCCTGCTGCAACAGGAAACATCTCAGCTAATCCAGGACTCTGACTCCACCAGGGCAACTTTCAAGGCAATCCGAGGCCAGATCCCTGCCGATATTGAAGAGACACTCTTTCAAGCCGCACACCTAGAGAGCCGGCAACTCCAGTATCAGAAAGCTGCTAAACGTATTACCGACAGAACTACCCAGGCACAACTCCAGGAGGAGATGATGAAGTATAAACAATCTGCCGATGAGAAACATAAAGACATCGGCAAGTTGGAAGCCTCCCGCATGGAGCTGGAAGAGAAGATTTCCCAATTATCGGCAAAGAGAGAAGCTTTATTAGCGGAGCTGAAAAAGGTTAAAGAAGCCCTGGATACAGTCACTCAAGAGAAAGCCCAAACGCCTGACGCTATCAAGATTCTTCAGCAGGAAAGGGACAACCAAGCCCTCAAGACACTGGCCCTTAAGAAGAAAATCAAGCCAGTAGAAGGCAATGCCAATGAAGACGTAAAGACAATAGAGGAAGCCAACCAGATTCGCCTGTGTGCGATATCGGCTATTCATTCACTGCTGAACTTGTAAACTTCGTTTCCATTGGCAAAGTGGTGCATCGGCAACTTGTAAAACTTCATATTAATGTAGCGCCGATACGTTCTTATTGAACAAATATTATATCTGTTTCTTCATGCATCCATCCAAATACTAGGATAATATCTCTTTAGATATTTACCGTTCAATGCTTTTGGAAATATTTCTCCTTCAAGAGTTTCTAGGATATAAGCATTAATAGGAACGGACCGATTTACTCAATAAGGACCCTCCCAATTAGGATACCACTTGCCGAACTTTGCGCTCTTAGTCCCAATCGATAAAATCAGTTTCCAGACTAGATCGCCATTAACAAATTCCTTCACCTTTACCTTCTTGTCATACCACCTAGCAACTCTTTTCTTATTCTCTTCAATGCTGAGTAAAGCCTTTAGCCGATGACCCGCCAAATCTTCCAACTCATCTTTCATGAGTGTATTGTAATCATCGGCCGATAGTTGATTTTGATGAAATATCCGCCTCGAACCGGTCTTTATTTCTCAAGGCAAAACCGCGTCATGTCCATATACCAACTGATAAGGTGACACCTTAGTAGCACCATGACAGGCCATTCGATATGACCATAAGGCCTCGTTCAAAACCGTGTGCCACCTCCTGGGATTTTTCTTAATCTTGCGCTTAATGAGTTTAATAATCCCTTTATTAGATGCTTCGGCCTGACCATTAGCTTGAGCATAATAAGGAGAAGAGTTTAAAACCTTGATTCCCATCTCATCGGCAAATCCATCAAACTCTCCTGAAGTGAACATGGTTCCTTGATCGATCGTAATGGTCTGAGGAATGCCAAACCGATACACAATATGCTACTTCACAAAATCAATCATGTTGGCCGTTGTCACATTTTTCAAAGGAACTGCCTCAACCCATTTTGTAAAGTAATCGATGGCAACGAGGATGAATTTATGCCCTTTGCTTGATGGTGGATAAACTTGACCAATGATATCAATAGCCCATCCTCAAAACGGCCACGGCTTAATTATGGGATTCATTGCCGACGTGGGTGCCCTTTGGACGTTACCGAATTTTTGACATTCTTAACACTCTTTAAAATACTTGAAACAATCTTCGAATATTGTTGGCCAGTAAAATCCGTTTTGCCTGATCATCCACTTCATCTTGAAAGTCGACTGATGCGCCCCGCATACTCCTTCATGAATTTCGCCCATTAAACTTTTTGAGTCTTCTTCACTAAGACACTTGAGTAAAAATCCATCCATTGTTCGATAATATAACTCATTATCTAGGAGCACGTACCTAGTAGCCTAAAACCTTATACGCCTTTCGACCTTCTTAGATGGATCCTTCAAGTAATCAGCAATCTCCTTCCTCCAATCATCGGTGTCAGTTGCCGATGTCAGCACTTCCTAGATCTGTTGGTACCCCGAAGCATGCTGTGCTAGCCGATTAGCCTCTTCATTATGCAATCTGGAGATATGTCCAAGGCGGAAATATTTAAACTCCTTCAATAACTGTCGACATCTTTCGTAATACGAGATTAAAACTTCACTTCGACACTCATACATTCCAGCTAGCTGAGTAATAACTAGCATTGAATCACCAAAAATTTCAACTGCATCGGCATGGACTTCCCTGAGTAACTCTAATCCTTTCAACACAGCCTGATATTCAGCCCGATTGTTTGTCGATGTGGTAGCAATCGGCAATGAGAATTCGTATTTCTTTCCTTGAGGTGATATCAACACAATGCCGATGACTGCTCCTTCTCCACATGTAGAACCATCAAAGAAAAGTGTCCATGGAGCAATCTCTAAAGAATTTACCATGCCGCAATGCTGAGTAATAAAATTGGCCATCACTTGCCCCTTGACTGCTTTAGCCGATTCATAACGCAGATCAAATTCTGACAAAGCTAGACTCCACTTGCTGATTCTTTCACTTAGAATTGGCATTGACAGCATATATTTGACCACATCGTCTTTGCATATAACAGTACATTCGGCCATTAACAGATAATGCCTTAATTTAACACAGGAGAAATATAAGCATAAGCATAACTTTTTAATGGCCGAATACCTGGTCTCAGCATCTACCAACCTTCTGCTCAGGTAATAGATTACACATTCTTTCCCTTCAAACTCTTGGATTAGAGCTGACCCAATAACTTCATCATCACCCGACAAATACAACCTGAAGGGTTCTCCATGTTGAGGTGGAACCAGCACTGGAGGATTCACCAAATACTTCTTAATTTCTTCTAAAGCCAACTGTTGTTCTTCTCCCCATACGAATTACTGATCGGCCTTCAGCTTCAACAATGGACTGAAAGCTTTGATTCTTCTTGATAAATTAGATATGAATCTTCGAATAAAATTAATCTTGCCGATCAGAGACTGTAGTTCAGTCTTATCGATAGGAGCAATTACTTTATTGATGGCATCAATGGATTTCCTGCTAATTTCAATACCCCTCTAATGCACCATGAAGCATAAGAATTGTCCTGCCAATACACCAAATGCACACTTGTTGGGATTCATTTTCAACCCATGTTTCCTTGTGCACTTCAATATCTTCTGCAAGTCAACCAGATGATTTCTGAAGTCTCCAGACTTAACCACCACATTATCTATATAAATTTCAACCAATGTGCCGATGTACTCATGAAAAATGTAATTCATAGCTCTCTAATAAGTAGCACCGGCATTCTTCAAACCAAAAGTCATGACTATCCATTCAAATAACCCCACATGACCTAGACATCTGAAGGCAGTTTTGGAGATATCTTCTTTGGCCATAAAGATCTGATTATATCCGGCGTTTCCATCCATGAAGCTAATAATCCGATGTCTAGCAGTAGCATCAATTAATATATCGACAATGGGCATCGGGTAGCCATCCATCGATGTAGCTTTGTTAAGATTCCTGAAATCAATACAGACACGAAGTTTCCCATTCTTCTTGTAGACAGGAACCACATTAGAAATCCATTCGGCATATCGGCATTGTCGGATGAACTTTGCTTCAATCAACCTTGTTATTTTGGCCTTAATATCAGGAAGCACTTTAGGATTACATCGGCGTGCTGGCTGTTGATGTGGCCAAAATCCTTGTTTGATAGGTAACCGATGTTCAACAATTGATCGATCTAACCCGGGCATCTCTGTGTAATCCCAAGCAAAACAATCCTTATATTCTTTTAATAAAGTAATCAATTGTTCTCTGCTCTGGAGATCTAATTTAGTACTAACAAAAGTTGGCCTCGGCCTACCGCCATCACCAATGTCTACTTCTACTAAGTCATCAGCCGATGTAAATCCATGGCCCAATTTTCCATCATCGGCAAACCTATCCATTATAACTCATCTTCGGATCCGACTGCTTGGATCGGTGGCAGCTCATAATCGGCAATTCTAAGAAACTCTGAATCGCATGCTTCCCCCGATATACATTTGGATCGCTCATAAGTTTCTGATTCTGCCGATGCAATTATATAAGATGAATCACCAGGGACTACTTCAATCATATCTTCCACCCACTGTACGAGGCACTGGTGCATTGTAGAAGGAACGTAGCAATTGGCATGAATCCAATCCCTTCCTAATAGCAGATTATAAGCACCTTTACCACCGATGACAAAGAACATGGTCGACAATGTTTTGCTGCCGATGGTTAACTCAGTACAAAGCACTCCCTTAACCGGTGATATATTATCTTCAAAGTCTTTAAGCTTCATCAGTCTTGACCAGATCTTGATCTCCTTTTCCAAGCCTTCAGAACATGACATATGGCATGATATTAATTGCAGCTCCCCCGTCTATGAGTATCTTGGATACTGGCTACCATCAACTCTGCCTTTGATAAATAAAGCTTTGAGATGCTGTCTCTCATCATTGGTAGGCTTCTCAAAAACGGCCATCATTGGATCCAAGGTCAACTGAGCTACTTGTTTGGAAGGAACAATTCCTTCTTCATCATCGGTAAGTGCTAGGAATTCCATCGACAACATGAAAACCATGTTGATATCTGCCGATGGGCCTTCATCTTTGCGCTTTGGTTGCCACACTTGAGACTTCACCCCACGGGAGTTTTCTTCTCTGCGCTCATGTTGCATCTTCCTCTTCTGAGTTTTTGTCAGACCTTCAGGGCACCATTGAGGAAGCTTTGTCTTCTAGACAGGCTGATAACATTTCATATTCGAATCTAGGCAGTTTATGTTGGGATCTCTGTAGAATATTGCTTCATCGGGAACTCTTGCATTGGCCATCTCCTCGAGTTCTTCCTGATCCATCGGAAAGCAGTCGTCATGCCTACTCAACCTTTCATGTATACTGATTCTGCCCCCCAGCCGATCATGCACTGATGTCCTTCTTCTGATAGGCTCATTGACGCACCATCTCTAATCACCATAGTACGGTCTTCTTTTTGTCCGATCGGCTCGATCGTAGCCATTGCACTCAGGGCAGTTATCAACAGTAGGCAATTTAATGCCTTCTTCCTAGCAATAAATGAAGAACGGGCATCTCCAATGATCTTCATGCCAACGCCATTCTTCTTGACGCAACTCTTCCTGTTGCTGCCGATAGCGATCACGTAAAACTCTATAGGGAGCAGGTCTAGAAGGTCTTCTGGAACTGCTGCTTTCTTCAACTGCTCTTTTTCCTCTTAAGCCATCGGTGGTTACTTGATTTCTAGGATCCACCGATGCGTTCCTCTTAGAATTTGTCGATGTTAATACTCTGGTCTTGCTCACGGCATCCACCATGTTTGCTGGAAAAGGGTGCTGATCAATCTTCATCGGCCTTTGAGCTTTAGAATTATCAAACTTAATTCTCCTGGACTCAATAGCCGATTGCAATTGCTGCCTGAATACTTTACAATCATTGGTACTGTGCGAAGTTGCATTATGAAATTTGTAGTACTTCATTTTCTTCAGCTCTTCTGCCGATGGGATCACATGATTAGGTGATAGCTTGATTTGGCCCTCTTGAAGCAACAGATCAAATATTTGATCGGCCTTCGTGATATCAAATGTGAACTTCTTTGGCTCCTTTTGACCAAAAGGATAAGATATTGGCTTCTTACCTTTCACCCACTCAGCCAGGCCCATAGTTGGTTCTTCATCTGAGTCTGATTCCTCTACTTCTTCTACGAAGGACATCTTTTTATTCTAAGTCTTTCTAAGTTCTGGAGCTCGAGCACCTTGGTCAGAAATTCTCTGCACAATATGGCTTAAACTTTCAAACTCCTGAGAATCGTATTTGTTTCTGAGGTGCGACAAACAGACCCTGAAAAGCTAAACCAGCCAACTAGTGATCATCAAGCACCAAGCTGTAGCATCTGTTTTTCATATCTCGTACCCTTTGCACAAAGCTCTCCACCGATTCGTCACTTCGTTGTCTCAATTTCACTAAATCGGTAAGCTTCTTCTCATGGACACCAGCAAAGAAGTACTTGTGGATCTATCTCTCTAAATCTGCCCAAGTATGAATAGAATTCAGCGGCAATGAGATAAACCATGTGAATACCGATCTAGACAATGAAGATGAGAATAATCGAACCCTCAATTCATCCCTGTTAGCTGCTTCTCCGCACTGGATGATGAAACGATTGATATGCTCCATTGTTGATGTATCATCCTGTCCAGAGAACTTAGTAAAATCTGGTACCTTGTACCGATTTGGAAAAGGAATTGAATCATATGCTGGAGGATACGGAGTCCGATAAGAGTAAGTATTAATCTTGGGCTAAATCCTAAATGCTCTTTCATCACTTCTGCAATCTTATCGGTCCAAAACGCATCTTGATCTTGCTGATACACTGGCTGAATCTCTGCTGGAGGTGCTGGCTGATATGCTTCTACATATCCTTATGGTACTTGGTTTGGATGAATCGGCATATTCACAGTACCAATCTACGGAGCAAAGCTCACCGGCTGTCTTGCTGATGTTTGATCCTAGAAAGCTGCCTGTGGACAATACTACTGAGTCCCCATCACCTGGTAGCTTGGCTGAATAGCATGTTACTGAGCTGGTGCTTGCCCTGACCAATTGTGATTATAACTCATCGGCACCTGGCTTGCCGATGGCTGATAGCTCGCTGACAATTGATGCTCTTGTATGATTAAATGATAACTAGCATAATTGCCTTGATTTGAAGGTAACCTAGATTGAGATACAAACAGTGCTATGGGTTGTCCTGCAATAGAAACCTTCTGTTGCATAGACGAGGAACTTGCCAATGGATTAGCATAAGGTGTCTACTGTGGAGGTGCGTGGAATCCCATTAACAATGGCTGTATAGCAGGAGGTGTAGTAGAATAATGTGATACCTGGGTCATTGGTAGGACCAGAGTAGCCGATACCATAGGACTCTTTCCTGCTACATCATGCACCTGAGGCAATCCAGAATTGGCGGTAGATGGTCCTGGAGGCATCCCATATCCCCACCAATTAGCAGCAACCTGGCTGTCTTGACCTGAAGGACCTAACATTGCTGATGCCAATAGATCTATACACAATTGAGTGATCTGCCTTTCCTGAGATGTTAGATCTGATCTTATCGGTGTGGTTTCAATGTTAGGTGATCCTGATAAAGCTGGAGGAGCAGGAGCTTCCATACTCTCAACGGCTGGAATTACCGATGGAGTACTAACAGATGCCGATCCCGGCTGATGATATATCGGCCCGACATAACCTGGTGCTTGTCCTTCTCTTAATGTTTACACAACAGCATTGTAAACTGTATTGGACAGTACGGTGGAGTGATTGATCAAGCATGATTCAATGCAGAATTAACCATCTCCTGTAATTTACCAGGGTTAGAGTCAAAAGTTACCTGCAGAGGCAACGACAGATCTTGCTTCTGGATTACTTCTCCGCCCCTATTCTTGGTGAAAGACTTCAAACATAGTTGCCTGTAATCCTTCATAGCTTTTTCCATGGCTAGCTTCTGATCTTCTTTGAGATCTGATTCTGATATCTCGATTATATTCTCTGGATTGATATCGCAGGGTTCTTCATGATAAATCTGTTGACTTGGTCCCACCAGGCGTGCCAAAAGATGTGTTGATGCAAAATTCTATCTGCAAACACACCGAGCTAATACCCAAATTCGATATCCGAAGTGTGCCAATCGATTTGACCGATTAATCGACAAGGATGATAACTTGAATAAAAACCGAACGAGATGACAGTGATACGCCCGGACGTCAAAGCTCAGAATATATTCGATAACTCTTGAATAGATCAGACGAGACGACAGTGATACGCTCGAAAGTCAAAGCCTGAATCATGCTCGGTAGACGCAGAACTTGCAAGGTCGCCGGAGATAAAGTTGATGCAGCCCGTCGATTCTTGAAAGAACTCATTGAAAAAATAGAAAATACTTGACGAAGTCATCAAAAAATAAAGTGCTGCTAGAAGTAAATTGTGATAAAAAGTAGATTTGTTTATTGATGCTTGGATCCTCATTACAATGCCCTTCAGCACATATTTATACTCTACTATTCAAAGAATCCTAATTGAATACGAAAAGCTTAAATATAGAAAAATAAACTTACTCCTTATACGAACTCTTTCTCTAAAAGGAAAGACATAAAACTCATATAAGAACTAGACTCAGACTACACTATGAAAATCATAAGCTCACATGATGCCGATCCTCTATCCGTTTCTGTCATGATGAAGTTATCTTTCCATCGGCATACTCTCTGGCATCGGCAACAATCTTCTAATCTCCGGCCTGTCTCGTCGGCAACAGCCCTTCAGCTTCATCGGCAGCAATCCTCTAGCTTCCCGCCAGTCTCATCAGCAACAGCTCTTCAGCCTTATCGGTAACTACTCAGACCAATCCACCCTTTATTAGCAACCATTCATCGGCAACATCCAAAGCAATGCCGAAGACAAAATAATAACCAATCCTTTGCCGATTAGCTCAATTTCCGATTCTTACTGACACGTGCCTAAAAACGGTGTCAACATGTACAGACCACTATTCCTCCATGCCAGTCATTGTGCCCCGACAGGCACCCCCTCGAGACGCCAACGTCAACATCCGTACCAGGGATTCCCGGGGCTTGTTCTTATCTACATGGCCTCGAGGCCCCCTTGGTACCTCTCGACCCGGATTCGCAGCAGCCACAGTCAGCGGTTCAGCCACTCCCGTACGCCATCCCCTACAAGCCGTAGGCCCTTAAAAAGAGGTCATGTCTTTCACCTCGCTACTAAGGTATGCCAGAGTCATCATCAGGACCAGTCAATCACCGACTTCGCCATGACATCTCAGAAGGGCGAATCTCATCATCACGTACGCTGCTATAGGGCTCAACCTCGCTTCAGCACACACCCTTACAGTGTGCACGACATGATCGATCCTCCACGTCATCACTTACGATTGCCCTCATAGCACCATTAGGGTTTTCTGTATACCCATGCCCCTCCTTGGACTATAAAAGGGGGCGCAGGGCTAGCTGAAAGGGGGTGAACTCATTTGAACTTACTGAGCCTCACCACGCACATTGCAAGGCATAGGGCTAGCGCTTCTAGGCTTAGGCTTTGCTCGCCACCTCGAGTTCGTATATGCTCGCTTGTATCCCCCTGTACAAGCACTTCTATGCAAGATAATGCAAGACATCCTCCCCCGGCTAGATGTAGGGCCTTCTCTTGCCCGAACCAAGATAAATCGTGTGTTTTTCTTGCATCACCATCTAGATTAGGGAGCACGTAGCACGTAGTTACTCATCGGTGTTAGGCCCCCGGGGTCGTGACACCGACACCCGTCGAGTGGGAGTCTTTTTTGGCCTGCTACGTCCCGTTCGTGGGCCGGCCCTGTACTACTTGGCGTAGGTGTTGGGCTTTGTACATGGTTGGTTTTCTCATAGGTTTGTGCCATTTGATCAGGGATTATTTCTATTATTCGTGTGTTTTGGGTATCCCCTTGTCCAGGTACCCGACAGTAGCCCTCGAGTCTCTGTGCGAGTGAAGGTGCTCACGCAGAGGCTCATGAACTAGAGTCGTAGCGTTGTCGTTCTTTGATGGGTGCGCGTGAGCGTACCCATCAGGGGTAGCCCCTAAGGCCTCGGTGGAGTAGAAAACTCCTCCGAGGGCTTTATGTATTCTGTTCGAGGGGTGCTCGAGCAGTCTAGCCCCCTGTTAGGCGCAATCCTCTTTCATCGAGGCTTGCCTCATTGTGGTCAAGTGCGATACATTTTTCTCAGGGACCAGGTAATGGTGAACTGGAGTCATGGTGCCGATGCCCTTCCATGAGTGCACGCGAACGCACCCTTCGAGGGTAGCCCCTGAGGCCTTGGAGGGGTAGAAAACTCCCTCGAATGCATTTCGGGTGTGTGGTCGAGGGGCGCTTGAGTATTCGAGCCTCCAAGTGCATTTGTCCCTCTTCCGTCGAGGGGGGCCAAGTGTAGTCAAGCCTCTGGGCCTCGCGCGGCCGTGGCTTTGCTAGTCTTTGGTGTATAATCCCCACGAGTCCTTTCAATTGAGGTGAAGCGAGTCACAGCATGCTACCTTCGATGGTTGTTCGAGCCCTCCGGGTGGTTAGCTCCTCTTTCGTCGAGGCCATCCAGTTACGAGTGAGCCCCCGAGCCTCTTTTGTCGAGGTCGATTAGAGACAAGCTTGTCTTTTTCTTTTGATCCTCGTGCTCCTTTTCGATGGGAGGAGGGGTGAGAAGTGTCGTGCTACCCTCGTTTGGGGGAGCTCCAACTTTCTTCGGTGAGCTGTTATCGAGAAATTCAAGTGGGAGCTCATTCCCCGTTCAATGGGGGTCGACTGGTGGCCGCGGAGGTGCTCTCTTTGATGCAAATGGATGGATGTGTGGATCCTAGTCCCGTTCAATGGGGTCTGGTGGCTCGATGCCTCCCCTCGAGGGGATTAATTGGCTATCCTCCAGTTTTGCCTTGAATTTATCCGAGGGAATCTCGAGAATGTGGCTCGAGCCCAGGCCATGTACTGGCCCGCTCTCAGTCATCCCTGACTCAGGTACTCGATGCTGGTTGTTGAACCCTGACCGAGGGCCAACCTTCACTCGCTCGAGATTTTATCGTGTATCTGGGTCCTGCTTACCTTCTTGTGGAAGACACCATCCATGTATATCCGTTCCCACCCGTTGGGCATGTCTTTTTAGGCAGGAGCCGGGATGACACAGTCGTGGGTGGCTTGGAGAGCGGTCAGGCTGTGGGTGAGCGACATGTATTCCTAGCCCTGAAATCGAGGGAGCGGTTAGGTAACGCATTTAATGTGAAGATTCACTTGCCTCTCCGCCGGATCCGCCCGTTGCTCTTCGGTCCGCCTATAAATATGAGGGTAGGGTTCCCTAGATTTCCACCTTGCCTTCTTGCCTTTGCCGACGCTGCCGTCATCGGAGAGCAGAGCAAACCAACCCTTTAGTGAGAGGGTGAAAGGAGGAGAGAGGTACGGATCGAGAGATTAGGAATCTTCCTATTCGTTCGTCCGTGGAGCAGATTCACCGTTCCTCCATGGGTGTGGAGATCCTTCCCACGGACGACTGGCTCTCCTCATCGGTGATGGTGGAGCAGTTGCAGGAGCTTGTGGGAGATGAGCTTCTTCGCCCCGTCACCTCGGTCGACCGACCGGAGTGGAGGGTGCTGCCGAGGAACCACCAAGAGCTGAACCCACCGAAGGGTTACGTCGTGAGCTTCATCGCTTTCCACAAAGCGGGGCTCGGGGTGCCCCCGAGGGATTTCTGCGTGCGCTGACACACCACTACGAGGTTGAGTTTTAGCACTTCTCCCCCAACTCCATCTCTCACGCGGTGATTTACGCCGATGTCTATGAGGGATATCTGGGGATGGAGTCGCATTGGAATTTGTGGCTCCATCTCTTTAAGGGGGAGCACTTCGCCAAGCCTGTGTCAACAGGGAGGAGGAGGACAGTCCGCGCTGGCTGCTGCAACCCGTCTCTGAAGAGGGTGGACCTGTACATCCCGATGGAGCTAACCTCTAATCATGGCGGGTGGCATGGCCAGTGGTTCTACCTTCGGAATGATAACGAATGGCTACCACGCTACATCGGGCACGTCATCGAAGAGCACCCGTATCACTGGCCGCACGGCATGGCAGCGGAGAATCAGGCGAGGTTGAATCCCCTCCTCGATGCGTTGAAGACGTTGCGCGATAGGGGTTTGACTGCCGGCATCATCGTGTTAGCCTTCCACTGTTGAAGGGTCCTCCCGTTGATGCAGCGCCGGCTACGCCTGGATTAGATAGTGCCCAGTGCATCGATCGAGGGAAGTCGGATGTCGTCTAAGATGCTATCCCATGAGGAGATTGCGAAGTAGGTAAGGGGGTGGTCGCCGACCCCTTTACACCGGAGATGTTGAATTCCATCCTGATGCGGCCGAACGATGGCCACATACAGTTGGTAAGTGTTTCAATTCGCTGCCCTTGGGTTCCTCTCTGCTTTGTCTTATCTCCCCATCCTCTATTGTTGGTCTATGTGCAGGCGATTCCAGACTTAGGACATTCATGCCCCTAGTCAAGGAAGATGAGCCTGCTCATCAGGTGAGACGCTTCACTGCTGACCAGCAGAAAAAGGACAAGGATAGGGAGAAGAGGAAGAGGAAGAGGAAGAAGAAGAATCTTAAGCGTCAGGTGCTCGAGCAGCTGTAACACCTCTGGTGTTATATTAACTAAAACCTTCCATGT
>CM041641.1:32462667-32674668 GCA_023333625.1 Bothriochloa decipiens | reverse complement strand
TCGGAGTTTGTAAAGGTATGTTATTGTAAGTCTTCCGCTGTTTTACTCCGTGTTATTTTATTTAGATGAAACTGTTGTAATACTGCAATGTCTCTCTACAATGATTGATCCTGCTCGGAGAATAGTGGATGATTCAGGATTTACCCGACAGACTTTTTAAGTCATATGGAACACAGTCATGGTTATTTGGAGTCTGTTTAGACAATAATCATGCGTGTGGGCCATATGATTTAGGAGGTTCTGCCACAGCAGCGTCGAGCGAAGTAGAGGCGTGATGGGCTTTCCGAGGAGGAGTCCCTCTCGGAGGAAGAGGAGGGGGAGGATGATGATGATGTTGAGTTGTAGTACGACGCTCTATTGCCTGATCCCCCTCGAGCTAACCGTTGGTTTCCGCAGGAGGTGGTTGAGGAGGGGTCGTCGTCGGGGGCGGCCTCGGTGCCAGTTGAGGGTCGAGTGGCGAAGGCCCCGGAGCAGCCCCGGGAGAGAAGGACGGCCGATTCCTCGACCCAGGAGGGGTCGGTATCATGACGTATGCGCGGGAGGACGCCGCCGGCCCCGTCGAGGGGTAAGTCCAACACGCCATCGCCCCACACCAAGTCCTCGACGCTGGGTGCGAGGACACGGGGTCAGCCAGCCTTGGAGGAGGAGAGGGCACCGGGAGCATCGCAGGCCACGACTCCATGCGGCTCTGGACCCGACAAAGGTCCGTCGAGAGGGGGTCTCAGAAGCCCCCAAGTGCATCGAAGGTGCGCACATGGGCGCCTATCATCAGGATGGGGTAAGTTTTCATACCTTGCATCTTTGTTTTCTCCCTCTACCATTTTCAAGACACTTAGCATTTTTTCCATTTGTGTGTTTAGGCTCAAACGTCTGACGGAAGAGGTGTCCCCACACCTGCCGAGGCCACTGCACTGATGGCAATGTTAGAAGGAGCTGCCACCTCGGGCCCCTGGTCGACGACAGAGGCTACTTGGCTTGCGGATGCCTAGGCCACCATGGCTCGGGGCAAGCAACTGGGCACCGCCCCTGTTGCGGGTTCGAGTGCCCCGGGAGTTGTGGCAGGTGGTGACACCGTCCAAGATCAAGAGCGAGTTGAGGCACCCCTTGGTACTGCCGAGCTTGAGAGCGCCACTGGCGGCCTCCTGCAGGGGTCATCGGAGGAGGCTCCGGTAGTCGTCAAGGACGATGGGGCTGAATCCTCCACTCATGATGTGGAGGGAGTCATGGATCGCCACCAAGAGGTGGGAGCGGAGCTCCCTCAGTGATAGGAACAGTGGTGGGAGCCGTGGCTGCAGGGGCTGCGGCAGTGGGAGGAGTGGCAGCAGTTGGAGCAGCTGCTGAAGCAGCAGCAACATGAGCTGCAGTCCTCGGGCCAGCCACAACAACGACAGGAGGAGCTGTCGTCCTTGAGCTTGCCACAACAATAGCTGGAGGAGCCGATGGCCTTGAATCTGCCGTAGCAGCAGAGGTGGGAGGAGGCAGTGGCCTCGAGTCCATCGCAGCAGCAACGGTAGGAGGAGACAGTGGAGGCCCCGCTGAACATGTGGCAGGAAGACGGTTGGCCAGAGCCGCTTGTTTTGAGCCGACCAAACGAGTTGGCAGCCAAGGATGTCCTGCCGGAGGCGGGAAGGATGGTCGGGCAGCCGATCCCGCAGGCAGTCTCATCGGAGGCGTCAGCGGTGGGGGAGGTTGCGATGGCACTACTCGCTACTCCCTTACCCACTGAAAGCTGGGGCGTTGGCCGCCCAGGGGTTCTTGTATGGACCTGGCTCGGCGGTCGCCTCTTCTGGTTCCCCTGCCATCAGGGGGAAGCGAAAGGAGGGGGACGCTGAGTCGTCGGGGGTCGAGGGGGAGTCGACGTTCCCTACTCTGGTTGTGCGGGTACATCGTGTTGGCAGCTCGGCTGAGCTGGTGGACAGCATCGCGATGGCCGTGCGTGATCAAACGGAGAAGGAGCTCCCTTACTGGGGCCAGGAGGTTCTCCGGCTTTGGGACCCGGTGAACCCCAATGAGCTCCTGTTCGAGATGAACGACCCTATAGAGGTTGAGGGCTAGGAGCACATCGAGGAGTTCTATGCCTGGATGCAACATTCCTTGCGGACGACCGTCAATGTCGCTGCTGACGACCTGCTTAAGGCCTTCCAGGTAGACGATCTTCTTGTGTGATTTTGAGGTTAGGTCAATTTCTATCCGATGCCTAACTCCAGCTCGCGTTTTCCATTTTTAAGATTTGAGAGGGCGTTCCCAGACCAAGTCGCAATTCATCCGCATGACAAAGGGTGGATGGGAGAAGGTCCCTGTGCTTCGTGCAGAGCTCAAGGCTGCTCAAGCTGAGGCAGCGAAGGCGAAGGAGGACGCGGCCAAGGCCAGGGAGGAGGCGACCCGAGCCAAGGAGGAAGAGGCCAAAGCTAAGGACGACGCTACCAAGGCCCGAGGAGAGGCGTAGAAGACGTCCGAGGACCTCATCCTAGCAGAAAGGTGCATCAAGATGTTCGAGGGAGAGCTTGAGATATCCGCGTCATGCATCAAGGAGCTCGAGGGGTGCTTCGCTAAAGCTTCCAGCCAGCGCGACTCCTTCAACGTCACGATCGGGAAGGTGAACCTTCGCATTGAGGCCTTGACCGCTGAGGTCGCCACGCTAAAGGGGACCCTCTAAGAGAAGAAGGACGCTCTCAAGGGCACTGGCAAGGTGATCGAGGAGCTGAGGGCGGAGAACAAGGATGCTATCAATGCCTTGGCGGAGGCCAGCAAGACGATCGCCACCTAGCTGGACGAGTTCATGGCCTTGGAGACCCATTTCAATGGTAAGTTTTCCGTTTTGGTTTTTACTTCTTGGCTTGAGTGCCTTGTTCATCATGGCTGACTTGGTTTCTTCGTTTTAGATCTCATTGAATAGAAGCTCGAGGCCCAGAAGAGTGCTAAGATGCTCTAGGACCTATACTAGGCTGAGGCATAGTTGAATGAGAGGCTCCGAGGTGCCATTACCTTGATCTGTGATGGCTTGGAGGTCAAGCCCAAGGCGGAGGTCGAAGGTGATGTGCCCGGGACTTCCTACCTTCAGCGGATGTACGCCCTTGGCCATGTCATGCAGGAACAGGTTTGCAGCATAGAGGCATAGGCGATCTCATGGCGCAACAACCCTCAACCCCTGGGGCGCTTGAGGAATTTTTTTGACTAAGTGATATCATGTATCGAGGCATAGAAGAACAGAGGAACGTCGAGTTTCAAAAAAAATGTGAGTTTTTTGGGAACTTGGGGGTTCCCTCCTACAGCCCCTAAGGAAGGCTCGACTCTAACGAAGCAGGGTCGAGGCTACCTTAAATTTGTGAACAAAAATCATACTAAAATCGAAAATACATTTTATTCATTCATGACATGGAATACAAATATGTACAAGGCCTCGAGGCCCTAAGGGTAAAAGCGACATAGCTGTTCGATGTTCCACGCGTTGATGAATGTTTCACCCTTGCCGCTGGCTAGCTTGTAGGTTCCTAGCTTCAACACTTCTGCCATGATGTAGGGTCCCTCCCACGGTGGAGTCAGCTTGTGGCGCCCTTGGTTGCTCTGCCACCGACTTGGACGTCTTGATTGCGTACGTGCTTGTTGTGGTAGCACCGAAGGCTCTGCTGATATCTTGCAGAGTGTAAGAGCGCCACATCTCAAGCCTCCTCAAGCTGGTCGAGGGTGTTTTCTCATGCCGCGTTGTTGCTTTGTTTGTTACAGGCTTTGAGCCTCGAGGACCCGTACTCGAGGTCGGTGGGGAGGACGGCCTCAGACCCATAGACCAAGAAGAATGGGGTGAAGCCCGTGGCTCGACTTGGGGTAGTTCTTAGGCTACAGAGGACCGAGGGTAGCTCGATGGCCCACCTTTTGCTGTGCTTGTTCAATCGACTGAAGATCCTTGGCTTAAGACCTTGTAGAATCATGCCATTTGCATGCTCCACTTGGTTGTTCATCTTTGGATGAGCGACAGTGCACCAAGCCACACGAATGTGATGGTCGTTGTAGAAATCTAGAAACTTTTTGCCGATGAACTATGTGCTGTTGTCCGTGATGATGACGCTGGGGACCCCAAATCGGTGAATGATGTCGATGAATAATTGGACCGCTTGTTCATACCAGATATTGGTGATGGGGCGAGCCTCGATCTACTTAGAGAACTTATTGACGGTGAAAAGCAAGTGGGTGAAGCCCCTAGTTGTCTTCTTGAGTGGTCCGACCAGGTCGAGTCCCCATACGGCGAATGGCCATGTGATAGGGATGGTCGGCAGCGCATGGGCTGGTAGATGTGTTTGCTTCGCGTAGAATTGGCACCCCTCGCAAGAACGCACGAGCTTGATGGCATCAGAGACCGTAGTTGGCCAGTAAGATCCTTGCCAGAATGTGTTCCCGATGAGAGTACCTGGCATCACGTGATGGCCGCAAACCCCCGAGTGTCGGTCTTGGAGCAGATTTCTTCCCTCCTCGGTGGTGATGCAGTGTTGTAGGACTCCCGAGGGGCTGCGTCGATAAAGCTCCTTGTCATCATCGTAAAGGATGTAGGTCTTGACCCATCAAGCGGTCCGCCAGGCCTTGGTCCAGTCTTCCAGAAGCTCCCCTCAAATAAGACAGTCAAGGAAGGGAGCACGCCAGTTTGGCTTGGGGGTCGGGGGTGGGTGCGACCCGTTGATCTCCATGACCTCGGCCCCGGTCGAAGGGGTCTCAGTCGAGGGAGGGGGTCGACCGCCTGCATCGTGACTCCTTCTTCTGTGCTCAAATCGACGGAGGGTTCGTATATGTCCCTTGAGAAGATGTTGGGTGGGATGGTACCTCGAGTAGAGGTGATCTTTGCCAATTCATCCGCGGCCTCATTGTACCTACGAGTGATGTGGTTGAGCTTGAGGCCATGGAACTTGTCCTCCAACTTGCGAACTTCTTTGAAGTAGGCCTCCATCTTGGGATCGTTGTACCTTGAGGCCTTCATGACTTGGTCGATCATGAGCTATGAGTCTCCTCGGATGTCGAGGCGTCGGACCCCGAGCTCGACTGCAATACGCAACTCGTTGATGAGGGCCTCATACTCAGCATCATTGTTGGAGGCGGGGAAATGGAGCCGGATCATGTAGCACATGTGAACTCTGAGGGGTGAAACGAAGAGCAAGCCCACGCCCACTCCAGTCTTTATGAGGGACCCGTCGAAGTACATTGTCCACAACTCCGCCTGGATCTGAGCAGGAGGTAGCTGAGTGTTGGTCCATTCTATAATAAAATCCGCTAATACCTGGGACTTGATGGCCTTGCGTGGTGCAAAAGTCAGGGTCTCGCCCATGAGCTCGATCGCCCACTTGGCAATTCTCCCTGAGGCCTCCCAGTTCTGGACTATCTCCTTGAGGGGGAAAGAAGAGACCACGGTCACTGGGTGGCCGAGGAAGTAGTGTTGGAGCTTGCGTCGCATGAGCACGACGACATACAGAAGCTTCTGGATCTGGGGGTAGCGCATTTTGGTTTCTGAGAGTACCTCACGGATGAAGTACACTAGACGTTGGACTGGCAGTGCGTGCCCTTCCTCAGTTCTCTCGACGACGATGGCCACGCTGACCACCTGGGTAGTCACAGCGATATAGAGGAGGAGGGGCTCGCCCTTGGTTGGAGGTACAAGGATCGGAGGGTTGGACAGCATAGCTTTGAGCTTAGCAAGGGCCCCCTCTTCTTCGACGTTCAACGAGAAGTGATCAGATTTTTTAGGAGATGATATAGAGGCAATGCCTTTTCTCTGAGGCAGCCCGTGACCTTCTATACACCCTTCAGATCGTGGATTGGACCCATCTTATTGATGCTCTGGATTGGCCTCGATGCCACGCTCGGAGACGATGAATCCCAAGAGCATGCCTCGAGGTATGCCAAAGACGCATTTTTTGGGATTGAGCTTGATGTTGTTTGCCTTGAGACACCCAAAAGAGATCATAAAGTCCTCGACGAGGTTACTCATCTTTTTGGATTTGACTACTATATCATCGACGTAGTCCTCGACGGTCGGCCCGATATGTTTTACGAACACGTGCTGCATACATTGTTGGTACGTTGCCCTGGCGTTTCGAAGGCCAAAGGGCATGGTAATGTAATAGTACATGCCAAATGGGGTAATGAAAGAAGTCACGAGCTGGTCGGACTCATTCATTTTGAGGTGGTAACCGGAGTAGGCATCAAGAAAAGAAAGAGTTTCACATCCCGCAGTGGAATCAACAATTTGATCGATTCAAGATAAAGGAAACGGAACTTTTGGACATGCTTTATTCAAACTGGTATAGTCTACACACATCCTCTAACTGCCACTCTTTTTCTTAACCAGTACAGGATTAGCTAGCCACTCTGGATGATGAACTTCCTTGATGAACCTAGCCTCTAGAAGCTTGTGAATCTCCTTCCCGATGACCTCGCGCTTTTCCTCGTCGAAGTGGTGCAAGCGTTGCTTCATCGATTTGGAGGCGGCCCGAATCTCCAAGGCGTGCTTGGCGACTTCCCTCGGTATGCCCGGCATATCGAAAGGACTCCATGCAAAAATGTCAGCGTTTGCGTGGAGAAAGTCAATGAGCACTGCTTCCTATTTGGGGTTCAGGGCGGTGCTGTTCTTCACCGCCTTCCCGTCAGAGCTGCTGGAATCGAGGAGCATGGACTTGGTGTCTTTCATGGGCTCAAAGTTGCCGGCATGGCGCTTGGGGTCAGGCATCTCCTTGGCGAAGTCGTCGAGGGTCGAAGCGAGGGTCAGCGACTCCAAGACGGCCTCCCCAATCTCAATGCACTCGACACGCACTCATATGCATGCTCGTGCGATGGCCCAACATGATGATGCCTTTGGGGCCCGACATCTTGAGCTTGATGTAGGTGTAGTTTGGGACCACCATAAACTTGGCATAGCAGGAGCGCCCCAGGATGGCGTGGTAGGTTCCATGAAACCCGACCACCTCGAAGGTGAGGGTCTCCTTCCTGAAGTTCGCGGGGGTGCCGAAGCAGACAGGCAAGTTGATGTGGCCAAATGGCATTGCGCGGTGTCCCGACACAACTTCATGGAAACCCCCGCGCTGGGTTGAAGCTGGGAACGGGGGATCTCGAGGAGATCGAGGGTCTTGGCATAGATGATGTTGAGGCTACTGCCTCCATCCATGAGCACCTTGGTGAGGTGCACGTTGGCGATGATGGGGTCAACGACGAGCGGGTACACCCCTGGGTTGGGAACATGCTCTGGGTGGTCACCATGATCGAACCTGATGGCCGTCTCAGACCAGTCGAGGAAGAGGGGGATGAGAGCCACATGATGAAGACCTCGCGTTGCTCGCACTTGCGCTGTCAAGGTGTGAGACGAGTCAAGGGCCCTCATAGATCATGAAACAATCTTGGACGCGGGGGAACTCCTCATCCTTGTCGCCACCCTTGTCCTTCGGGTCCTCCTTCTCATCGTCCTTCTTGAGCCCTTGAGCATCCTGCAGCCCTCTGGGTTATGGTTGACAGGCCCCTTGTTATAGGGGCATGGCTTTTTCAGCATCTTGTCAAAGATGCCCTTCTCAGGGGGACCTCGAGGCTTCTTGCACTCGGCGGTGGCAACAAGGTCGTTGGCCATGGCCTCGCACTTGCCTTGCTGATTCTTCTTGTTCTTCTTGGCTGCCTGGTTCGAGCTCTTAGGGTCACCCTCCTTGGCCTTTCCCTTGCTCTCGTCGCCATCGAAGAACGCACCAATGGCTTCCTCGCCCGCGGCGTAGCTGGCAACGATGTCCATCAACTCATTGGTGGTCTTGGGGTATTGTGCCCTAACTCGTGGACTAGCTCCCTGCATGTAGTCCCAGCAATGAATGCCTGGATGACGTCTTCATCGGAGATGTGGGGGAGTTCGGTATGTTGCTTGGAGAAGCGTCGAGCAAAAATATGGAGAGACTCCTTTTTCTTCTGCTTGCAGTTTTGGAGGTCCCACTTGTTGCTTGGGTGCAAGTAGGTCCCCTTAAAGTTTCCCTCGAACACCCTCATGAGGTCGCTCCAGTCATGGATTTGGTTGGGGGGAGGTCCTTGAGCCAATCCCGAGCAGTGTTCGACAGGAACAGGGGGAGCTGGCGGATAATGACCTTGTCGTTGGGGGTTCCACCAACCTGGCATGCCAATCTAAAGTCAGCAAGCCAGAGCTCGGGCTTCATGTCCCCGTTGTACTTGGTGAGGGTCGTTGATGGTCGAAAGCAGTTTGTCAGCTTGCACTTGCGGATCTCTCGGCTGAAGACGCACGGGCCCAGGGCCTCTGGGGACCGAGCACGGTCCTCGTCACTATCATAGCGCCCACCCTGGTGCACACTATAGCCTCGAGCCTCGCCATCGCTGTACTTGTGCATGTGGTTGTCGTTGATGTCGTGGCGTGCATCCTGAGGCTCATGCTTGTCAACGATGCGGTCTCGAGCCGGGATCACCCTCTTCACCTAAGGCGCAGGCTCCTGGTGGACCGAGCCCTCCCTCTCATGCTGGGAGGGTTCAGCAAGTCATTCCAAGGCCGCCCCTTGACGTCTCGAGGCCGAACTCTCGGCCTGTTGCGTGGCTGCAGTCTCAAGAAGACCCTGAATTTCTTCTTAGATTCGACAGGCTTTGGGGTTCGACGGAGCAGACATATTGCGAAGGAGCATGGTGGCAGCGACGACATTCTGGCTGGCATGGTTGAAGATGGGGTGTTCGTTCGGCCCTTCCTCGATGATCTACCTATTGATGTCTTGAGCCCTAGCTCGAGCTCCTCTGCCACGTGCGCGCCCACTTTCTTGCTCGAGGGTCTACTCGAGTTGGCACAGGCATTCCCGATCTTCATCGAGCTTAGCCCGTATCTCCTGAACTTGCGCGAGCTAGGAGTCCTGGCCATCATGGGGTAGCTGCACATCATTAGGCACCGCCGGAGGTACCTCTCATTCTAGCATGGCGTTGGCTCCCACCGCTGCCACCGCTGCTGTGGCATCATTGGTTTCATCGCTCAACGCGATGGCCCCCTCGATATGAAAGCACTCCCACGTAGGGTCGTAGCTGTCGTTGGCGGAGTCAGAGCCGGGGTAGCCAAAGTAGTTGTTGGGGAAGTACCCCTTGCTGTGTCGCTCCTCCTCCAGTTGGCATCGGATCGTGCCAAGCTTGTAAGACTTTGGACCCGGGGTCTCTGAAGACTCCGAGTACTCTGATGTTGGCGGAGTCGTCACCAGGTGCATGGTAGCACACAGGAGGTGTCTTGGAAGTTCCTCATACGCACTCAAGTTGGTGCTCAATGAGGAGGAGTACGTCTTGGCGGCGTTATGCAGCCTAAGAGGGAACATATGGGGAAGCCTCAGAGTGGCGCGTGCCTGAGGAGTCATGCCAGGCCCCTTCGGTGGGCGTATCATGAAGTCAAATGATGGGTCATTGCGGTGCCCCTCTAGCCCACCCTCTGCATCCAAATGCAAGTCAGATAGGCCCTCAGAAAGGAGACCCACATCGCTGGTCAGAAGTAAGGTAGCCATACTGGGAGCCGCCCCGCCTGTAAGGAGGCAGTGATGCTTGCGCTGATCACGCCGTCTCTTGGCCACCGACACATGGCGAGGAAAGCAAGACCGACGCGCAGCCCCCTTGAATGGGAGAGCTCATGGTCACTGTTGCCCAGGTCTCTGTGTGGGAGTAGGATCATGTCAAGGCCGCAACCGAGTGACATGAACTCCAAGCTCCCAAACTAGATCACCGTGGTGAACGGAAGCATTAGAATGGAGACTGCCATCTGGAGGGTGACAGGAAGTCGATTGTGACACGCAACGCTCCCCTACCAGGCGCGCCAACTATCGGTGTTCTATCCTACGGACAAGAACCCAACGAGTGTAATGTTGCGTGCTTCCCAATCCAGATGGTGATGCAAGAAGAACACACGATTTATGCTGGTTCCGGCAAAGAAGGCCCTACGTCCAGTGGGGGGAGAGATTGTATTATCTTTCACCGAAGTGCTTGTACAGGGGGATACAAGCGAGCGTAGATGAGCGGGGTTGGAGAGCAATGCCTACGCCTAGAAGTGCTATGCCTATGTCTTGCTGTCTGGAAGCTCGGATTTCTTATAGAGCTATCCAATGCCTCAGAACTAAGCCTGGCACCCCTTTTATAGGCCAAGGAGAGGCGCGGGCGTACATGAAACCCTAGGGTGTAGTTCCTGCTAATGTAGTGAAGGACATCGAGGGGAAGGTGCCGATCATGTCGTAGCGACTGTAGAGGCGTGCACCAGGCATGGCCTCTGTCCATCAGGTGTGTCATGGCGATGTCGATGACGGTTGGTGAAAGACCTGTGTCCCTGTTGCGGGCATGTGGATCCCTGTAGAGACATTCGGGGGTAGTTGAGATGTCGTCCGGAGGCGTTGAGAGTTGGATCGAGGGGGTGCTGAGGGGGTCGAGGCCTTGTGGAAAGGACCGAGCTTCGGGAAATACAATACAGATGTTGACAATTGCGTCTCAAGGGGGTGCCTGACGGGGCACAGTGCTCGGTATGGTGAAATAGTGGCAGCACGATTCTTCGTTCCTCTAGGGATGGGCGGTAAAAAGAGGATTGACCCTCGTACTGGGCTACTGTGATGTTGCTGTAGCCATGTAGTTAGGCAGGAGTTGGTAGGGGGCATTAAATGCTCTGGATCTCGTACAGGTGGTAGGTGAGTCAATGCTGGAGGGGTAGTCTTGATAGAGACTGGGTTCCCCGATCTTCCGTCAGTTTAAGATAAACAACAATTTGGTGGAGCACGACACACCGATCTGGCTTCAGATCACAAAGACCCGAACCTGCAACCTTAGCACCACGTCTCCTCTGGTTATCAACCGTGTCACCAACTAGTTGACGTTGCCAAGAAGGCTAATCCCTGCTGCGAATCGAAGAACACAAGCAAGAACAAGATAAAACGCAACTAAGATTAAAGTGACAATTGCGGATATATGATTCAGCACACGAATGTGGGGTTTCACAAACCGATAACGGCAACTGTTCAATAACAGATTGATCTAAAGCAAAACCCAAACCCTAATAAGGGCAGTGGCTACTGAATATAATGCCTAAGGGTCATCACACCCCCTGGATGCGCCCCCCTAACAGGCTCAAACACGATACATGGCCCAACGGACCAAAAACTATGGTGCAGCACTGGAATAGATTCTGGACGCTGGCTTGTTTCGACGTTTCCAGATGACTCAGAAGGAATTTGGACCTCAAACCAATGCCATTGGTTTCCTTATGAAATTCTTTCCAACCATGGGTAGAACGTCGAAAATGGAGTCCGTATGCGTCCTGGGATTCCGTTTGAATCTGTGCTGGTCCTGGAGACCGAGGCAGACTCAAACTCGAATTGGGCTGGGCCTCCGTCTTGTCTTGGATGCCCTTGCTGGCCTCCAAAAGTGGTGGCCAGGGTGGAGGACGTCCAAGGGCTTCCTTGGTGAGTTCTCCATCTACTTGGGTCATGCTTCCACTTGGTCCAGGGTCCCAAAGATGAAAAACAAGCCCATGACGACGACGTAGCTTCTAATAGAAATAGCAACAGAATATTTTAATGATTAGGAGACCTTGTCGACGTGATATTGATATGGGACCAGATCTATTTGAAAGCCTATCAAATAAGCTTTCCACCAAGTGCTCATTGACCTCGATTGCACTCTGGATGGATGAGTTATGGCCTTCCCAATGAAGCATCGTCAGGCTACCGACGAACCGAAAGTTGAACTTTGTTGAACTTGCATTTTGAGACACATTTGTACCTACAATCAAATAATGACACGGACATGTGGAACCAAGTGAATTATATCCAAAGTCACTATACAAATGTAGGAATGACATCACCTTATAATCAATGGTCGTATCCGAAGGTGTCATGTCCTCATCATAGTCGACGGGGGTCGTTCGCCCGCGCCATTCCGTCACTCGACGGGGGTTGGGGGAGGGGGCGTTCGCTCGGGCGGACTTCCGTCATTCGAGGACCCCGTCGAGTGGGAGTCTATTTCGGCCTGGTACATCCCGTTCATAGGCCGGCCCTATACTACTTGGCGTAGGTGTTGGGCTTTTTACGTGGTGGGTTTTCTCGTAGGTTTGTGCCATTTGATTGGGGATTATTTCTAGTATTTGTGGGTTTTGGGTACCCCTTGTCCAGGTACCCGACATACACATTCCACGTCAATCGTGTCTCGCATTACAGGGCAGGTACTGATCTGAATCTTGATGTTGGCACGTACTGATCTGAGACCTAACTCCTCTGATGGTTTACTTCAAGAGTGATGGTAGTTGTTTCCTTTCTGCATGTCCCGACAATTTCTGTGGTACATGTTTAGGCAATTAATCCAACTACTATTTTTTCAAAATCAAAGTGATGAACTATGTGGGCAGGAAGATTTTCATGTTTGATGTGAAAATTCCAAGTCTGGTCTTATGTTTATGATCACAACATATTATGTTGTTGACACCGTTTTTTGACACGTGTAAATATAAGCCGAAAAATGTGCCTATCGGCAAGGGAGTGGTTGTGCTTTTAAGCTTACTTTGCTTTAAAGTATGGCTAACAGGTGGTTGCCGATGAGGGTTAATATGATCTTGCCGATGAGAGCAGAAGGCTGTTGCCGACGGAGAGAGGCATGGTTGCCGATGGGAAGCAAAGCTGAATCATTATCGATGGGTTTTGCCGATTGAATCTACAGAGATGAGGAACATGCCGATAGAGGTTTCATCGTAAGCAATGGATAAGGAAACTGGCAATATTTATGCCAATATTTTAATAGTTTACTTTTGAGTCCAACCTTGGTACAAGTCATTATTTTCTATTCCATAGAGATAAGACTTGTTTAGGAAATACTTTGTCGTGTCTGTTTAGGACTCATAGTACCAGGGTATAAATATGTACCGAAAGACAATGTAGAAAGAGGTGAATCAATCAAATACAACAAATCTATTACTTTTATTTACTTTTCAAGCAATCTACTTTTCGACGACTTCGTCACCAGTTTTTCTTCGTTTTCAACGAGTTCTTTCAAGAATCGGCGGGCTGCATCAACTTGATCTCCGACGAGCTTGCAAGTTCTGCTTTCCGAGCAATCTGAGCCTTGGCGTCCGGGCGTATCGCTGTCGTCTCGTTCAGCTCTTGTTCAAGTTATCTTTCCTTGTCGATTAACAGGTCAAATCGACTGGCACGCCTTGATATCGAACTTGGGTATTAGCCCAGTGTGTTTGCAGATCCAACGCCTTTTTGCATCAACACATCTTTTGGCACGCCCGGTGGGACCAAGTCAACAGATTTATCATGAAGAATACTACTGATATCAATCCAGAAAACATCATCGACATATCAGAGTCAGATCTCAAGGAGGATCAGAAGCAAGCCATGGAAAAAGCTATGGAGGATTACAGGCAGCTCTGCTTGAAGTCTTTCAGCAAGAACAGGGGCGGAGAAGTCATCCAGAAGCAAGATCTGCCGTTGCCTCGGTAGGTAACCTTTGACTCTAACCCTGGTAAATTACAGGAGATGGTTAATTCTGTGTTAAATCAAGCTTTGATCAATCACTCCACCGTGCTGTCCAATACTGTCTACAATGCTGTTGTGCAAACGTTAAGGGATGGACAAGCACCAGGGTATGTCGGGCTGGCATATCATCAGCCGGGATCGGCATCTACCAGTACTCCATCGGCAACTCCAGCCGTTGAGAGTATAGAAGCGCCTACTTTTCTAGCTATATCAGGACCATCCATCATTAAAGCGACACCGATAGGATCAGAGCTAATGTCTTAGGAGAGGCCTAGTACTCAGTTGAGCACAGATCTATTGGGATCGGCAATGTCAGGCCCTTCAGGTCAACATAGTCAAACTGCTGCTAATTGGTGGGGATACGGTATGCCTCCAGGTCTATCTACTGCCAACTCTGGACTGCCTCAAGTGCATGATGTAGCAGGGAAGGGTCCAATGACATCGGCTACTCCAATTCGGCCGATGGCTCAAGTGCCGCATTATTCTACTGTACCTCCTGCTATACAACCATTGTCAATGGGATTCTATGCGGCTCTGCAACAGATATCTTATGCGAATCCATTGACTAATCCTCCATCAGTTCAACAGAGAGCTTCCACTGCAGAGCAGCCTATAGTACCACTCATATCTCAGTCTGGAATCCCTGAAATTCAGGGCAATTATGCTGGCTGTCATCCATCTATACAAGAGCATCAATTGTCTGCAAGCTATCAGCCATCGGCAAGTCAGGTGCCAATGAGTTACAATCTCAATTGGTCAGGGCAAGCACCAGTTCAGCAATCTGCTATTCAGCCAAGCTACCAAGCAATGGGGACTCAACGGTATACTCCACAGACAACTTTCCAGGAACAAGCATCGGCAAAACAGCCGATGAACTTTACTCCGCAGATTGGTTCTGTGAATATGCTGATTCATCAAAGCCAAATGCCACAGGGGTATGTAGAAGCATATCAGTCGACGCCTCCAGTAGAGATCCAGCCAGTGCATCGGCAGGATCAGAATACACTCTTGATCGATAGGATTGCAGAAGTGATGAAAGAGCAATTTGGGATTTAGCCCAAAGTCAATACTTACTCTTATCAGACTCCATACCCTTCATCTTATGATTTGATTCCTTTCCTGAATCGGTACAAGGTGCCAGATTTCACTAAGTTTTCTAGGCAAGATGATACGTCAACAATGGAGCACATCAACCGATTCATCATCCAGTGCGGGGAAGCAGCTAACAGGGATGAATTGAGGGTTCGATTATTTTCCTCATCATTGTCTGGATTGGCTTTTGCGTGGTTTATTTCATTACCACCTAATTCTATTATTACATGGGCCGATCTAGAGAAGCAATTTCACAAGTACTTCTTTGCTGGAGTACATGAAAAAAAGCTAACTGATTTGACAAAATTGAGACAATGCAGTGATGAATCGGTAGAAAATTTTGTACACAGGCTAAGAGATGTAAAGAATAAATGCTACAGCTTAGTACTTGATGATCGGCAGTTAGCCGATTTAGCTCTTCAAGGGTTACTGCCACACATCAGAGAAAAATATGGGTCACAAGAGTTTGAAAGTTTGAGTCATGTAGTGCAAAGGATTTCTGATCAGAACACTAGGGTTTTTGAACCCAGAAAGAATTGGAATAAAAAGGTGTCCTTTGTAGAGGAAGCAGAAGATTCAGATTCTGATGACGAACCAATTATCGGCTTGGCTGAGTGGGTAAAGAATAAGAAGCCGATATCATGTCCTTTCGGTCAGAAAGAGCCAGAAAAGTTTCTATTTGATATCACCAAAGCCGATAGGATATTTGATCTTTTGCTCCAAGAGGTTCAAATTAAGTTGTCTCCTCATCATGTGATTCCATCGGCAGAAGAGTTGAAAAAGATTAGGTACTGCAAATGGCACAATGCTACCTCGCACAGTACCAATGATTGCAAGGTGTTTAGGCAACAGTTGCAGTCGGCTATCGAATCCGAGAAAATCAAATTTGATAATTCAAAAGCTCAGAAGCCGATGAAAATTGATCAACATCCGTTCCCTGCAAACATGGTGGAGGCTAAAGGCAAAACCAAAGTGTTAACATCGGAGGCTGCTAGAAGAAGTGCATCGGTAGACCCTAAAAATCAAATAACTGTTGATGACATAAAGGGAAAGGAACCTGCCGATGGCACTAAAGGGAAAAGAATTGTTAATGAGGGTAGTAGCTCCAGAAGACCCCTGAGGCCTGCTCCATATGGTGTTCGGTATCGGCAACAATGTGAGGATTGGTATCGGCGGCAACAGGAAGAGTTACGTCAGCATGAAGATCACTGGAATTGCCCGTTTTTCGTTCATTGCTGGGAAGAAGGCATTAAATTGCTCACTGTCGATACCTGCCCTGAATGTAATGGTTACTATTTAAATGATCGGGCAGAGAGACAACATCACTCTAGTAATCGAGGGGTACGCATCAATAAGCCAATCAAAGAAAAGGTGTCAGCATTTGATCGGCTGGGGGGCAGAGTTAGTGTGCATGACAGGCTTGGCGGGTATATTGATTGTTTTCCAAAGGGTCAGGCAAAGCTTGAAGAGATGGCTAACGAAAGGGTTCCTGATGAAGGGATATTTTGCAGGGATCCAAACATAGGCCTCCATGAGCAGAACACAAAGCATTATCAGCCTGTTTGGAAAACAAAGCTTCCCCAATGGTGCCATGAAGGATTGACGAAAACTCAAAAAAGAAGGGTACAGCGTATGCGTCAAGAGGATTTACAGTGCCCGAAAGAAAGCATCCCAAAGGTAACAACTCAAGTATGGCAACCAAAACGCAATGGTGGAGGTCCATCGGCAGATGTTAACATGGTCTTCATGTTGCCGATGGAGTTCTTGGCGCCAGATGACAAGAAACAAGCAGTTTTTGCCAATGAAGCAGCTCAACTAACTCTGGATCCAATGATGGCTGTGTTTGAAAAGCCTGCCGATGATGAAAGGCAACACCTCAAAGCTTTGTTTGTTAAAGGCAGGGTTGATGGACAGCCAGTGTCAAAAATACTCATAGATGGAGGAGCGGCAATTAATATTATGCCGTATGTCATGTTCCGAAGACTTGGAAAAGGGGATCATGATTTAACCAAGACGGATATGATGCTTAAAGATTTTGAAGGCAATGTGTCTCTGGCTAAAGGGGCATTATGCGTTGAATTGACTATCGGCAGCAAGACTTTGCCAACCACCTTCTTCATCGTTAACGGCAAAGGTAACTATAATTTACTCCTAGGAAGGGATTGGATCCATGCCAACTGCTGTGTTCCTTCTATGATGCATCAGTGCCTTGTACAGTGGGTTGGAGACAAAGTTGAGGTTATCCCTGGTGATTCTTCTTATATAATCGCATCGGCTGATTCTGAGACCTACGAACGGACAAAGTGCATATCGGGAGAAGCATGGGATATGGAATTTCTCAGGGTTGCCGATTATGAGCTCACCCCGATCCAAGCAGTCGGTTCTAAAGATGAATTTTAATGGATCAGTTTGCCGATGATGGAAAACTTGGTCATGGGTTCACATCGGCTGATGATTTAGTAGAAATAGATATTGGTAACGGTGATAGGCCGAGGCCAACTTTTATTAGTGCTAAGTTAGATTCTCAATGTAAACAGCAAATGATTAATATTTTGAGGGAATATAAAGACTGTTTTGCTTGGGATTATACAGAGATGCCTGGACTAGATCGATCAATAGTTGAGCATTAGTTGCCTATTAAGCCAGGGTTTCGGCCTCATCAGCAACCCGCACGCCGAAGTAATCCTAAAGTGTTACCTGATATTAAGACCGAAATCACAAGGTTAATTGAAGCTGGCTTTATTCGGCAATGTCGATATGCCGAATGGATTTCTAATGTGGTTCCTGTCTATAAGAAAAATGGAAAACTTCGTGTGTGTATTGATTTCAGGAATCTTAATAAAGCTACGCCGATGGATGGCTATCCAATGCCTATTGTCGATTTATTGATTGATGCTGCAGCTGGACATCGGATCATCAGCTTCATGGATGGTAATGCCGGTTATAACCAAATTTTCATGGCTAAAGAAGATATTTCCAAGACTGCTTTTAGATGTCCAGGTCATGTGGGTTTATTTGAATGGATTGTTATGACCTTCGGCTTGAAAAATGCCGGTGCTACCTATCAGAGGGCTATGAATTTTATCTTCCATAAATACATCGGCACATTGGTTGAAATCTACATAGATGATGTGGTGGTCAAATCTGGAGGTTTTGAGAGCCATCTTGCTGATCTGCGAAAAATCTTGGAGTGCACCAGAAAGCATGGTTTAAAGATGAATCCTACTAAGTGTGCGTTTGGTGTATCGGCAGGTCAATTCTTAGGCTTCATGGTACATCAAAGAGGTGTTGAAATCAACAGGAAATCTATTGATGCAATTAATAAGGTTGTTGCTCCTGCCGATAAGACTGAGTTGCAATCCTTGATCGGCAAGATTAATTTTATTCGAAGATTTATATCTAATCTGTCTGGGAAAATTAAAGCCTTCAGTCCTTTATTAAAATTAAAAGCCGATCAGGAATTTGTATGGGGAACAGAGCAGCAAATATCCTTAGAAGAAATTAAAAGATATTTGGTAAATCCTCCAGTATTGGTTCCACCTCAACACGGGAAACCTTTTAAGTTGTATTTGTCTGCCGATAATAATGTTATCGGATCAGCATTAATTCAAGAGTTTGAAGGGGAAGAACGTGTGATATATTATTTGAGCAGAAGACTAATAGACGCTGAGACCAGGTATTCGGCCATTGAGAAATTATGTTTGTGTTTATATTTCTCTTGCACAAAGTTAAGACATTATTTGTTATCGGCCGAATGCACTGTTATATGCAAAGACGATGTGGTTAAGCATATGTTGTCGATGCCAATTTTGAAAGGAAGGATCGGCAAGTGGATCTTAGCATTATCAGAATTTGACTTGCGTCATGAATCGGCTAGAGCGGTTAAAGGACAGGTAATGGCCGATTTTCTTACTCAACATTGCAGTATGGTAGATTATGTTGAGATTGCTCCATGGACACTTTTCTTTGATGGATCTACTTGTGGCGAAGGAGCAGGAATCAGTATTATGTTAATCTCACCTTGAGGAAAGAAATATGAATTTTCATTGCCGATTGCTGGCACTTTAACAAACAATCAGGCTGAATATCAAGCTTTACTGAAAGGGTTAGAGTTGCTCAGAGAAGTACGTGCCGATACAGTTGAAGTCTTTGGGGATTCTATGCTAGTCATTAATCAGTTGATCGGAACATATGAATGCCGAAGTGAAGTTTTGATTACTTATCATGAGAAGTGCCTGCAAATATTGAAGGAGTTTAAAGATTTTTGCCTTGAACATATTCCCAGATTGCACAATGAAGAAGCTAATCGGCTAGCACAGCATGCTTCGGGATATCAACTGATCCGAGAAGTGCTGACGTCGGTAATTGATGCCGATGACTGGAGAAGGGATATTGCCGATTATTTAAAAAATCCGTCCAAGAAAGTGGAGAGACGTATAAGGTTTCAAGCTACCAAGTATGTACTCCTTGATACTGAATTATATTATCGCACTTTAGATGGGGTTTTGCTCAAATGCCTTAGTGAAGAGGAATCGAAAAGTCTAATAGGTGAGATTCATGAAGGAGTGTGTGGGGCACATCAATCGGCATTTAAAATGAAATGGATGATTAGGAGGAATGGGTATTATTGGCCGACAATTCTTGAGGATTGTTTTAAATATTTCAAAGGGTGCCAGTCATGTCAGAAATTCGGTAATGTTCAAAGAGCACCTGCATCGGTAATGAATCCTATAATCAAACCTTGGCCGTTTAGAGGATGGGCTATTGATCTCATCGGTCAGATTTACCCGCCGTCGAGTAAAGGACATAAATTCATACTCGTTGCTACTGATTATTTCACAAAGTGGGTTAAAGCAATTCCTTTAAAGAAAGTGTCATCGGCAAATATGATTGATTTTGTGAAAGAATATATTGTTTACCGATTTGGTATTCCTCAGACTATTACTACCGATCAAGGAACTATTTTCACATCAGGAGAATTTGATGATTTTGCCATCGGTATGGGGATTAAAGTTCTAAATTCCTCTCCTTATTATGCTCAAGCTAACGGTCAGGCTAAAGCATCTAATAAAGGAATAATCAAGCTTATTAAATGAAAAATTGAGGAAAATCCTAGGAGATGGCATACTCTTTTAAATGAAGCCTTATGGTCATATCGGATGGCGTGTCATGGTGCAACTAAGGTCTCACCATATCAGTTGGTATATGGGCATGATGCAGTTTTGCCTTGGGAAATTAAGACTGGTTCTAGGCATGTATTTTCTCAGGATCAGTTGACAGCCGATGAGTATGATACACTTATGAGAGATGAATTAGAAGATTTAGCAGGTCATCGGCTAAAGGCTTTAATTAGTATCAAAGAAAATAAAAAGAGGGTTGCTAGGTGGTATGATAGAAAGGTGAAAGTAAAAGAATTTGCAAATGGAGATTTAGTCTGGAAATTGGTTTTGCCGATTGGGACTAAGAGTTCGAAATTCGGCAAGTGGTCCCCTAATTGGGAAGGTCCTTATCGGATAAATCAGTCTGCTCCTGGTAACGCATACATCTTAGAAACCCTCGAAGGAGTTATATTTCCCAGAGCATTAAATGGGAAATATTTAAAGAAATATTACCCCAGTATTTGGATGGATGCATAAAATACAGGAATAAAGATATCAGCATTATATTACATTCACAGTTAATTGGCAAAGTTCAGATTGCCGATAACTTGACAAAGCCGATGAATGAAGTTTACGAACTAAGGAAAGATTGAATAGCGGTTATCGCGCGCAGGTGAATCTGGTCGGCTTCTTCCACTTCCCTAGGTCCGCATCGGCAGTGTCCTCAATCGGTTTAAGTTTTTTCCTCAGCGACAGCGCCATACAAGCTTGATTGTCGCTATCTTTTTGGAGAATTTTTAAAGTGTTGGACAAGTTGTCCTTCTCCTGTACGGCTTGGTTCAGAGCTGTTTCCACTTCTTTCAGTTCAGCCAATAAAGCTGTTCAATTTGCCGATAGATCAGTAATTTTCTTTTCAAGATCGGCGTCCGAAGCCTCTAAGTTGCTCATGCTACTGTGCTTTTCTTCGGCAGCCTGCTTGAATTGTAGTATTTCTTCTTTGAGTTTTGCTTGAGCCGCTCTATCGGTAATTCGTCGAGCAGCCTTTTGGTACTAGAGTTGTCGGCTCTCAAGGTGGGCAGCATGAAAAAGGATTTCTTCAACGTTGTCGGGGATTTGGCCACGAATCGCTTTGAAAATTGCTCTTATGGAGTCTGAATCTTGGACCAGCTGAGGTGTATCTTGATGCAACAAGGATAATAATGTTTCTAATTTGGTTCTAACTTCAGCTGGTATGGCTCCTAAGGCAAGCACAGAACTTTCTTCTTCTTCATCGTCAGGAATGTTGACAGTAAAAGAGAATAGGCTATTTGGAGAATCTTGTTCCTACAAGGGAATTAGTCAGCTACGGGAGAGTAAATATTGCAGAATTTTAGTTAAACTAACTTACTTGCTTCAAAGTGATTTCTTGCATCTGGCTGGAGGAGGCAGCTTGCAATATGTCCTCAGCAATGCTTGCCGATGGATCAGTCATGGCAGGGATGGTTGGTGGTAGTTCTGTGGCTAAATCGACAGGTGTTTCTTGAGGTGCTGTTGGTGATCCTTGTCCTGGCACATCAGGCAGTGCTGAATGAAGAAGTGATGCTGATGCTGGTGCCGTAATTGGAGCCGATGGCAAACTTGGTGTTGGCTCATCGGCTGGTCTTGGCTGAAGAGATGGTGCTGGAACGGTGGATGGTGCTGATGCAGTTTTTGATCGTTTTGATTGAAGGGCTACGTTGGGTGAAGCTTTGCGCTTAGGCTGTGATTCCTTAAACCCAGATGACTGGGGGGCATCGGCACCAGAAGACTGTGGCATTGGATCGGCTGAAACAGCTGCCGATGTGTCCACTTGTTGCTACAAGTAAATGGAGTAATTAATGCCAATTATAATAGTTGAAATTAGATTAAAATTGGAGAAACATACCTCTGGAGAGTCGATAAGGATAACATCTGAAGGTGCATTGACGGGAGATGGAGGACGAATTGCCGATGAAGAGCCGGCAGGAGTAGAACTCGTGCCCTAAAATACAACATTAGTATCTTTCGAAGTCAGCATGAAAAGAAAATGAATAGAATAGTTACATGGAATGTTTTGGCTAAGGTTGGGGTGGCAATCGATGAGATCTTCTTGGAGCGAGTTCCCCGATAAGTTAACGCTGTCAAAGTGGGTGCTTTACAGCTAATGAACGATGTCGGGTTGATTGACCGTAATCTGAATGTCTTCCCACTTCTGCTTGTTGTCGGTGGTGGATCGCTACCCTGTTACAAAAGGTTAGTTGCTGATGAATCAAAAATCAAAAGGAAAGGATGAGTAGCGAGGCTTACCGCATCGGCAGGGGTGTCATGGTCAGAATCGATAAGGTGCCAGTAATGGTGGACAGATACAGAAAACAATTGATTTTTCAATTCTTGCCACCATAACTTAAAAGACTCAGTGATAAAAGAAATTGGCACCCAAGTAGAGAAGTCAACATTTGAAGTATCGGCATCAGGGGAAAGGTGGCATTAACATTTTTCCTGCAACCAAATATATTGACTGGGATGGCTCGGGGAGTGATTATGGACTTCATGATTTCTGTATTTTTGTTCAAGGCTTCATCGACAATGTTGAAAGAAAGAGGGAATTTGGCCTCTTCTTCAATATAGGGCACCCAGGCTCTGTTATCGCGAGGGATACCAGAGTAGAATCTGTTGAAGAAGCGGCCAACTTGGTCTTTGTTGGCTTCTGTTCCTGGTAAAACTATTATTGCTTCACCAAAGTTGAGGGGCCTACGTAATGCCGATTCATCCTCTGCCGATACATAATCTTCAGGGAGATCTCGGGGGAACTGCTGAGCAAATAAGTTGAATTGTAGCTGCTTGTGCATGTGGGCGTTCAACCACATATTAATGAACCACCAAGGGCCTCCCAAATTGCCGATAGGTTCACCCAGTAATAGTTTTTCTGTAACTTGATGGAGAAGGTGATAAGCAGAGCTAAGAAGGTATCGGCCAAGAGGGAGACTTACACCGTCAGCCAACATTTCCGATGTGGGGAGATACATGTTAGTTGGGCCGACTGTTCTGCCACAAAAAATGAATTTTTCTAGCCACATATTCAGAAAGGTGGCATGCTCTCTCTGACCAACCAATCCGGTTTTCTCATATTCCCGAATGTATCCTGTCCAGCCGCCGATGTTGCGGGTATTCACTCGGTACTCTGCTTTTCTATGAAGAACAGTGGCATATCGGCAATGGTGATATCTAGGCCGGTAAGCATGTATACATCGGCAAGTGTGGGGGTGACAGGCCCATGTTTAAATAAAAAGGTGTTCATGGTGTTAGACCAAAAATAGGAGGCAGCAATCAGCATGTTCTCATTCCTGGCCATATCGGCAATAGATAGCCTGATACATTGATCTAATTTGCGCTCCGCCCAGTACGTTCGCATTTGCCTAGTGAGCCTCAAGTACCAATTTTTCCATCCCTTGGTGGGTTTGGGCCAGGAACGGAAGGTGTCTGACCATAAGTCCAAATCTAAGTTTTCAGCTCTGAAAGGGATCCTATTGGTTTCTGCATTTATAATATCGGTTGGATCTGGGTTCCCCATTGGACCTAAGCACTGTACATGCGGTTGTTCTGTGGGGATAACAAGTTTATCGCGCAGCTCCTGTGTTCAGAAGATCAAAAGAAGAAAGGAAGAGGAAAGAAAAATCAGGAATGGTGCGGAAAATAAGAACAG
This sequence comes from Bothriochloa decipiens, assembly GCA_023333625.1. Lineage (NCBI taxonomy): Eukaryota > Viridiplantae > Streptophyta > Magnoliopsida > Poales > Poaceae > Bothriochloa > Bothriochloa decipiens. Next base: position 32,651,293 of record CM041641.1, on the reverse strand, counting down.
ATCAAGAAAGTTGCACAAAAGGCAAAGAAGGAAACTAACCGAAGGGATGTTGAAGTTGAGCGCCATTACTAGAGATTTGTTGAAAGAGTTGGAAATCACTGCGGAGAATCAAAGGTTGGAGAAGAGAATTGCCGCCGAGAGTTATGGATGTTGCAGGATGGTGCCGGTTGAGATTGCCGCCGGGTTCGTCGGAGCCGCCGCTGGAGAGAGATTGCTTGAGTTCGTGTGTTGAAAGGCCCCGGTGAAAGGAGTATTTATAGGGCAGCTGGTGCAGGGGTATTTTAGACTTATCCTTCATTACCAGCGGGTGAATCGAAGCGCCGGGATAGATGTGGTGCCTATGCGCGCGATAATCGAGGAGTTGTACAGGTGATTTTTGACAGGAGGTAATCTTAGCTCAGAGAAAATTTCTTCTAAGGAGCTCAGAGAAAATTTTGGCGCATAAGATATTTTATACTCCGAAATTGGGGGGCATGTGTGTTGACACCGTTTTTTGACACATGTCAATATAAGCCGAAAAATTTGCCTATCGGCAAGGGAGTGGTTGTGCTTTTAAGCTTACTTTGCTTTAAAGTATGGCTAACAGGTGGTTGCCGATGAGGGTTAATATGATCTTGCCGATGAGAGCAGAAGGCTGTTGCCGACGGAGAGAGGCATGGTTGCCGATGGGAAGCAAAGCTGAATCATTATCGATGGGTTTTGCCGATGGAATCTACAGAGATGAGGAACATGCCGATAGAGGTTTCATCGTAAGCAATGGATAAGGAAACTGGCAATATTTATGCCAATATTTTAATAGTTTACTTTTGAGTCCAACCTTGGTATGAGTCATTATTTTTTATTCCTTAGAGATAAGACTTGTTTAGGAAATACTTTGTCGTGTCTGTTTAGGACTCATAGTACCAGGGTATAAATATGTACCGAAGGACAATGTAGAAAGATGTGAATCAATCAAATACAACAAATCTATTACTTTTATTTACTTTTCAAGCAATCTACTTTTCGACGACTTCGTCACCAGTTTTTCTTCGTTTTCAACGAGTTCTTTCAAGAATCGGCGGGCTGCATCAACTTGATCTTCGATGAGCTTGCAAGTTTTGCTTTCCGAGCAATCTGAGCCTTGGCGTCCGGGCGTATCGTTGTCGTCTCGTTCAGCTCTTTTTCAAGTTATCTTTCCTTGTCGATTAACAGGTCAAATCGACTGGCACGCCTTGATATCGAACTTGGGTATTAGCCCGGTGTGTTTGCAGATCCAACGCCTTTTTGCATCAACATATATACATGGGCAGTTCCTAATCCACTAGTGCCAGGATTCTTGGAAAGCAGAGATTAAAGTCATCAATCAGTACCCTAACCTTCAAAATTTGCCCATAACTTACATGTGCCTACATGGCACATACAAAACTGGAATTGCTGATGTAGCACTTGTGCCATATCAGAGTGCCACTGAGATATATTTTGTTATCGTGTGTGGTTATTGTTATTCCTATGGGTTACTGGTGAAAAGATTACAGAGCAATGAACGTAAAGAAATCATGCACCGGAAGAAAGGGGAAAGATACACTAGTCTTAAATTAAGAAGTGGAAAGAAGCATTAGTGTTGAATTAATCTGCCTGTCTAACCCCTTTTCTTTTTATTACACCTTTGTCTAGCTTAATTACGATCAACAGCAAGGGTTAGTTAATTCTACCTTGTCAGTAGCATATTTTCATTCTTCTTCTAGGGAAAAAACCTCTGCAGGAGCACCTTTTACTTCTCTATAGAAGGTTAGTCCTAAAGTTCAAAACATAAGAGTTATACGACTATTGAAGCTATAATCAATGTTGTTTTAACTCAAGAAGATGAAGGTAAGGAGTATGTTATCATTTATATTGGTTGATTTTTCTTTTGATCCCAAGATAAGATATGTCCATGTTGAAAAATTGTGCATATTATTATACTACGCGTACGCTAAATTGAGACATTACCTTTTGTCTAGCACTTGCGTGGTTGCTTGCTAGGCTGGTGTCATTGAACACATGTTATATGAGTAATACATAATACATGAATATATTATTTGGTCTTCGAACCTTTGAAAACATCACAAGGCCAGATTCTTGAGGATTTGTTTGTTGAGCACTGAGTTAATTTTGAAGATGAAATTGGCTATGTTACTTTTGGTTCATGGAAGCTTTATTTCGATGAATCGGATTGCATAGAATGTCAAGGCACTGGTGTGGTGATCATTTGACCCAATGTTTTGGTTTTAAAACCTTGAGCTGATTTCATTGTTCTTGCACTAACAACAAGCCAAATATGAAGCTCTATTGTTTAGCTCAGAAATTCCACAATCCATGAAGTGAAACATGTTGAAGCCTCTAGTGATTCTTTACTGATTGTGCAACAAGTCATCGATGTGTTTCAATGTTTAGAAGGACCATTAAATGTGTATCTTGATAAGTGCCCGAGATCATTGACCAAGTACTTTAGTCTAAAGGATGAGACTAGAGTCATAATTTATAGCTTAGATGTGGCGCCTAACTATAGGTTAACCCTTTGTGCTCCACGAGTTACAGAGGTAGGCAGCAAGTGGTGACGGCTTGTTTGTCATTAGTAATCCTCTGCATTTAGGTATGTCATCGAGCTATAGATCGAAATGGCTTAGGTAAAACTAGGTTAAAGCCGGCGCTCGAAGTAAGCAGCTAGGAGTCTTACCAAAACTAAGGTTATTAAGTTCATAACCCATAGTAATCTTCTCTAACTGCACCTATCATTTATCATGTGGTCCTTGGATGAATCTAAACTTTAGATAAAACGCTCATGTTCCTTGTGGATTCAATAGCCGATAAGCTAATAATACTTCTAAGTGAAACATACGTTCCTTATGCTTGCGGATTTATCTATGAATGTTAAATATACCAATAGAACTTGAGCAATCAGAGCTTGACAATCAAATATTATCATTCCACCTGCATCAACTAGCAATATGTCGCATCCTTTCCGTTTCAATACAATAAAATTTTGAAGAAACAAATACAAAATTTTTAGGGGTAAACAGTATAGTCTTGCTTGCAAATTTTTCGGTTGCAAGGGGAGGCCAACTGGCTGAGAGGTGCGCCCAGCTTTTAAGGCTAGCCTAATTAAATACAACATCTTGCTTCTTTTCAAACCTATGAAACCCGTGTTCTCATCCATCCATGGTTGTCACTTTCAACAATTTAGTCTTCTTCCACTGCTTATCGAAGTCGATGTTGTCGGCCGATCACATGACACACAAGATCTAACGAGTCACCCTTTTCATTTCTTTATATATGCCACCTCCATTTTCAAGCTCCTAATGTGTTTTAAGGGATGTTTGTCGATCAGCCAACTGTCAGCTAATAGGTACCTCACCTAAGAGCATCTCCAAGAGATTAGCTAAATTGTTTTCTTAATGTAACATTGGCTTATTATTAAATGAAAAACATCTCAAACAGACTTTGTATATTCAAATTTAATAGCAATACATCCCACACCCCATTCGCTCTCTACTTTTGGATAGTCTACCTCACTAGCCATAACGTTCTTGGTTTTACGGAGTCTATTGGAGTACTCGAATATTTTTTTTTCAAATCTATTTTACAAAGTAGCTAAATCGATAAATTTGGCTAGTCTTTTTGTCTAATCTCTTGCAGATGCTTGAACAAGTAGTATTTAACTACAACTTAGCTAGTCCTATTAACCTCTCAAAAAATGTAATTTTATATCTGTCTAAGTCAAACAATTTTAAGTGTAACTAAATTTATAAAAAGTCATTATCTCAATAGTTATAGTACAAAAAATGTATGCCATGTGAATCTAATGATACTTAGGTCATGTTGGATCCACTAGAAGCTAATGACTACCTGACTAATAGTTAATAGTTAATGGAGTATTAACTAGTTACCATTAGATGTGTGTTGTTTGTATACAGAGCTACAAGGTTGATAAAAGGATTGCTTTGTCTATATACCTTCCATCTTTTATAAACATTGATAGAGCATGTGGATAGAGGTATGTGGGAGGATAAAAGTATCTTTTTATTGTCTCTTAGCTGCTAGTAGATGGGTTGGAATACACCTAAAAAAGTATTCTACTAATTTTGCATAATGCATTAATATATTGATTCAACATCTGTCAGGAAACAACTTGGTTCATTGTTACCGGGCAGTTTGTTAGCGAATTTTTCACCTTCCACAGGCTTTCACTTCTTGTCTACAGCATTCATACACCATGGATAGATGACCAGGCTGTTACTATCAAGACCTGAACACTCATAACATTTGTCATGCATGACCGGAAAACCTATGCCATTAATAATTATTTTTACTGCAATTGAGTTTTGTATGTGATTTGTAGTAGTATAAGTTGATTGGGTGGATAAATCTAAGTCCTTGCAACTTGATCCACCACCTTAGAAATTTAGGGTTAGTGCATTAATATAGAGATTCAACATCTTTCAGGAAATAACTTGGTTAATTATTATTGGGCGGTTTTAGTGTATTCGTACACCATGGATAGGTGACTAGGATGTTACTATCAAGATCTGAATACCCATAAACACATTTGTCATGATCGGGTAACTTCACCACTCCCTCCCCTCCGGAAGTTGACATGCACAAACTTCAATGGATTGCACAAAAAGTTTCTTGTGGATTGGATACCTATGAAAGATACTCCCTCCGTTCCTTTTAGTTGTCGCTTGCGCTTTCTAAGAAATAGTTACCAGAAATTATATATTAAAAATATTAATATTTATACTATATAATTAGTATCATTAGAAAGATCTTTGAATCTAGTTTTTTAGTAAATTTTATTTGGATATACAAATATTACACGTATTTTCTACAAATCAAATTAAACTTGTGGAACGCACATCAACAAAGACAATTAAAAAGGGATACAGGGAGTACTCGTACTATGAAAAACATCTAGTTTGATCTACCTCTATTTTTAAATAAAATTGTCACTTCGACAATTAAATTTAAGTAACATATGTGAAAATAATTATAAATATGCAGTGCATAAGCATATTGACGTACTTCTGATGGAAATAAAATCTTATAAGGTTGGTGTTTAACATATTCTTTTAAAACGACTTCAATATTTTGAAAAAAATCAAAGTCAATATAAAACTGGATATGCCAATGTCAAATTTTGAGCAATAATATGAAAGTAGAAGCCCGAATACACTTGGATATCCTAACTCGTAAGACGTCTTTATCAGCACTTACTCGAAGGGCATATCCTTTTTCACGCAGAACCTTGTGTTTAACGCTCAACTTTGTTGTGTATTGTGCAGTGTGAAAGGGTATTTGGCTTGTTATGTTCGGAAGGGGTGAAAGAACATGCACGCAAAGAGTTCCAGGACCCATTGGATTGAGAGTGGCTCGACAGCGTTCTGTCCAAGACAAGTTTGTTGTGTTCTGGGAACAACTTACCTTGTATATCTTGCAATTATCATTATGATTTATCTTGAAACTTTGCATGGCCCTACAGCACTTCATGGTTTGTATCAACTGTTTGAGAACTTACAAAGATCTCTGGTCTTAGGGACAGAGCTACATAGATATTGGGTGATGTAAATACACCCCATCCTTTTTTTAAAAAAACAGTGATTATATCTAAATTTTGACTATGTATTGTGTTCATTGGTAACTGTAGTACTAAGTTTCTCTAGTTTTGCCGTTTTTTATAGGATTGAATGTGCACATGTGTGTTTATGTGCTGTAATTCAAAAGACATAGTAATACGATCTTTATTTTTTCTTTTGACCAAAGTCGGTATGGGAAATGGAAAACCCATGCCTATTTTTTTTATTTTTTATAATGTAGACCTATTTAAATTCGCTCCTACGGGGAGTGGAACCCAGGTCTGCTGGGTGCTACTCAGGTGCTCTAACCAATAGACTTGAGACCCTTTCACAATACGATTTTCATTATACCAAGACAGAAATAAATGTCAACATAGGAGTTGATTTGCTCATGATATTGGCCTATTGAGTCGACCCACCTCCGCTAATCACCCAAGCTATTACTTCGTTATCAGTGAAATTTTATGTTTGTGTCAAGTTAATGACTATAGATTGGGGAAAAAAAGATAAAAGTACTTGACTTTCTTCTGAATCCATATGCTATACAAATAGCAGTACCAGCCACCTTATGGAAAGCCAATAATAGCCAGAATTTAGCAGTAGCTGTAGCTGTAAGGAAAAAACACAGTATGCGAAGCAGTTTCACCTTATGGAAAGCGATGTGCTGACTGCTGAGGAACCGAACTGTTCTATGTGATCTAGGGACGTCTGCCTGATCGATACTCTTATCCATCTGCCTGCTGCTGCCCTGCACCAGCTGATGGCATGGTGTCCAATGATTCCCAATCATAATCGACGCAGCAAGTTGTGTGCTTTATGAGACATACTGATGAACACTCCATTGGATCTACAAATCTACAAGTACTAGTTGGTAGCAAGTAAAAAGCATCAGCGTGTTGTAACCTTCCTCCAAACGACATTCCTCTGTTTGAGTTTATGATGAGAAAAGAGCCAGTTGGAGCTAAAGCCCACTGCATTACAAAAGTTGATCGGGTCGTCACCAAACTGAGTGCAAAAGGACACTTGATTCTTGGATTATGTGTGCTGAGAAAGGGATCAATCCTCGGATAAACATCAAACTATGGATGCTTGGACTGTGGATTACTCATTACTCGGCTTGCCAAACAGCGGATGTTGTTCGCATTGGTTTTGACCTAGGCACCTACTGGCAGTAGATAGTATTCTTAATTCTTTGTTTTTGTAACTATCTGTTTATGATTCTTTTTCTGTGTTTTGAATTTCTTCCTAGGCCCTGCAATCGATAGATGTCGATTACCAATGCAATGTTTATCTACTTGAAGCAGTTCCAAGCACTTGCATCCATTATATATCTGTTCTGCCCAACCGCCTTGAACCGCCTTATCCGCAGGAAATCCTCAACTATCGTCTTTCTATTGGACACGTTGCTGTCCACTAACTCACTAAGGCTAGTCTCACTGGTAATAGTCTCCCTGGGAAGTTTCGTAGTCTATTTTCCAGAATACCACATCAAATAAATTACAATAAAACTTAAGATAAAACAACCACTCTCAGTACATATGTTCGATTCTATAGTTTTATAAATATGTAATTCTATGACTCATGTGAGTTGGTAGTTGTGCAAAGAGATTTTTTTAGAACTTTCGGCGAGGGGGTGGTGGGGAGCGATCCCCACCTACTTTTCATTGCATAAATGCCTCGAGGAAACCCAGTGAAGTACAATAGGAGAAGAGAGAGATTACAACAACACAACAACACCAACAACATACTAGCAGGAGATAGGAGAAACAAAATGATAACCCTAGGGTGAGTGTAGACGCTAACCACGAGCTGCTAACCGATCGCCAATTTGCGCCACCACCGAGCAACATATATACTCGCCGATTTTACCGGAGCCTTTGTGCCCCCACACCACTCCTCGTAGCTACGCCGCTCCGCTGCTACCCTTCACCTGAGACGCAAAATGTGGAATGGGAACTGAGCAGTGACGGACACGCAAGCCCAAGATCATCCGACACAGCGATCTCCTTTTGCTGATGGTGAGACATACAACACATATGGGCCCCCACCCGACATAAGATTTTCTAAGCACATCAAAGAGAGTGTCAACGAAGCAGAGGTGTCAGCAGTCACCTAGGAAGAAACTAGAGCGAGAGAGGATCAAGAGGCACAAAGGGATGAAGGGGTAGCCAGAGGGCTGGCCACGATGAAGTGCATGCGTGCTTTGCATTGATGCCATCCGGAAGGGAATGGCGCCCACAGATGCTACCATCGATGTTCATAGCGCCAGGCTCGTAAGGGCTTTTTCCACGACACCTACAAACGGTGAGCTAAGGTCAGGGAGTGTAGCAAAACCGGGGGCTATTGGGGCAAGGCAAACTTGAGCGCTCCAAATAACCCTTCAAGAAGGGATTAACGTCCACAGATGCTATTGTCATTGTGAGAGCACTCAGGGGATTTTCATCCCAGGGATGCTGCCTGTGCTCATCGGTTGCTTGTTCCTCCCCTGCCTTGAGGCAGATCAGGCCTCCAACGACGCTCAGAAGGTTTTGCGCGGGCGCGCGGCCTCGCTGCTGGCAAGCCCGCGGCTAAACTGCATGCACCGTGTTGTTGCTGGCTCCTGCAAATGAGACACGAAGAACAAACATGGGCATGATGCCCAACCGCCGAGTTGCTCGCGGCCGAACTGCATGCCGTGCTCCTTCTATACTATTGGGCTTCCCCGATTGAGAGCCATGCATGCCGCCAGCCATCCGCAGCACCTTGGTGCACCACGCACCGACGCCGTGCCTGTGGCGGTGCGCACCCACCTGCTGTCCTGTGGCTCTAGGCAATGGCAGACATAGCCCTTGACGTCACGGATGGTGCGGTGGAGCTCCTGGAGCAGCGGCACAGAGCAGGGTCTTCATCGATAAAGAACATTTCCTGAGGGCGATGGACGTTGCACGCGCTCAGCAACGCATCCGCTCCTCGCCGGTCGGTGGGACTCGAGCGGTAGGAGTCGCCCCCACCTCATCAGTGTGGCTGCTCACGGGTGAAGGCTCCATAGAGCTGGTGCCGACCTCCAACATTGCTAGGGCCAGGACTGAGGTACCCAACGCTGCCTCCGGTCATCGAAGTCGTGCCATGGCCTCGACATCGCACGTCCATCCACCAGCTGAAAACGCTCGCGTGCACAGTAGATTTGGGTTGGGGGCACCAGATCCATCCTGAGTGACCTAGATCTGCCCCCTACTCGCCGGCAGCCATCCCCTGGCTGCACTTTTATTCACGGAGGGGAAGAACTAGTGGAAAGGAGGGCGACAGGAGAGTGGAGATGTTGCTGGGGGGATTTTTGAGCTCTCCCAGCGTGGCAGCCACCACCGTAGGCTAGGGAGTGCGACAGCAGCGACCGGGAAGCCGATGAGATTGAGGTCCTGACGGTGGCGATAGTGCCACCCTTGAGATGCCTCACGAGAGACAGACATGAGGGCCCCACTGACCTAGTTCCAATGGCCAATGCAAGGAGAGTTTCCTCTCTATGAAGCTTTTTTCCTCTCTCTCTCTTCTTAAAAATATTGTGACCTAACCTCAAAAATGCCTACACGATAGCTTATTAAGTGCGGATAAAACTTAGATGAAACTCTCATTGACACTAGCCTAGTTCCTCCAAACAGAAGTAGAAAATATACGTCACAAGTACAATGACAGCCCACCAAATTGGGGAAGATTTTGGGCCAACTAGAGGGCCCAACAAGGGAGCAATGTCGACATCGCCGCAGCAGTCAAGTCACGCGGGCCAGGGCGCCACGTGCCACAGGAGGAGAGCCGGGCGCGCAACCCTGGTGCCGCCGTCGCCGTCTATGGAGGATGCCACGTTGTCTAGATAAATTAGGAAAATTGGGATAGATAAAATAGGAAGCAGCAGAGTCGCAGGATCGCAGGATGCTTAGGGTTCAAGTCTAGAAGGACTATAAATGTAAACCCCATGTACTCGTTGCAATTAAGAAAAGAATAGGAAAAACACTTTACCCAAATCTTGGCTCTTAGCTCTCTCTCATCCCTCCCCAACCATAGCCGCCCCCGCCCCCAGCATTTGCGCCAGCACCACCGCTACCACTGCGCGCAGGGCGTGCATCCTAGCGCCACCGCCCCCCTTCGCTGCCGCTCTTGCTGCCACATGTTAATCGAGATTAGGCCCCTTATACCAGTATTCGAAGACCGATCGATCCTTCGGGAATCATCAATGGCGCCATAATTACCGTGGACACTACCACCATGACGAACATCGACGCCATCTTCGACAAGCTTCGCACTATGATCATAGGTGGAGCACAAGAACTCATGAATTTTGTCCTGCACAATAGAACACAATTCAAATTGAACCCGATCTGAATGTCGTCAATGACATCAACATCAACACCGATGACGAGATTACCATGATGGACTAGCGTCTCGTAGTCAAGGAAAAGGACATCGCCTGCACGCGCGATGTCCTCGCCGACCCCATGCCCACGTCAGCAGCCGCACCGCCAACAGTGGCAATGCCTCCTGACGCTCGCGCCCTCGCCATCAACGCAGCGACCACTAAGGAAATTCATCCCCATGGCACCATTGACATGGAGGATGTCACCAATGACGCCCACCAGCCGTTTGATGCAGTGCCCGCCCAAGCGGAGCATCACCTAGCCACCGTGACCACGCCATTGAGAACAACGACGACAACCATGATCAAGCCAGGAGCAACGCCGGAGCCTACGGCTAAGCTGCTAGGCGCCCTTGCGCTCATCACTGGTAATCCAGACAAGGCAATGATTCCATGTGCTAACAGCAATGTCGCCGTCAACACCCATCAATTGCTTGATGAAAAGCCTACCCAACTAGGCCAACATCTTGTAGCTAGACAAGCTAAGCAGATATGCCCCTGTGTCTTCAATAACATCATCCACGACACTGCAGACATCAAGGTCGACAACAACATCTCCACCACCACGGGCAAGCCCTTTGTTAACAAGAGGGAGGAACCCCCATCATCTGGAACCATGGAGATAGTCAAAACGGTAACAATTTAGTTCCTCAAACTCAAACTACCATCTCCATTATAGTTGCCCCTGCTTCCTTGTCTAGAACTACTCAACAACAAGAGCAAAGATGCGGCCTCCAACAACAATAATAGCAGCACGCTGCAAAGTGAAGTTGGCATCATCAACTCAATTGAACACCTCAAAGAGACCAACAACATCAACAACATTAGCCAGCCAGGGCAAAAGCCGCACCCCTTGCCATATTCAGGACTTACAAACTAGGACATGATAACTCAAGTGGTTGCACAGCCAACTCAGACAAAACATCATCAACTGCAACCGACAATCCAACAGGAGATAACAATGATGGAACAACCCTAATTTTTGCTTTCTCATTCACTGGCAGCTACAGAAACTCCACCAGAAGGACCACCACCTGTATGGCCATTTCCTGAAACCGCAATACAACCGCCACCAATCCTAACACACAAGCCACAATTTGCGACAAAGGAGCGCGCCATTATGGAACGCCAAACACCACTCCAACATGCTATGCTCCTCCACTGAAAACGGTAAGAACAGCTGCAAACTATTCTTTGGAGAACAAGGAATTCCCATCGACATAGGGACAAGATCAATGATGACTTCGACACACATCAACCATGGCACCATTGAGCCACCCTTCAGCAACCACGATGCTGGCAACAACTATGATGTACTCATGATGATCACCGCAAGCAACATCATGACCTGCCTAGAGATGGTGTACCTCAACCTCGTGGCAGCCGCCCTGCAAACTCTCCCAACTGAACCACACAACGATGCACTCATCGAAACAAACATAGGTAACTACCTCTACATCGACACTAACATAGGAGGCACACTCCTTCAAATTATCGACTACCTCTACTTCGAGTTCAGCCACATCAACAGCTACTTCGCATGCTCGCCACTCCACTCAAGCCAGAACAACATCTTCGCCAACTCCATCAACGATCGCATGATCTGTGAGTTGGAGGCAACCTCGCCAGGAGCGCTTTACCTCAACGACATCAACAACTAGCCCCTATTTCGTCGCGTGGACGCGCCAAATGGAAAAGAGGGAGTACCATAACAAGTACAATAATGACCAGCAAATTGGTGAAGATTTTGGGCCAACTGGTGGGCCAATGAGGGAGCAACATCGATATCGCCGCAGCAGTCGCGTCTCGCGAGCCAGGGCGCCACATGTGCACAAGAGGAGAGTCGGGTGCGCAGCCCCGGCGCCGCCGCCGTAGTCTACGGAGGATGCCACGTCGTCTAGATAAATTATGAAAATACGGATAAATAAAATAGGAAGCAGCAGATCCGTAGGATCACAGGTTGCTTAGTGGTCAAGTCCTGCAAAGACTGTAAATATAAACCCCATGTACTTGTTTCAGTTAAGAAAGGAATATGGAAAACCCTTTACCCAAATCTTGGCTCTTGGCTCTCTCTCTCATCCCTCCCCAACCCTAGCTGCCGTCGCCCCTAGCATTTGCGCTAGCACCATCGCCGCCGCTGCGCGCAGAGCGCGCGCTCTAGCACCACCGCGCCACCGCCCCTCCCCCTCCGCTGCCGCTCCTACTTCCACGTGTCAATCGAGATTAGGTCCCTTATAGTATAGGTCCATGCAAAATTGCAGATTTATCTACCAAACCTTTTTTTTACCATTAACTATAAGCATTTGTACTTTTAGGGTTATTATGAAATATACTTTCAAAATACTTTTTTTGCGAGACCTAATATAGATAAAAGCGCTCATATACACTATATACATGACGACATCTCTATGAACGCGCGCATGTACGCCCTACCTCTATGAGCAACTATAGAGGATTGAGTTAGACTAAAAAATCACAAGACTGATGATAGGCACCTCACTGTTGAATAACAAGTTGACTACCACTGAAAAAATATTGTCAATATTTTTGTTAAATTCTAAAATAAATTTAGAAAATATAAGCATCCGTATCAAATCAAGGCCTTGCAACCATTGTGATCATGTTCCATTTCGGAGCCATGAACCTTTCTATTTAAGATAATATATTCTATAGATTGTTACTATATCATACTGGAGATTGCGCCCATCCCTAATGGACTTGTATATTTCTTAGATGGGACAAAGTAGGAGATATTTATGGTAGGAGATATTTATGTTTGCCAAGATGGCATGCAGCGCAGCAGTAGCAATCCTATCCTTGTACAACTGTAAAGTATTTGCTGGTTGCAGTATCTCGGAGGAGAGCATAGGACCGGATATGCATGCTTTGCCTCCAGGCAAGCTGGTCAAAAAAGAAAGCTTGCTGAGCAAGTACAGTATATAGTGTGTAGCACTGGATGTGCTTTTAGGGTTACTTAACTAGTTGCTCATGTTCTTTGACCCTACCATGACAGTGATGCCATCAACGATTACGATCTGTTCTCAGTTATCCGATCGATACCCTGATGTTAACTCAACGTCAGTTTTCACTGTATCGATCAGGCCTAGTGTATTTTTTTTTATTGAGGGAAAGGTCTAGTGTATTTTTATGTCTATATCTAATGAACTATAAGTATGTTCAACTCAGCTGTACGCAATCCAGAAATAAGCATGGAGATGGAGGAGGGAGATTGCTTGATAGGTGAAATGGTTAGCGTCGTCATGGTGTTCTCGTGAATCCCTTTCGAGATGGTCGCCGTCGCGGACAATAAGCGAAATGCGCGGTCGATGCACAAGGATGCTGACTTTTTCATGATAACGGTGAGCACAGCACGGGGACAGTCCATGCCTCGTTTTTCCACCTCATCGAATCCTGATGACGATGGACCAGAGATTTCGGAAGCCTCTGGAAGCGCTGTACACAGCCCTGATCCTTTGGGGTTGCTTTGGTTTGGTTTCCTGCCGGTCTCTGTTTTTGCCTCGCTCAGCTAGGATACCGTTTGGCGGATTTCTTTTTTCCAAGTGGGCGAGCCAAATCCACTCTCCCGGGGTCGTGCTGCTGTCCGACCTGGAGAGATTGCAGCATGCCTTTGACCACATCCCCACTCCCCTCTTAATCGTTACCATCACACGTGCAGCACACCATACCATGCTGTCTTCCTCCTCGCGCTCGTGCCGTCCACCACCCTGCTGTCCCGCCGACCCCTAGCCCCCACGGCGGCCGCAATCTTCCCCTTCCGCCCTCATTCCCGCCTTCGCCGCCATGACCATGCTCGCCCCCGCCCTAGACCAGGCTCGCCGCCGTCCTCCGCCGCTAGGGCATCCTAGACCGCCCGCCTGTATCCCCGCAATCTGTCTTCCCTTACTCCCCCTAGGCGGACGAACATTTCTATATCAGGAGATGGAGACCGGGGGGTAGTGGGGGTTGAGGTCGCTAGCGCAAGGTGAGCTCGCCGGAACCCTAGGTCGCCGGCTCGAGCGAGCGCACGGTGGCGCGGGGGAGGCGCTAGGCGAGGGAGAGGAGCCGGAAGCGTGTCTGGGCTTGGGCTTGTGCCGCGCTGGCCTGAAATCGTGTCCAAGGGAAGAAGAGAAACAGCGGCACGGGGGAAGGAGCGGGGTGTTCAGAGAGTGACTGCTCTCCACCCTGCTCGGAGGGGAAGATTAGCCATCTCCCGAGCTGGCAAGATTTGCTTGCTCTGTTCGGCTGTTTAGCAGCCAAAGCAGTGGAATGGGAAAGACAAAGGATATGACAAGACATAAACCAAATAGAGATATGCTTTGCTTCCTTCACCTATTCCAAGCTCGGTGAATGAGTCTGGAGCCTAGAGCCTATGTTTGAATCATTTGGATCGTGGTTCTCCAGATAGTCAAAATCCCACCATTCTGCTAGTATCTCAACCAAACGCTGTAGATTTCAGAGGAATTTTAATCCATACATTTTAGAATATAAAAATCCAGTAAAAATATTGTGATTTTTTAATCTAGATTCTTAGAATCCGACGGGATTCTAGAGGTACCGAACTAAAATTGGGGGGCTCTGGATATAGTAAACGCTTATTATTGCAGCATGTAATGAGTAATGTAAGTATGTAACTGAGCATAGAGTGCATTATCCATGGTCTTTACACCAATAGAGAATGATTTATTAGGAAATTTACAAAAATTATAATTTGATCAACTTATGTACGGTTGTGAATTTGTTCCCTAATAATAATGGAATAATGTTTTTGAGGGAAAATAATTTATTGAAGTAATAATATGTCCCAATTTGTCCCATGCTCTTCGTTAATTGTTATGGGAGGATTGCTAAATAGCCATATATAAAATATATCTTTTTTTCTCAAAAATAATTACGGTTACAACAATACAACACCATAGACCCACACAACGACAACCAAAGAAACCTAAGCATCAAGGTTGAAGGATCACCATTTATGGTATGATGTTACGTATGCATCAAGTATGTGTACAGTTTAGTTATTCTACAACTTAAACTGTATTAAGGGCTTGAAAAGAGTTGTACTTGAACTTTATAAACTAGGGGGTCATGAATATGAGACAACCCATGTAACTGGAAGATGACTTGGTGACTAGTTTCAGCAGTGGCGAGTCTATAGGAGCGCCCGGATGCTGGTGCAACTACTATGCAAGGAGCGCAATGATGCTCCGAAGGTGTAGGTACATTGGCAAATCTCATTAAAAACATCGTGTCTCTGAATCGTTCTCGCTTGCATATTTTCCCATGGTAGTTATGCTTCTGTGTTCTTCAATTAGTAGATTTGTTTGGATCTAGATCTAACCATGCACTCTAATAAGTGGTATGAGCGTTGGATCTAGATCGTTGGATTCATAAGTGGTATGAGCGTTGGATTCATAAACTAAGAAATTTATAAATTTGTGACCTATTTTGAATGGAGAAAATTGCATTGGCCTATTTTGGTAAATGATTATTCTCGTATTCATGGTGTTTCCTTGGTCTATTAACGGCAGGGAAATTATCTTAATGCTATGATTGTACAGCTGATTACTTACCACACAACTATGACATGTGTATATATGGTCAAGACATCATTTCCCAATTCATCTTCTCTTTGTACCTCAGTATTGCGCCACCTCCGTCTTCCCCATCTGGTCACCAATATGTCATCAACACTAGAACAGTAGGTCTCCAAAGCGTATGTCTCCTTCGTCCCTATATGGGGTACATGCTGTATAATTTGGTTTTTGGGAAGCGTCATCGCAATTGCTTGTTGAACGTTTATTTCCCTCTATGCCGGTGTTTGGGGATCTTCATTCAATGACGGTCTTCTCCATCTACTTTTGCACTGTCTCCGGTGCTGACATCGGCAAGAATATCTCTATTTTCTCTGTTGTTCATTTGGGCTCTTTATGTTAGTATCACTAGTGAGTTTGAGTTTTCCTTAGATCGTAGGGCTAGTGTGTTCAGTTTTTAATATTCTAAAGTATGTTCCTGAGGTAGGTTTGATCGATTAAGTCACACCGATGATACATGTTGCTGTTGGTTTTATTAATACTAGAATTAATTTATTTATCAATAAATTCCTATATATTTCTAACAATCCAAAACTGATAGGCATTTTTTTGCTAGATATTTTGATGTGTTGAAACCAAATAAATTAACTAGCGTGAATTTCAAGAGATGGCAGACGAGAGCCCAGGTGTAGCTCTCGGATATGGGGCGTATTTTGGGTCCCGACTCTTCCAGCACTACCTCTTATGAAGGGTTATGAGGGTGCTACAGTAGCCAAAAAAAACTTTTCGACCTCATAAACCAGGATCTACTGCTAGTTACAGGTTACGGGATTACCACTAGACGCGCAGGTGCAGCGGAAGACAACTCGATGTAGTCGTATGCGTCGCAGCAGGCAATGCAGTTGCGTGGTCGTCCGTCACCTCAATCCCGTCACGTGGTTCGTCCCAGTGCTCCAGATGCAGCACCTCCGAGGAATCCCACACGTGCAAGGAAGAAGCGATGCGCCTCCGGACTGCTAGGTCCGCGAGGAGCAGAAAGCACGAGTGTGGGGAGGGCGACGGCGGCTGCCAAAGGCGTGTATATATCTTGACCGCGCCCCTACCCCTTGCTTATATAGGCGTCCCCAATGAGCTCACGAGTTGGAGGCCCATTAGTAACCCTAAGCCTTATCTAATTCGGGTCCAACCCGAATTAGGCTTCCAGCCCCTTAAGCGTACGACCCTATGGGTTCACGCACACATTGACATGGGCTGAGTAGTTCTACTCGCCCAATAGTTGACAGCGGCCTCTAGCAAGGCGTGACAACTTCTATGTGCATGCAAAGATCATATCAGATGAACCACTACGACCACATACAAGTTATTCCCTTTACCACTCGATATAAGATTCAACTCGTGGGTTAACACTTAACCCAAGCACGGCCATGCATTTGTTGATCCAATCACTTGAGTGATCCAGTGATATCTCTCTTGCGTAGAGAGGGGCAAATTCTATCTTGATTGTCTATGTCTCATAGCATGCTTTCCGACCACCTGAAGACCACCTTTATAACTACCCAGTTACGGAGCAGCGTTTGATAGTCCCTAAGTAGGCCGTTTCATATCTTGAATACATACCGCAATCTTAGGTCTAAGGACATAACGTACATGACATGAATAGAGACTTTCTCATGTCGGGTCAGTCCAGCCTACATGTCTCACATGTGCCCATATTATTAGTTTGACATCTCTATGTCCATGACTTGTGAAACATAGCCATCAACTAATACATGTGCTGGTCTAATATTCAAGTGTGTTCACACAAGAACACCGACCAGGGCCAACTTTAGAATAACTATTCAAGTAATTGAGTTCCACAAACAATTCACATAATCACCAATCAATACAAGTTGTCTATAATGGATATTTAATAAACACTTTATTAATCATGGATACAATCAGAATATCATCATCTACATGATTAGCTCTAGGGCATATTCCCAGCAGTCTCCCACTTGCACTATAGTTAATCTCTTAGATGTCTAATCCCCATAGACCTCATGTGCGCCTCATGCTTAGGCTGTGGAAGAGCCTTTGTCAAAGGATCTGCTATATTTAAATCCATATGTATTTTGTACAATTTGATCTCTTCTCGTTTCACAAACTCTCGAATGAGATGAAACTTCGGGAGTACATGTTTGTTCTTCTGGTGATCCCTAGGTTGCTTAGCCTGTGCAATCGCCCCATTGTTATCACAATGTAAATTCAATAGGTCCGACGCATTCAGAAACACACAAAGCTCAATGAGGAACCTCCTCAACCAAACACCTTCATTTGCAGCACCAGAAGATGCAATATACTCGACTTCTGCTGTAGAATCAAACACCGTCTCCTGCTTGGAACTTTTCCAGCTAACTGCACCTCCATTTATTGTGAACACAAAAACTAATTGAGATAGTGAGTCATCCCCGTCGGTTTGGAAGCTAGCATTGGTGTAACCGTTTACAACGAGCTCCTCCTCACCTCCATAGATTAGGAACACATCCTTAGTCCTTCATAAGTACTTTAGGATGTTCTTAACAAGCGTCTAGTGAGGTTCACCTGGATTAGCTTGATACCTGCTCACAACACTTAGAGAATATGAGACATCTGGGCGAGTACATATCATGGCATACATGATGGAACCAACGGCCGAAGCATATGGAACCTTACTTATGCGGTTGCGCTCTTCATCTGATGAAGGACACTGTTTGTCACTAAAGCGCATACCATGTGACATAGGCAAGAACCCTTTCTTGGACTGTTCCATGTTGTACCGTTTCAACACCTTGTCAATTTACGTGTCTTGGCTTAATCCTATTAGCCTTCTCGACCTATCTATATAGATCTTAATTCCCAAGATGTATGCTGCTTCACCTAAATCCTTCATAGAAAAACTATTATTCAGTGAAGTCTTTATAGATTACAACATAGGAATATCATTCCCAATCAACAGTATGTCATCCACATACAGGATTAGAAACACAATAGCACTCCCACTTACCTTCTGGTAAACACAAGGTTCTTCTTCATTCTAACGGAAGCCAAACCCTTTGACTACCTCTTCAAAACGAATATTCCAACTCCGAGATGCTTGCTTTAACCCATAAATAGATTTCTTAAGCTTGCATATCTTTCCAGCATTATTAGGATCAACAAAACCTTCGGGCTGTATCATATACACGTCCTCTTCTAAATACCCATTTAGAAAGGTTGTTTTAACATCCATCTGCCATATCTCATAATCAAAATATGCAGCAATTGCTAGAATGATCCGAATAGATTTAAGCATCGCTACCGGCAAGAATGTGTCATCGTAGTCAATTCCTTAAACTCGCCAAAAACCTTTTGTGACAACTCGAGCTTTATAGACATGAACATTTTCGTCCATGTCCTTCTTCTTCTTAAAGATCCATTTGCTCTCTATGGGTCTAAACCCATCAGGCGGGTCAAACAAGTTCCAAACTTGATTTTCTCCCATGGAATCTATCTCGGATCTCATGGCACTTTGCCATTTCTCGGAATCTGGATCATCATAGCTTACGCATAATCCGCAGGTTCGTCATTGTCTAGCAATAACAAATCCCCACGTAATGCGCAAAGTCTTGCTGATCTTCGTGGTTGTGGTGGTGTCTCCACTACCACAGGTGTCTCAACTTGTTCTGCTATATTAGCATCACTTGTAGAGTCAGTCCCTACTAGCTCATCTTGAACTTCTTCAAGATACACCTTTTGTCCATTATTTTCTCTTTTGAGAAACTTTTTCTCTAAGAAAACATCATTTCAAGTAACAAACACTTTGCCCTATGACCAGTTATATACATAATACCCTGAAGTTTCCTTCGGATATCTCATGAAAAAACACTTGTCCGATTTGGGTGTTAGTTTATCTGATATAAGTCGTTTGACATAAACTTCACATCCCCAAATTTTCAGAAAAGACAAACTGAGACTCTTACCAGTCCACATCTCATATGGTGATCCAGTGATCCAGTGATATCTCTCTCGCATAGAGAGGGGCAAATTTTATCTTGATTGTCTATGTCTCATAGCATGCTTTCCAACCACCCGAAGACCACCTTTATAACTACCTAGTTACGGAGCAGCGTTTGATAGTCCCTAAGTAGGTCGTTTCACATCTTGAGTACATACCACAATCTTAGGTCTAAGGACATAACGTACATAATGTGAATAGAGACTTTCTCATGTCGGGTCAGTCCATCCTATATATCTCACATGTACCCACATTATTAGTTTGACATCTCCATGTCCATGACTTGTGAAACATAGCCATCAACTAATACATGTGCTGGTCTAATATTCAAGTGTGTTCTCACAAGAACGCCGACCAGGGACAACTTTAGAATAACTATTCAAGTAATTGAGTTCCACAAACAATTTACATAATCGTCAATCAATACAAGTTGTCTATAATAGATATTTAATGAACACTTTACTAATCATGGATACAATCAAAATATCATCATCTATATGATTAGTTCTAGGGCATATTCCCAACATCTTAGATTTGAGAAAGAGGTGAAAGTGTTTACCATGGCTATGTTGCATCTTTTTCTACTAATAACTCTAAACACGCTCATAGCTAAGAACTACAAATGGGCTCTCATCTGCCATCTCTTAAAATTCACATCAGTGAACTCCTCTCATTTCATTGCATTAGAGGATTTAGACATTATTAAATGCCTATCAGGTTTTTGGATTATTAAAAACAGTAGCAATTTAGTTGAAAATAAATTATTTTTGATATTTAAAAAAGAACACATGTGTCATAGGTGCAAAATTCAATAAAATTAAACCTATCTTAGACGCATATTTTAGCAAATCATAAACCAAGAACGCTAGCACTATGATATGAGGCAAACTCAAACTTCTTAGTGCTAGAAAAAGAAGGAACGCAAGAATGAACAACAAAGAAAGTATGGACATTCTTCCAGCGGGGTTGTGAGCATTAGAGATTGCACCAAAGCAGATGAAGCAGACCGTCGACGAAGACTGATGAACGCTGACGTACAACAAAGAAGTCATTCAACGACCAGTCGTGACAGTGTTTCCCAAAAACCTAATACGAACCCCACCTCATATAGAGACATGAGGGGACATAGGCTTCGAAGAGCAACTCTCCCGGTGTCGATGACACATCGACGAAGGGTTGCGAAAGAAGTAGGCAGTGCGGTACAAAGGTATGAAGAGAAGATGAATTGACATAGTATTATGGAGGACATCTCGACAAGATATATATACACACAACGTAGCTTTGTATGTAAGTTATCAGGTAATTGATAGAGTCGGCAATCATCATTAATATGAGAATATTTTCTTACCAAAAATAGTCTAGCATAATTTCTCCATGCGTGAAAAAGTGACGGGTGCAAAAGGAAGCCGCACACTCATTCAAAAATAATTGCTTGCTTACCAGAATAGGATGGTGCAATTTTTCTCCAAAAATATCAGGCGGAAAAAGAAAGTTGTGCATCCATACCAGGGCAATCACCATTAATTTTAAGAATAATTGCTTATCAAAATTGGCCAGCCCAACCCACGAGGGTTAAAGAGAATTTGCCGGATCATACCAAGGCGATCATCATATATTAATCAAATTTTGCTTACAAAAATAGACCAGCCGCACCCACAAAAGTGAAGCCGAGTATGTGCGCACCCAGACGTATTGCCTTGCCACAGCCAAGTGAGGCGAGCACTCTTGTTTCTTCCTTTTTTCCCCTCCCGAAGAGATTCAACTACCTAGAGACAACTCAACTAAGTAGTATAAGCAAGGTGAAAATCATGCATGTGTGAGTAGGTATTTGGGATTTAATTGACGGTCCGTTTGAATCTCTTCATCTGGAGGAACTGAAATTTACTTAATAAATTAAACTATTTTTTTCTAGAACATCCTAGGCGCATATTGCAATAAATTAAACTATTTGACTTGAAATTGATATTCCACAACTTTTTTTCAAAGTTAACATATAATCATTTCTCATATTCACAGTGTGGGAGATGTGAAATGAATTCTATTTTTTCATAACTTAAGTAAAGTTATAGACTTTTAGTGGATTTCATAGATTCTTCTCCTATAACTACAATTTATACAATAATTCAATTCAGAGATCCAAACAGGCCCTGAAACTATTATTTGGGTCAGCTCCAATCTTCTAACATGAGGTTCATAAGTCTCATTCACAAGAGGTAGTAAAACAAGGAGCAGCAACCAGGCAATTTCACAAAAGCAGTATACGTGCAAGTTTATGAAAGAGGAGGTACAGGTCTACGACGGACGTACAGTAGATGCACCCTTCGCCTTTGCATTCCCCGGGGGGGCAATGCAAGGCTGCTTTGCCTTCGGCCTCTTTGGTCTTGGGAGCTGCATCTCCGTATATGTAGCAGTATGCGTAGGCCCCTCAATCGCCGGCCTTTGGATCAACAAGTTCGTCTCCCCTTGGCCTTCCACGGCTCCACCCATGCGCCCAGGCCATGCATGGTCCCTCAGCTCGTTGCAGGAAAGCAAGCAAAGTTCGATGACTCCATTGATTGCCTCACATCTCAGGGGCCGTGAGATAGCAGTCAATGGAGCCTATCCCATACCCCCTCCTTTACTTCGCTCACAAGAACGCCATTGCAACGGAGGATAGCAGCGACTGCATATGCTCATTGGCCATTGGCAGTCGCAGACGGTGCTTCAATTTTGTCAAACAGTTGGTGTGGTTATATCACAAGATTCATTGCTTCCTACGTACAACAGCAGACTCTTTCGTCTTGTCATCCAAAGGGCCGACGATGTACAATTCTTGACATGGAGGAACGAACGGCTCAATTGTACTAAAAACCAGCATGATGTTGGTGTGGGTGTGCCTAGCAAATAAAGCGTCTCTATCAAAGGAGGAGTAAAGGTTAAGTGGTGCTTACTAATAAAGACTACCTTGCTGTCTCTGGGAACCCAGCACCGTCTAGATATTTGCTCCTCTTCGGATGCAACAACAGCTAGCTCAGATACAACCCCACCCCACACCTTCTACTCTAAGCATGGGGTGATCAGACTATCAGAGCGAAGGAGTGCAGCAAGCACAAGGAAAGACGCATCTAGGAGTTCCCTGAATAAAAAAGCAGCAAGAGGCTTACTCCTCCTTGGACCATGATGGTTGCACAACATCACATCACAGTGGACCTCCTACAAGCAACATTGTCTTTGCCTTGGATTTCCTTCTTGGGTACACTTCCTAACCAAATTGTGCTGACGAGTTAGTGCCTAGCTATGTAAGGAAATAGTATGTTCTTTTTCTATAGAACTATATTAAATGGTCGGTAACATTATCCTTTAATTTGTCCCCACACACGAGATTAGAATGGCATGTTTATCCGACCGGAGCAAATAAATTACTCCCTCTGTCCAAAATACTGTTTAGTACTCCCTCTGTCCAAAATACATGCAATTCTAACACAATGTCACGTTTTAGCATCTTAAGTTTCAACGGTTATAGATAAAAAAGTATCAACATGTATGATATCAAATCAATATCACTAGATTCATTATGAAATGTATTGCCATAATAAATTGATTTAAAGCTATAAATATGAGTAATATTTACTAGAAAACTTAGTCAAATGTGAACTACTTCTCCTGACTCACGCAACACAACCTATAGTTGAATGTTTTCATAGATAGTACTAAGTACCTCAACGAACTTAATTACACATTCACATTCAACCTAGCCTTCCATTGGTTCAAGACATTCTACCTGCACAAAGTAAGGTCATCGTCTTAGTTATCACCCGGTCTCTTTTCTTTTTTCTTTTTTGGCAATGAATATATTTTTTGACAATGTGCCACACCCCCGCCCCCCCGCCGCCCCGCCCCCCCACCACCACCCCGGGTCTCTTTGATTCTCTCAAAACCTAAACTGCCCAATAAAACGTAACAACGGGACAGGTTATGTGAGTCGCTGGTTTGTGCTTCTATTTGTCACCATTTACACTTCCTCTGCCCCGACCATTTGGACACTTGAGCTGCAAGGCAAAATTAATGGTGCCATGAGAAAAACATCCATATAAACTATTTTGACTCAAGGATGCATGGCAGGACGATATCTAGTAACTGAGGGATAGCTTTGCTTAGAAAAAAAAAATACGAGTGCCTAAATTTAATATTACAGAACAAGTTTATTTTGCAACTTATTAATTGTATACCCACGCACAATGTATACATAGAAAATTAAATATATATTGCGACAATGATAACAATTGAGCAACCGTATCGTACACAATATAATATCATGCTGAAACTACAACATAAAAAGAAAAAAACGGTAGCCAAGACAAAGCAGGCAATCAGTGGGTAAGAAAGCTAAAGACGTTGATTTGGCAAAGCCAAACACACCTTGCTCAGGGGTGCTTATAAATAGAAGCTGGATCTGTGGTCCGGCAAAGCCAAGAACAGAGACAATGGTACGGACTACTATGCAGCTTGCTAGGTCTGTACTCGAATTTGTTGGGATCCATGATTTGTGCACTCGAGAGTCCGAGACGTCGACCCAAGTACTAATCGCACGCGTAAGAGCAGGCTGGTAGTGGATTGACGTCGCCGGCCGGGAAGGCGCCAACAGACCCCCGGCCCGGGCCTCCGCCCCCGGACAGCGACGCTCCGACAGCAGCCTCCGGTACTAGAAGCAATCCACCTCACCTCACCTCACCTCACCTCACTGCTCATCGTCTCGTCTCGTAGTCATGTAGCAGGAGTATCATTCACCCATCAAGCACCACGATAGCACAGTTTCTCAAGATCGGTGAGCTAAGCCCGGCCGATTCAGTCACATGAAACAGGAATCATCACTGTGTTTTTATGTGGTATACAGTAATTAACAATAAGGAGGGTTTTAATTAATTCCTTATCTGCAAAAATAGTACAGTGGTAGATGGTACAAAGGTACATGCTCTCCCTAAGCAGTAGATCTCAATTAGGAAATACACGCATTGAGAAAATTACAGAATAACAATAACAACTCGTCTAGCAGAATGAACCCTGGAATTGCGAGTAAAAACATCAACTCAAGACGACGTTTTCTGGAATCGCTCGCGGAAATTAGAAGTTCCCAGGCCTGCTTGCCGGAAACGTCACCGGTGAGGCGCCGGCGTTGCACTGCGGACGTTAAATCCAGTCTTCTTCTCCGTCCGGTCTTGGATCGCCGCCGCCATGAACGCCTCCCACGCTACACCTCCTTCCACATACGCACACGAACAGACACACTATGTACATCTACACAACTCATACAAACATGGTCGCCTGCCATGTCTTCTTGATCCATTTCTACCATGTTTTTCTGCCACCTCTTTCTTGTCTCCTCCTAGGCTTCTGCTACCTTCACTGACATGCCACCAATCCACCATCTGAAACCCCACAACAAACCAACCTTCCATGCTGCCTCCCCTCCCTAAACAACCATCCAAGAATATTCACACAGGGAGGAACATATATGTACAAGGATCAGGAGAATCTTAGTAGAAATCTAAATCTGAAAAAATAAAAATCCTTTTTTAGGTTTTTCTTTCTTTAACTTTTCTTCTCCTGTTGTGCAGTGATGCCTCTCCAAGCTTCCCCACGCACTTACCATGGATAAATAAGCACCGTTCAGAGGAGGCAGGCACCGGTTGATGCTGATAGTTTCATGAGTTTCCCTCAGTTGATGAGGTCGGAGACCCAGCCGACGTCCGGAGCCGCTCCCTCAACGTTGGCGGAGGTGGCGGGGTCGTTGGGCACGGTGGCATCTTTGCTGAGCCGCTCAAACACCTTCTCGCGGAGGCCTCTGCCGGACTCGACCCTCTCCATGACGGGCTCCTCGTCGCCGATGAGTCCGAGGTTGAGGCGTTCCACGGTCATGACGGTGGCGCCGGAGGGGGTTGTCACCGTCACCGGGGACGGCCTGGTCGGCGTGGACGGTAGACTGTACAGCCCGGCAGCGGCCGGAGACTTTGGGGACCCGAACGGGTAGCCGCCGCCGCTGGCCAAGAACGATGACCCGCCGGAAGGCGCCGACCTCGGCGAGCCGCCGCAGCTGCCGAGACGGAGCTGGCGCAGCGAGGCGAGGACCTCGTTGACAGGCGAGCCCACGCCCGGCCACGACCCGCGGCGGAGCGCGGCGGCGGCGTCCGGCGACATTGGCGGGGACGACTCCGACGGCGGGGACCTCGGCGGAGACACGAGCGTGCTGGTCGGCGACGACGACATCATCATGCCGCTCTTGGTGAGGTAGCTCTCGAACGCCTGCCGGCGGAGCGGCGAGCCGTCGTAGGACTCGGCCAGCGGCGACGCCGCCGACGCGCCCCTCGGGCTGGACTGCTGTGACGGCAGCACGCGGAGCTGGTCCGGCGTGTGCGCGAAGAAGCAGACGCGGCGGCGGCAGCCGGTGCCGTCCTTGCAGGGCTGCGTCCGGTAGCGGGACGGGTGGAGCCAGCACTCGAACACCCCGTGCGCGAACTCGCACGCGTCGCCGCGCTTGCACCCGCCCTTGCGGAAGTCCGGGCACGCGGCGCCGGAGTAGTGGTACCGCCTGGGGTCGCGACGCCGGGCCTTCTCCCCCGGGTGCGCGTAGGGGCAGTCGGTCCAGTCGTGGCTCCGCCCGCGGGAGCACCGCCGCACCTTGAACTCGTACATCCGGAACTCGTCGCAGGCGTACGCGTCGACTGCCGCCAGGGCCGCCGCCTCCTCGTCGTCCTCGTCGTACGGCGCCGCCGGCGCCGCCGACATCTCGTTCGACGGCAGGTAATGCTGCAGCGCCGCCAGGAGGGCGTACTGCGACGACGCCTCGTCCGCGTTCATGATGCCGCTGGACGCCGCCGGCGACTGCTGCCAGGGCGGCGCGTGCGCTCCCTCTCCCATCATCATCATGATTGTTTCGTTTCTTGGAACACCGTCTGTGACGGTAGCTTTTGCTTTGCTGCGCTGCTTTGCCTGTGGTTGCTACGATCTCTCGTGCTCTAGTGGAAGCTTTGGCTGGCTTCGAGGCGCTTCACCATGGACGGGGAAGAGGAGGTGAAGCGGAGGCCGGTTTATAAACAGGCCATCTAACTGTGGTTATCTTCGAGTCTGCTCTATCAAACCGTGGTTAATGTAACCGCGTTAACTGACGGAAGCTAGGTGTACGTGGGTTGAGGGAGCGGCAAACTGACGCCGTCTCTCGCATTGGTGGCCTTATCCTAGGGTAGGCAGACTCCTACAGGCGGGGAGCGTCACTGACACGTGAGGCCACCTGTATGCGGCCCCACGTGTCGGTTCGTGGTGGCGACGGGCAGGCAGACACGTGGAGCGTGGGGAGCGGCTGTGTGGGGCATGCGCTTGGCGAGGTGGTGGTCCGTGGGCGCAACCGGTCCAGGACACGTTGTGGCCTCTGGGGCGCTGCGCCGCCTGCGGATTCGCTAGACGTACCGTAGGGCTATTGACCCAAGATCAAATTGCTATGTGCACCGCCGAGTCCAACGTAGGGCCTGTTCAGTAGGCTGTTCAGCCGGCAGGTTTGGGTTTATTTTCTCTCATAAGCTAGTATTGAATCTGCTGATTGTATCAAGAATTTTTTTTGAAAGAATGTATTAACCCCTCTACATTATAATAGGCGCGCTTATTTCTACTCTCTTTGTTTCAACTTATAGTTCACTTTGATTTTTTTGACGTATGCATCGAAAAAAGTTAAGTAAACTGGAATTTGGAACGAAGAAAGTAGTAGTTTTAGTCATAATATTTTTCTAATAAATGGCTATGTAGACACACGTACTGAAAATCACGTTCAAAGAAAAAGTGGAAGCTTATCTCTTCATGACCTGCACTACATAACACACATACGTAATCATCAAGATCCATGTTTTTTCCTTCACAACAAATTCTGTATATTTAATCTATCCATGAGGAGTAACAAAAAATGCATAGTTTCCAAGGTTACTAGAGGCTCAAAACCATCTCAGAATATGGTTAGCCAAATCATGAATAGTAGGAAAAAAGTCAGAGTTTCTTGCTAGACCAGTTTGTCAAGCCTTCTGGTAGTGTGCCCGTGTTCAGAGTTTGAATCCTTGGTAAGCTGATTTTTTCAGTCAGCAGTGTGGAAAAAAAAAATCTTCGCCTATTTGGTTTATCCAAAAGCATAGGTAAAATAGATCGACCTCTCACCAGGTCCCTGTTTGTAGGCGAGGCATGGGGTTCAAGGGTTTTCACGGCCTAAGTATGAATTCCTCTGCCTTAAATTAAAATTAAAATATCTTGGGGTGTTCCTCTCACTGAGTAACGAGCTCTTAGTGTGCATGCCCTTGTACAAGAATTTTCTCGGACTAGGTAAGAAATCCTCTATCTATTAAGCTAAAATAGCTAGGGAATACCTATCCGAGTAGCCTGAGTGCTTTTAGTGGAGTTCGATGGTACAATGTAAGAGGAATTTTTACACGAAATATACTTTCAAGACCGTGTCGAGTTAAAAAAGAAATGAGGCACCCCATGCCAAGTTAAATCCCGCTCACTTCTAAAGACACGCAGGCCAGGCCCTAAATGGGCCCTTGGTTTCGCTTTTCTGTCTGTGATCTTGGGCCTATTGCAGGTTGTGATGCTCGCAGGGTATTCGTCAAAACGCATGAACGGCAAGGGTGCATCCGTGGCGTGGGCGGTGCGCCGCGCGGCGCGCGAGCGTCCGTGCCCGCCCCGGGCTACCCGTACGTGAGTGTGGTGAGGGGCAGCGTGGTTGCGTGCGTCTGCGCACGGTGCCGACTGTGGTGGCGTCCGTCGCCGGCTCCTGATGGCCTCCCCGACCCCGAGTCGCGGCATGCTCGTGATGACCCCAGCTGCATTGTGCCAGGGCTCTTTGCAGAAGCAAAAGCCAGCTCGAAGGCTCGGAGCTCAGGTGGAGGCGGTGGTGCCTGTGGACTGTGGTGCGTCGCGACAGCGCGTGGCTGTGTGCGTCGGCGTCGGCGTCGGCGACGACGCGTCACACGGCTTTTCCCGGCATTTCGGGGACCGAGCGTGGTGGTGCACGACTGCACGGTGCACCATTAATCGTGTGCCGCTCGAAGGAGGGGCAGGCAAGGTGCAAGGACGGAGACGGTGGCTCACCGTCGTCCGGATAGCCGTACGTGTAGTATCGACATGGGACTGGGAGGTGACGACAGGTACGGTACGGTGAGGCTGTGAAGGATCGAAGCCGTGCAGTGCCAAGCACAAACCAGAAAACAGAGGTGGAATAAATTTGAGATGAGTAGCATGTGTACGTGCTCCGTCTGAATTCTATTAATTAACTTGATATATTACGTTTGTGAACAAAACAATAATTAAATAAAGCACACACGGAAATAAAGTCCCGAGATTATAAGCATTTATTGTAGTTCTAAACATCATAGTAGATAGAAACAAAATTCTAAATTTGTGGATCTAGTTTATGTATTTATAAAACTGTCGCTCCTATTCTCTGGTAGGTGTATCTCATTTTTGTCTCAAGCGTGAACTAGATAAACACCAGGCTTACTTGAGGTGGTTTCCATCTTCAGATGGATGACGGTCGACGACGGCGTTCTCTACTGTTTTTCTTAGGAACGGAAACGTTTCAAACTCGTCAACCCGCTCAGGTGAATCCAGTTGTACATTGTCCCATCACAAGAGAGCTTTGAAGCCGGATGCACGCACCTGTACTTGATTGCTGTCTCGCCTTATCTAGAAAGGTTTGTCATTAATTTATATGGTAAGCTAAATGGATAGCAGGACTCTTTATTATTTAATGGGATTCTAAAACTTTTCATAAATGAAAAATATAGTTAAAATCCCCACTATTCTTTTCTGCAAATGATTTATTAGCACATGGAAACATCCCTAGGATAGTAACACCTGATCCCACCGTTTCCCAAAAAAGAATAGTTCATTTATTTAATTTTTGCCTAATAGGGAAAGTTTCTTTTTTACTACGAACATGTTAAAAGTAACTTTGTAATTCAAGAAGTAACTTTATATTAGAAAAAGTAATTTTGTAGCTCGATCATGGGTTACTTTGCATATGTAAAATTTTAGTCAGATAGAAAATAATAAAGTATACTTTGTTAAGTTTAATTATGTTTGTAGAAATAATATCAATATTTTATAATATACCAGTTATATTCAATAATTTATTTAATAATATACCAGTTATGAACCCTATATTCAAATATTTTATTCTATTTTTAGTCATACTTCGAAAAGTGAGAATGGTACTATATGCGAGGGAGTAGATTCGATGAAAGTTTATTATATTTCCTTGTGAGTTGTGACAGCACCAATAAGTACCGATCGCCTAGCTAAGCCTCAAATCTTCTATCCAAGATCTGGTGCGGCGCATGCGCCCAGTTCCAATCCCAACCGATCAATCGATGTTACGCACTGTGGATATAGCTAATGTCTCAATCCATATGGCTATACTCCTATATTGTCCTACACATTTGTTTTGTCCAGGAAGTTGTTCTTTTTCTGTTAATAACTCACGACGCAATCCGGCTTTGCCTACTTATTGTGTGCAGTGCACAGAGAAGGAAATTAGTGCAGTGTGTTTGCTTGTGTACAAACTGATCGAGGAGCGAGGATGTAGCTAGCATCCTCCGCATTCGATCAATTGGCTCGTAGTAGTAGCGGTAGAGAACTACTACACCAATGGGGATACCGAGCACTAGACGACAATATATAGTATGGTGCACGGCACGATGGAGAGAGGCGATTGCAGTAGACGAAAGCAACGGCCAGACGTGCGCGACGCTGGCGGCAATCCGCGCGCCCATCCTGCGGTTGCTGTCCGCGAGGCGCGAGCCCTGACCATCACGCTGCCCACCCCCGCGCACGTGGGCCAGTCGCGCCTTGGCTCGCCATGTGGAGCTAGTTCACACGGCCGCGTGGACAAGGAAGAGCCTAGATGGTGACCGGGAACCGGCCCACGGTGCAATGCTCTTTCTTTGCCTCTGAATTCCGATAGCGGAGACGCTCTTGCTTGCCGTCCGTAGAGGACTACTATCACTTGCTTGGGATCTCTTTCACAGTCCCACTGAGGATTCATGCTAGCTGGGCTAACTGGACGGGGCTTCGGGGGTTGGTGCTGAAACAAAACAAAGGGCAAGGTCGTCGTCTCCACTCTCGTGGCCAATCTGGGGTCCGGCCGGTCCGGGGTTACGGGAGTGGTACTGCACAGCACAGAACAATAAACAAAAAAGCTGGTGGCACACGCAACACGTCATGATGGCAAGGACGTTGCGGTGGCGGGCGGGGGCAGGCCGACGCCCGCCGAGCTTGAGAATAATTGAGGCGGCGTGCGCACGGGTACGACGGCCGGCCGGCCATCGGCGCGAGACCGGCCGATCTGCCTGCCGATCTGCATGCATGTGATGTGGGGAGCAATCCAAAGAAAGATAGTAGTACGTGTGCATCCATGTGGCTCGCGCGTACCGGTGGCGCTGCCGTACGTCCTAGCGCGCCCTCCCGGCGACCGCCACGCCGCCTGCCTCGTCGTGCGGAGGACGCTGTGCCTGTGCCCCAACCAACCACCACCTACAGTTGAGGAGCTACCCGCTTGTCGTCGCCTTGCGCGCCCGGTCGGGCTGGCCAGCTGCATCGATCGATCTGCATGGGTGGTGGCCCCCAGGGGGCGCCGATTCGCGCTGTTCGGCGGTCCTGCGCGCCACCGCCCCCGAGCTGATCGTGGTGAATGACTCCCATGTGTGTGTGCGCGCCATCTCCGGCCCGGAGCGGGGCGGCGTCCGTGACAGCGACGGACAGTGCGTCGTCGTCGTAGCCTGCCCATGGCGTCCGTCGTCGATCGGCTGTATAATGTGGCCGTACGCGACGTGCATGGCATCCATAGGCCGACACCACGACGGATCAATCCAACGTACTCCCTCCGTCCCGTAAATAAAAGGACATCTACTTCTTACGTACGGATATTAAAGTGGTTGGCAAAATTATAATAATACCTCTGTAAAGCTGCCTGACACTTCACCAGATTATTCTAGGCAATCAAACTACACAATTTTAAAATAAGCAGAGAACAGTAGTACTGCTAGTATAACAAGTTGGAACCAGGCAATTCACAGGCCAGCGTATGCGGGAGTGTAGAACGGCTGAAGTCACGGGCAGCTTCTGGATGCCTCCGTTGATTTTCTTACTCTTTTTTATCCGGTCAATTTTTTCCTTTTCGATAGTTTTACTGCTAGAAAACAGGTACTTGTCGTCACGCTAAGGGCATCAGTGGAAATGCTGCCTATATATGACCATTAATCTAAGAAAAATTTTGAATCATGGATGTATTTTTATTTGTTGAACGAAGGGAGCAGTGCGCTTAATTTACTTCTTTCTATTTGGATCGACAAACAGCATTAGCACGCAATGCCTCCGTGGCTCCGTACTAACCCAGCCTTTTGGAATCAATCTAAAAGGACAATCTCATCAAGCAAGGAGAGTCGTTATTATTATTGTTAACTAGTGTACGAACAAACAAGCTAAGTTATTGTTGGCTATGACCTTTATGTAATCTAGCCCACGCAACAAAGCGTACTAGGCTAGCTAAGTTGTTGTTGGCTATGACCTTTGATGTAATCTAGCCCACGCAACAAGCGTGCTAGGCTAGCTGGCTGACATAACTCTTACTGATGACTTATGTTTGTTTTTGTCTTCTATTAATATACTTTGTAAAAAAATCATTGTGTATTGTTCTAGCTAGACTGCTAGGTTGATTCCTTAGGAGGTGTGTTTAGTTTCGGGATAACAAAGAGATGGCTGGTGTACTCATCCGTCCTCGTTCTTTTTGGTTGGAGAGATCCCATGTCTAGCTATATTTGGTTGGGGTTATAGGCTGTGTTTGGCTGGAAGAATATGAGTAGATTTTAGTTGATTTGGCTGATGACCGGCCAAATTCAGTTCAATCCACGCCGGCCGAACAGGCCATAGTCAGTTCTAGTTTCGTGCTTGGTAGGACAGACGGGGAGACTCGAGATAAACAACCTTTTTCCTGTATTCTGTTAGCTACCGTTAGTCATCCCTAGTTGTCATACACATGCCCGCAGCGGAGAAGAAGGCCATGTCGGTAGGAGCTCTTGTGACGGGGTTAGAGGCAAGAAGATCTGCCCTATGTGGCCTCACTAGTGTCTGCGCGGAAGGGCCTAGTCAGCGCACAGCCCCTGCGAGACCCGTTTGACGACGCACAGGGCGCAACGGCAGCGGTATGTTCTTCCTGCTCAAGTTCAATGCGACAGGGCTGGACCGTGATGACGTTAATGCGTTGGTGCTCGGCCATGATTAGGATTGGGCAAGGCTAGCTAGATCAACGGGGCATGGTGCCGTCAACCACTAACGGCAGAGAGAGAGAGAAAGTGTGTAAAAAGGAGATGGCGTAGTGTACCTCTGTTTTTACAAAGAACAAGGAGAAATAACTTTTTGGTGGAATATTTCTCTTGGAACAATTTTGTCTTATTGCCCCTTTCCTGCTCCTCCCCTCACCCTCACCCTCACCCTCACCCCACCAGCGGCATACACACCTCACAGTAGAAGCCATAAGGTATTTTCTGAAGTACAGTCAAGTGAGATGTCGCTCAAGGTCAAGGTCCATAATATTTCGACTGGGGCGATAATCTTCTCCCCATATCTGTACTTTGTCTATGATGCAATGGAGTTTTAACTTAAAAAAAAGGATCAGCTGTAATCCTATGTGTTGCTTCAAATAAAGAGCCGCCGGCCAGTGTTGACGATCACTTGATTAGGCAAGGAATGATACTTTGCTTGGAGATGTTTCGAGTGGAAGATCGTCAGGACTGCTTGATTAGCGTAGAAGGTTTGACTACTAATTATATGTGCTGTGTAGTCTACAACTTGCGTGGCTCAAGGAGGGCCTCAACAATCATCTATAGCTTGTAACACCACTAACCACCAAAAAAGGAGATCAAGAGAGCCATCAACGGCCGTCCGACGATGACATGAATTGATGTGGTCTTCTGTCAGTCTGCACCGCACACGCGGCTGGCTGCTGAGGGCATACACAGTAGCCAACGTTGCTGCTGTTGTAATTGATTGACTAGTTTGTGGTGGTCGTTCATTCGATCGGAGAGATCGATTCTCTCACACTGTGCAAGAACGTGTATTTGTGTGTGTTCAGCTTATTGTCTACGTTCTGTTAGTACTTCTTTGACAGATTGCCTCGCGCATCCGCATCTGGCCGGCCTTACTTGGCAGAGATACGTCGTCGTATTTGAGCAAATATTGTACGTATGTACCAGGGAAGTAAAGTAGAAACAACTGGAACTGCATGGTGCATTCTTGAGGACATGTGAGCGCGCATTATTGTTCAGGCTTTTAGAAGGGGACGTGCCATAATGGAAGGGGACGTGCCGGGGCAGTTTTAGGAGCGGCAAATCACAACAGAAGATAAGGCATAATGCGATCGATGGAGAGGCGACAAAATAGCCGGCTTCTAGGACACATGCATGCCCGCATGCGAGAGCGAGGTGCATACGTGTGCCGCGGCAGCCGGCAGCACGGGCTCGACCGCATGGGCGAGGGGCACGGGGTCCCGACGAGGCGCCAGGTCGCCGGAGCAGCACGTTAAGCGGTCCCCGGTCCGGCCGGGGGATACGTCGTCGATTGACCATTCTCCCATACATATATCCCATCGTACGCGTGGTCCTTCAATGGATAGATAGATAGATGAGGGGGCACACCGATGCAGCCAGGGTTGGTCTGGTTGTGTGAGACCGTGCGAGAGCCTAGCTTATCCGGTGCGGTGCTGTGTTCAGAGAGTGGGACCGTCGCATGCATAATCGGCAGTGGTCTATTTGCCATTTGTAATGTTATAATATATCCTTGTTTTTGTTTTATTAATATACAGTGTTATTCATTTATAATTTTTAGATAATGGATAAAAATATCCGGTCTCTACATCCAAGGATGTACACAGCCCATTATTACAACGTTTTAGAATTAAAAAGAAAGAAAGAACCATAGTCTTATAAATCGACCAGAACGCTAGTTCAAACAATATAAATATTTCCATTCTTTATTAGATATCTCTAAAGTAATTATTTTTAATTTCTTGCTCATCGTTGAGAGCGTATCCTCTAGTGTTATTCATTTGTAATGTTAGACACCTCTGGTGTTTGGTTCCAACCAAACTGCAACAATAGTGGTCCCTTGGTTACACTGTCCAAATCGATTTAACCAAACATCAATAGCTGCAGTGTTCAGTTCTATTCGGTGGTGCACGCACCGAGTAAAATAAATGAGAACGAATCTTTCTCGATCTCCGCTTGCATTGTATGCATGAAGTATTTTTTTTATTATTTTATCTATTTTTTCTGCCAAATGGTGCGAGCAAAGTTTTAGATGTAAATCAAACAGTCAGTTCCCTCGGTTTGGTACCCATATATTGTGTAAAGCGAACTGTACTCTATTTCTCTCTCCCTACGGCTCGGTTTGCTGCAACATTGGCGCTGCTCTTATCTCGTTTTAGGTTAAACTCCTTTGCCAAATTTACATTCTGCAATTCGTGTTATAGACACTCGTATTTTTTTAAATTTATTTTAATCTTATATTATTGTCCCTTTATTGATTGGCGACGTGGTCATCGTGAATAACAGACCAACATAGGTTTTTGTCAATTTCATGATTTTTTGGAGGTGTTTATAAATGTAGCGTGTGTATATACATGGGTGCCCGTGTATTTCTAATATTTTTTTATCTATACTGTGATTCGCAAAGAAAATGATTTTAATATATTTTTCACTCTCTGCTATGGGCCGAAATCTCTTCCTTTTCCTTTTCAGCTCACCCCTCTCCTCCGCACTTTCCCTTCCTGCCTGCCCGGCCGAGGCCCATCCGCGCCTGGGAACGCAGCCCACAGGCCACCACGCAGCTCCCCTCTCTGGCACACTTCCAGGCGGGTCCCGTCCGCCAGCCGCCGATGCCCCGCGTTAGCTCCCTTTCTCTCCCACTGCCAGGCGGGCTTCGAGGCACTCCTCACCGACAGATGGCTCCCACCTATCAGGGAGAGGCTACAGTGTCGTCTCCTTCCTCCGGCTCTCCCCTACGCCCCTATCGGCCTCGCCGCCCGCACGACCAGGCCGCCCACGCGGACTCAGCCAGCACAGTGCCGGTCCCCTGTACACCCCCGTCCTCTGAATCGACGCGGTCTTGATCCACCCGTCCCGTGCGCGCAGATCGCGGCCGCCATTGACGCTGCAGCCGGAGCTTCGCCACCGCTCCCCGCTCGTTTCCTCCCCTCACTGCACAATTTAAGGGAAGCCTCGGGCACCTCTCTGCATGCTGCAGCCGCTCCACTCATCTTCGCTCTCTCTCCCTCGCTCCCTCTCCCTCGCTCCAGCGCCCCATCCACTGCCGCCGCCGCCACCATTGAAGAGCTTCCACCCGAGCTCCCGATCTGCACACAGAGACCACCACTCGCCTCCCTGCCCTCTTTTTTAGCGCCGCAAGAGCAAGATTCGTGGGCGTGGAATTCATCAACAGATATTTAGCGGTTTCAATTGCTGGACTCACACGTCCAAGTTCGGGGCTACATCGGCATGGCGGAGATCTCTGACACGCCGGAGTTCTTCACCGCGGTCGGCTCAGGACATCTAACGGCGAAGGAGGTTAAGGCTTCAAACCAAGGTTTACTCAGTGTAAGAAAGCTTATTCGTTAGCAACATCAAATTCTTTCGTTCCAACTCAAGCTCGTAAAGAAAACTTCTCTTCATTAGCACATCAATTTATTTCACGGTAAATGAAATAATCCCTACGTTACAAATTGAGTTCATTTTAACGTTTTTGATAAATATATTTTACTATGTATTTAAATATATTATTTATTTTAATACATAGTAAAAAATCAAAGCGAACTAGAATTTAGAACAAAGAAAGTTTAAAACATAGGCTAGTGTTATGTCTTGGATATATCTATTATAGAATCAAGTCACTGTAACTCTTATTGGATATAGATAAAAAAGTTTTACCTAACAGAATATAAAAAACAAAAAAAGATAAACACTAACAAAATATTATTTAGTTAATCATAAGTAAACATGCGTTGTTACATAGATCTGAAAAAATGAGTGAAAAATGTAATGCAGAAATAAACATGCGCGTTTAAATATTTGGGCAGAAGTGGCTTTAAATATTTATAGGTCAAAAACTTCTTCACCTCCTAGAGGCTACAGCCTTCGCCACATTCAAAATCCTTCGGCCAAAACCAAAATGAAAAATGTCGAAGTCGTGCTAAAGCCTAAAGGTACCTAATCTTCATCTCACTGTCAATGAGTCGGCCTCAAAGTATCCTAACATCCTTAGATTTGTGATTTTATTATTGAGTGAGGCTATAGTGGGACCTCTAAGTGAAAGCAGCTTATCATCAAAGATGAGAAATAACCTTAGAACTAGGAAATGACCTTAGGACCACGGATTTATTGTTCCTCCTAATTCTAAGGTTTAGGAACGGGGGATTTATTGCTCCTAATCCTAAGGGGTTCAGATGATGAGCCATCCATCTCCATAGAGACTCAGTTATGAGTGAGTTTCTGTCGGCTCTTTTTCTTTGTGCGTCGTCTTGCGCATGAGTCCTTTTCCCGTACCTGCTGTCGGGTTTTCTAATGCCTATTATGGTGTAGTTGCTGCAAAAATAATGTTGCCCAAAGGCGTAACATGGACACTTTTCGACGACGTAGCACTTTCTAGCGCTTTTCTTTTGAGGCTAAAAAACCGCGAGGATGGCCTTGATTGGGGGAGGGGAAGGGGTGGCCTAGTCCGGGCACCACCTTGGGGCGCCATAGTTCTTGCAGTGGACTCCACACTAGTGCTACCACTTACCCTGCTACTTGGTGGGGGCATGACGACCAAAGGTTCCACCGTGATGACTGCTTTCGCCACTTCTCTTACAAAAGTGCTCGCAATGCCAAACGTCTGTATCTTGACTTTTATTAATCAAAACACAATTCAGAAAACCGTAAACCAAACATGATATCTTGGTATTTATTAACGCAAAGAGAGAAATCCACAAGAACATGAATACCATTGTAGCTTTCACCCGGGAGCATTTTAGGATATTGCATTTATCTGAAGGGAAACAATGATTAAAGAAGTTGATAAATAACCCACATATTTGCTAAGTAGTGTACTGGCTAGACTAATGTGGGGAGTAAGTGATAAAATGGGTATTTTGTATAATGACACACACAAGAGAACTCTATGATAGGATAGATGAGTAGACATACTAAGCTGAGAGGACAATGGGAGAGCACAAGGTTCCTATTTACTTCTCCACTACTGAGGTTCTTCTCTAGTTCATACTAAAGAGATAATAACTAATGAAAGGTCTAACATAGCAATCATATAATGGCACTTCGAAGCAGCAGTGTTATGCTAGTTGTTGGAATTGCGAGAGAGAAAGGGGCCAGTCAGGGGTGGCTATTGGAATTCTGAGGGAGAGAGGGGTCGGGTGAGGGCCATGCCCACGGCTGTTCAAGAGAGAAGGGTTTTTCTTCTAATTCTTTCTTGCTTCGTCCCACCGCAGATAACATGTATTTCTTCCTCAACACTCAAACTCAGCCACTCAAACTAGACTCTAAGAATAGGCAATGCCCTCCATCGCACGTCCCCTTGGCCCACTTCTCCACTGCATGCCTGCTCTCTCTCTAACACTACACCCCACTTGGACATGCAGCTTGTCCTCGAGCTACAACTTGACCAATCTGTAACGATTAGAGCACTCAGCGCAAACCTAACATTTAAAAATAAGCCTTTTACATGTTGGCTTGTTTTATTATTCTCAACCAAAAATAAACTGGGACTTTGTGTTGGATACAATATGCACGCCAGAGCTGCACGTGTACATAAAGTTGGATACAATATGCACGCCAGAGCTGCACATGTATGACCACCAGGATCGCATGGCATAGTCCACACCATACATACAAGAGATAAGGGCTTCCGATTGAGAATGACAAGGAGGGATGCGTATCCCCATCTATCCAAGTAGACTTTGTGTTCGTCGCCTGCGAGGGAAATAGCATGCCTGCTGCCAATTGGGGAAACCACATGCCCAAGGTCCCCAACACGATTGATGAGATCGAGGTCCTCCATGTGTCAAAGTGCAACTTGGAGTTATGGACAGGTGCGAGGTTGAATCAGTTGTAGATCGGGCATCACCCGCATAGCAGCCTATAGCCGCACCGTCACTGACACCTAGCAGGTAAGCATCGTCTCCACCAGTGCCAGTGCGATGTCCATTGGCTGATCAATTTGCTGCAACTCCTCACCCTTGACTGGGACAGATTGGGCGTGGGTTATGGTAATAGTTGTCATCCCATAGTCTGGATAGTAGTAGGAGAACACCAGTGTCATGGTGGTAGAGACCACCACCAGCGGTGGCAGCTGGCGCTACACCTGGTCGAGTCAATTTGCCAAATCGTCCATCTGGCGCTGGAGGCCATAGATGGCATTCTTGAGGGCATCGAGGGCGAAGGACGAAATGACAGTGTAAGCAGAATGGTGGCTATGGTGGTGCTGAACACTGGTGATGCGGCGGGTGAACCCGGACCACCATGGGTGCTGTGGTGGGGAACATGGCGACACAACTTGGGAGATGGATCAAAGCATGATCTCTGATACCAGTTGTTATGGTGGAGATTGTTGGCTACGATTGCAAGGGATCGGAGGCTATGGTGGCAAGAAGGAGAGGAGGCTGGACGGGGGCCACACGCGCCCACGGCCGAGCAAGAGAGAAGAGATTTCCTTCTAATTCTTGATTGCTTCATTCCACCACAGATTACATCTATTTATCCCCCTCAACACTCAAAGTTTGCCACCCAAACTAGACTCTAAGAATAGTCAATGCCCCCCACCGCACGTCCCCTTTGCCCACTTCTCCACCGCATGCCTTCTCTCTCTAACAAACAATTTCTTTCCAATATCTGAAAAGATCGGGAAGAGATGATTGGGGTCAGGCTACCAAAATCTCTTTGAAAACACCAACTCATACGTGGTTGATTACAAAGGCCTAGTCAGAGTTGTCACCCCCAGACTACTACAATTTTCCATATGTTTGGGCGCAACCTCAGCTAATCACTAAGGCATAAAGTGGATGAAGGATAATTTAGTAATTAGGGAAAAATATATTAAACTTGAGTCTTACAAAGAAATGATAAAGAATATACCACATCCCTGAGGACTCATCTAGAAATTTAGCACCTCTCCCGTGCTCCGAACTTGCTAGTACTACGACATCTTGGAAATATGGTGTGGAGCTCTTCCTCATTGTGTGTTGATGAATGATGAATTCATTGAGAGGGAGCATGGCCATCCTTTTATTGCTAGAGAGGGAAATGGAGGCCATCCAACTGTCATGTATCTTATCTTTGTGTCACCTAAGGTCACCACATAAATCTTTAATAATTTTTAAGATCATTAATTCCTGGGTTCTCTAGAGCTTGAGGTTCTTCATCTTCTTCAAAAATGGCACAATATTTTAGGACGGGTGGCTTATTTGTTCTTTTAAATCTAAGAGGTTTCGAAGATGAACTATATGCCCCTTTTGAGATGGAGTTTTGCATGGGGACAACTAGTGCTTTTCCTTTATCCTTCTTCTTCATCAACCCCCTTCCCGTGACCCCCATTGGGCTTATGGACACGCACCACAGTGTAACTAGAGGTGTACACTGTGTTGCCTGATGACATGGTGCGCACGCTTTCAGGCCCCAGGGCCGATTGTGGTGGAGCGACACGCCTTGCCTGGGCTCCAGGAGGTGGAGCCTTGGTCCTGGCTGTGGACCAAATACTAATCCCTCCCCTCACAAAGCTACAGGTTGGAGACAAGGTAGCAAGTGGTGACATGGTAGTGGAATTCACATTTGGTTGGCATGAGGTGGGCATACACTCGAATCAAAAGTGGTGTTGGACTTAACGACTAAGGCAAGCTGATTGTTGGCCATGGCTACTATATCAAGAGGTAGGGAATTAAAACTTTGTGTGAGGATGAGAGGGGTGTAGCTCCTTTTTAAATAGGCTCGACACATGTAGATGGCAACTGTAACAGAACCGCCCAATTAATATAAACCCAAGGTACTAAATAAATCGTTGAGGCAATTTAGTTAGCACATTATGCTCATATTAACCCGGTTGTCCATGAAATCATGAGGGATTTCAAACTTTTTCAATGACACCCCAGATCGCACAGTTTAGCAGTTACCATTCACCTGTTCTTACTTTTCACACATAGCATAATTACGTCACCGGTTACTACATAAATTCCTTTTTGAATCAGAGTTGCAAATAAATAGCGGAAGTAGATGTATTTTTGACATATACTCACACCTATGATTTGAAATACATTTCTAGGTCAGGGTCGACATCCAACAATAGCAATTAGACGAGATATAAGAGTTGACCTTGCCCAAGGTCTAGTCTCCTGTAGTGGGATATAAGTCCATCTTGTCGCCACAGCAAAAGTCTTATGATCTGCAACAAGTGGGAATAAAACCCTGAGTACGAGAGTGTACTCAGCTAAACTTACCCATCATAAACCAAAAATAAATTGACTCCAAGGAATATGCAAGGCTTTATAAGGATCTTTTCTGCATAAAAGCTTGAGCTTATTAAAGATAATTATTATAACCTTCTAGCTTTGTATTTTAAAGTCATTAATCCGCTCATACTAGATTAGCACCTGGACTAAACAAGCACGGTGTAATTATCAAACAAGAATAGTATTCATTTCTGGTTGAGCATCTTTCAGCATCAA
The DNA here is from genome assembly GCA_023333625.1 of Bothriochloa decipiens. NCBI lineage: Eukaryota > Viridiplantae > Streptophyta > Magnoliopsida > Poales > Poaceae > Bothriochloa > Bothriochloa decipiens. The sequence goes on along the minus strand of CM041641.1, from coordinate 32,610,009 downwards.
CATCATAACCATCTCATCTCTTTGTTCAAATTTTTACTACGATGCCGGTGCTCAAGTCAGTGTTCACTATCCAGGAACGATGGCGATTATAATCGATTGCAAACCAGCTGGCAGGGTATTCCCCATACAAACCCAGATAACTTGTTCCTTGGTCGCCTTAGGTCACCTTTGTCTGTTTGGGTAGAGCCGCAGGATCAACTAGAACCATCATACCCAAGGGCCGCCTGGCTGCCAACAAGTCAGCGCTTCATCAAATGATACGGCCCATCTTAAGCTCTAACTCTCCGCGCCCCTGTGGTCACACCACCTTCTCCAATACGATGCGTTCAGGTGAAAGCCCGGCCCAAACAGAACTCGAGGCTTCGCAGTCGGATGATCGCACCCTTCCAGCTATCTGTGGGCATGCGTTCAACATGACAAGAGGGGCCGAGACATCGGACGGGTCCCTAGTTCGACACAGAGGGGATAAAACAGCACAGAACCTCTAGTTCTATCCACAGCACCAATCCCACCCGGTCTCGAATTATTACTCCTCATGGTTATTCCAAGAAATCAATATAGCTCACCATTATGAGTCACCACATATAACTCACGGATGACAGGAAATCACCCGACTTGTACCTATCTAATTAGGCAAGGCTAAGCATATAAGAGAACCTATACTTAACAAGGTGTTTGGGTAACTCAAGTGGACAAGGGTAATCATGATGCATCACCGGTATCGATCAACTCCTATAAACTTAATGCATCATAAACAGTAAAGGATACAAAATAAGTTATTTATAAATTAGTAGGGAGGAATGCTCCGGGGCTTGCCTTCCTTTGACGAGCGAGGTTGAAGCTCCAGGCACTCGATCACTTCATGACTGGCTCTTGGTTCTCGATCACCGGTAGTCAACATCATCCATGAACATGTGCCATAAGCACATGTCATCTACTGCATTCTCTACTAAAAACAATATAAGCCTATTGGCGAAACCTTCTTTCTATCTATCGCCAGTAAACAAGCCAGTAAAGTACTAACCATCTTACTATCACTAGCAAACAAGCCAGTAAAGCCAAAGATCTATACTAAGCATAACCATCTCGACACATTCATCATGCCCTAATCACTACCTACTGCAGCCCTATTCAACTCATTATAACATGGTCACATCTTGACTTTCATAAAACAACCACAGGTTTACCCCACTCTGCTAGAGTCTAGACATGCACTATCCATCCAACAGATTATACACCTCGTGAATATTTAGAAAAGCATCATTTAAGGCATGTCATCACAAAACAAGGTCCAAACAATGCATTCATATAAATAGGGCATAACTACAAAATGCATGTTAACTATCTAGAAAAATCTACAAAAATTAAAGAAGATAAAATATGGCAATTCTAGCTTGCCATCCAAATTTTACCTCATTTGAACATGTCTACTGCCCTACACAAAAATCACAAGGCAGCACAATTAAATGTACCTAAAAATACTTTGCACTATGAAGTATGCCAAACCTCTGGTTTCATCACATCAAGGGATACCTTATGGAATATAAATAACCTACAAAAATTATCAACCCCAAACTAGGTATATATATAATTCCTTTATGAATTATTCCAAGAATAGCCCTTTAATCCCACTTGAACTATAACTTTATATTTTTACACAGTACATGCACATGATACAATTTTAATAGCTAGGGCATCACAAAAGAAGACTAACAAAACAAGAAACACATTTTTCTAAGCAACCTAGATTTTGTTATGCATTTCCAAAGATTCTAAGCATTTAATCACATAAATAGATCTACACAGAAAAGTATCACAAACATGCCATATCATATTTTTAGCTTGTAGATCTGCTCAAAAGAAACCCAATAAAAATTTGTCTCACTCGATTTGGACCATTCTTCTAAGAGATATGAATTTTACAAGCTATAAATTAATTTCTGGAAATTCAATTTATTAAAAACATGAAAATCATATAAGACAAGAACTTCGCATCATGGACCCTAGACTTTCCAAAAATTAACGAAGCCCAGATTTTGAAAACCAATCTCTCTGGCCGCTTTCCAGTTCGACCCTCACCTTTTATTGAATTTAAGCGTGAGGTCCTTCGCGGGGAAACAGAGGAGGCGTGGGGACGGCCGGTGAAGGCTTGCCGGCGGAGAAGGAGTGGCATCGGAGCTTCTGGGGGCCGACGTACACCCGTTGGTTCCCCGAGCGCGGGCGGAGGCGGCTCGAGGCGGTCCTGCCATGGGAGCTCACGGCTCCGCGGCGGATCAACACATCGGGGCTGCGGGTCGGGGCACCGCCGGCCTGTCCTGCTAGGGTTCCATGTTCTGCGAACCTAGGATAATCCAGCGCATGAGAACAAAGGAGAAGAAGAAGGACGGACCGAGCTATCGTCGGTGAGCTGAGGAGCGCGGCCATGGCGGAAAGAAGATAGCCCGATTGGGCCCTCACCTTTGGCGATAGCGGCAGCGAGCGGGCTCAGGAGGTGGCGCGAGTGGTGGCGAGGTTACACACGCGAGCAAGGAAGAAAATGGCACAACGGTGGTGGAGCTCCGCGGTGTGCGGCAATGGCGGCTCCGTGGCCGCGGTTGCCGTGGGCAAGAGAAAGGAGCGAGAGGGCGGAGGAGGGGGAGGCAGTGAGTGAACGAGGGGGAGGAGATGGGTAGTGGGCGCTGTCCCATTTGAGGATAAGGCTGCGCGGGCAGGGTACGGGGTGATGATGGCGGGGTCGCAACGGCATGCATGCTCGAGTGTGTGGCCGCGTGCTCTGGCGTGCGTCGTGTAGCATTTGGCCGAGCTCGGTGCAGCGAGGGGCAGCGGGGCAGGGCAGGCAGGGCGCAGCAAGGCAGGGCAACAGCGGCTTTAGCATTGTTGTAGCCTGGCGTGGTGAAGCAGAGGAGAAAGGGGAAGTGAGAGGAGATGGTGACAGGTGGGTCCGGGTGGGTCCCACCCCTTAATATGAACTGGGAACTTTGACTCGCTGTAGATTGCAAACGAGGCCAAATTTTGAAAACTTTGAATATGAAAGTTGCTCCATTCGATGAATAGAACATTTCATACATAAGAAGTTTTTGCTGATTCGGCCTATTTTTGAAAGTGTGTATTTGGGTCATATTTAAATTATAGAAATATTAATTTCTAATATTCTACCCACTGTTTTTGCCCTTTTTGAAAACCTAAAAAGCATTTTCATGATTTGGTGAAAATAGAGAGTTTGTTCTAAATATTTTTCTCTACAAACCATATTAAGGGTCCAACTTGAGATAAGCACTATAGCTACTGTTTTCTAATTAAGGTCGAGCAGTCACAATTAGGGTAATTAAATCCTAATTTTGCAATACTGGATTTTGAAACCACACGACTAAGTAAATATTGACCCTATTACCCTTCTAAACATGTTTAAGTCCTAACCACAATCATTTGCACACATTCATCTCAACCATGCCCTCAGGACAAACAATTGAAACGAATTGGAAACAGGCATCAATGCAAAAACTGTTAACAATGTGATTTGATGCAAATGACATGATTATGCTCATGATATGCAGTGCAAAGATGTAGTTAACACCTGGGGTGTTACAGCAACCATGCCGGAGCACCATCCATTGGAATGCACACGGTCATGGTCAGACAGGCGAGCAAGCAGGGGACGAGAGGAGCCGTGGAGGGGGAGGCCAGCCCGTGCTTGGCGACGCTGTGACCTGACTTCCTCCTTCATTGAGGGGGAGCATGACCATTCTTCTATAGCTAGAGAGGGGGAATGGAGGCCATCCAATTCACAAGAATAGAGGTGGCATTGTAGCTATTTTGGGATGAAGTGTGTTCGCCATCGTCTTTGGATACCACCCTATTACCGTCATGTTGAGCGATGGATTGAGCGATGGACAAAGGTACATAGGTGTGGAATCTATTTTTGGCGTGAGGCATCATAGGAACCACTTCTCCATGGCGCTATGCCACCACTTGATGAAGGACAAACCAGGGCACCTAGGGGGACGAACAGTCCTTGATCATGTTGGATCACCACTGCTTTTGCCCGGTGGACCTTGGGCCATGTGTGGATCGAGGCCCCATGGTGCCTTGCTCGGTTTGTTACCATTTTGGTAGATGTCTCTACATTCCTTTGCGTGTATAAGCGCGGGAAGGCACCTTTTAGTGAATTTATTCATGGATTTGTATTTTTACCTACAAAACATACTTGCTACAAAACTTGTGGAAATAGTTACTTCCAAATAGATATCACTAAGTTTGGTGTTTATTTAAAGGGAGAATTGTCCATAGGACACTCAGAATGAAATCGATTGATGCTGCACATCACCAAAACAACGATTTAATGAAAGACACTATGATTCCGGGTAAATTTGCTAGCGGATACCACATTGATTAAAATATTATTTCTTGCCTAGGAGGAGAGAGAATAGGCGCAAAATGTCCTTTCTTTCCCCTGGGTCTTTCTTCTACCTCTCTCTCCCTTGCCATTTTTTCCTAAGCTTTTCAGGCTGCGCCATGGGCATAAAGAGGTGTAGCAGGCCGTGGGCACCAGAGCAGGCTGGCGCGGTGACAGTGCAGGCATCCCCATCCGCAACAGCCGCGCTACCCCTAATCGCGTGTTGTTCTCATGGAGGTGTGGGGTGGACCTTGTGCAGCGGCGCAGTGGAGTGTGACGGGGCAGAGCTCGTGTGGCGGCGTGGCCGAGCGAGGCGGAGCGGCGCTCGGCACGGTGGCGGCACGCCCTCGCTGGACGCGACGGTAACAGCCCAGGTGGCGTGCCTGCCTGTGGGACGCGACTGCGGTGAGCTAGGAAGCGCGCCTGTTGACACGGTGGACAGGCGAAGCGGGGCGGGGCCCTAGTAGCATGCCCGCGCTAGACGCGGCGGCAGCAGCCCAGGCAGCGCGCCAGAGCGCGAGACGCGGTAGCAGCGGACGAGGCGGAGCGACCATTGACCCGGCGGACGAGTGAAGCAGGGCAGGGCGGTGCTCGCGTGGTGGCATGACAGAGTGTGGTAGGATGGCCTGCTCATGTGCGACGGAGCAGCGCGCGCTCGATACGGTGGCGGCGGCCCAGGCAGCATGCCCACGCTGGATGCGGTGATAGCAGCCCATGCGACACTCCGGTGTGGACGAGGCGGCGCGCCCGTTGACCAGGAGGCGCCGTCGAGTGCAGGCGGAGCAGAGGCACGCGTCAGACAGCTGAGGGCTAAGGACGAGGCGCGAAGCTCGCCGACACAGCAATGGTGGAGGAGGAACGAGCAAAGAAGAAGGAGTCAGGGGCAATAAGGAAATTTCCCATCTGTTCTCTTTCTTTCAAAGTCACAAATGAATATTTTAATAGGCGCAGTGTTCGCCAGCAAATTTGACAAGAAACAGAGTGTCTTTCAGTGATCTGATTTTTCTTGGTGTCCATCAGCAAATGGCCACCATTCTGTATGTTCTACAACCAATTCTCCCTTATTTAATTGGATTTTATGCGAGTCTTGGTGGTTAAAAATATGCAATAAGGACCGCCAATAGGATACACGACTAAAATAGCCTTGCCCACATGCATAGGTGAGTGACTACTACCTAGGTCTTGTCAACATGCCCATTCTCACCCATTGATAAGATATCATGAAGTGGCACTGTGGGGTATAAACCCGTATAACCTCACAGCTATACATAGGTCACACCACCAGAGATGGTCTAGCCCACAAAATGAAGATATGTGGTACACAAGGTGCACCACACGGTATTATAATAGTACCAAATAGGATAATGTACATGTAAACCAGTCCCTTCATAGCATATAAGGAGGGACAGGATCACCATGATCTCATACCCAATCGACACAAATAAACAGAGCATAGGATGTAGGGTATTACGTCAAAGACGGCCTAAACCAGTATCGATCTTGGAGTCTTGTGTCTCTCTTACCATCTAGTTCCTGATCATGCACACCTCTACTGATCAATCTACCATTGTGGCTATACCTCTTGATGGACTACCGACGATATTTCATCAACAGTGGCAAGCCAAGTAGGGGGTGTGTGGGCTGATCCTTAGGTGAGCCAGATGGGAATTTTCGTTCGTATTTATTGGAAAATCGGGTGAGTTATTCTTCACAACGTTATTGATTAGATCGATCTACTCTTCCAGTGTCTAACCCAGATTTATTTTTCTACATGTTGTGCTCTCTCATGAAATCAATCTACTATGGTGGCTGTTAAAGTGGGTGGAACAAGGTACCTTCTCAGGTCCTTGGTTGCATGTTAATATAGGCTAAGAATAGCCCTTGGCGTGGCTTATACAAGGAGTAGATTACATCATGATTGGAGCACAAGAAAATATAAACAAACTATCTACTTTGGTTACAAGTTGATCCTACTCTAGCCCATCCGCATGGTGGCCAACAACCCGGGTGCATGGCTCTTAACAAACCTTTTCTAACACTCCTCCTCATCTTAACCTTCCTCAAGGTTTAGATTGCTTCTAAACTACGCAAGCTTCGAAATGCTTATAGCCTTTGTGAAACCATGTGCAACCTGATCTCCTGAGTTGCTAAATCTGACCTCTAACAATTTTTGTGCAACCCTTCTCTGACAAAGTGGAAATCAATTTCTATATGCTTAGTCATAGCATGAAACATAGGATTAACTATCAAATATGTTGCACCAAGATTGTCACACCAGAGTCTAGCAGCTAGAGGATGTGTATTTTTAACTCAACAAGCAACTTTTGTAACCACATCATTTCAGCGGTAGCATCTGCCAAAGCTTTGTATTCAGCTTCTATGCTTGATCTTGATACAATGGCTTGCTTTCTCACGCTGCAAGAAATAAGATTAGAGCCAAGAAACACTGCAAAACCTCCTGTAGATCTCCTATCATCAAGACAGCCCACCGAATCTACAACTGAGAATGGACTTACTAATGTTGACTTGAATTTTCTAATTTTTAGTTCCAACTTAGGTGTCCCATTAACATATCTAAGAATTCTTTTTCACTACTGTCCAATGTACAATAGTGGGTGCATGCAAGAATTGGCAGACCTTATTTACCGCAAATGAGATGTCAGGACGAGTCAAAGTAAGATATTGTAAAGCACCAACAACAATCTGATAATTTGTAGCATCATCAGGACCCAAGCTAGTTCCTTCCTCTACACTACTTTTTCTACGGGTGAGAGTGGAGTACGATAGGTTTACTATGATCCATGAAAAAAATCACGGGCTATAGAATTTAGCGAGAGCTTGGCCAAAATGCTATAGCAACGTTATTTTGACGCTATTTTGGCATTATAGCGTGCTATAGTGTGCTAAAGAGCATTGCGATAGCTGCTTCTGGACGCTATAGCAGTGCTATTTTGGCGCTATAGCACGCTATTTTTTAGGAACTATGATTCATGCCAGCTCTTTTCACAACATCAGCCGCATACCTTTCTTGTGTCAAGAGTAAACCATCAATAGATCTTTTTACCTCTATCTCGAGGAAGTAATGTAGGTCTCTGAAGTCCTTTAAGGCAAACTCTGTTAAGATCCTTGAGTAGTGCCTTAGTTGCTTCCTGTGATGAACTTGAAACAATAATATCATCAACATATACTAAAAAAACATAGTATATCCCCCCTACTATAGTAGAAAAGTGATGTATCTGGCTTGGAAGGAGTGAACCCTAGTGACAAAAGTTTACTACACAGACGAGCATACCAAGCTCTAGGTGCCTGTTTGAGTCCATACAGAGCTTTATCAAGCTTACACAAAAAGTTTGGTCTTGAGGTATCATCATATCCTGGAGGTTGGTACATGTACACCTCCTCCTGCAACACAACATGTAAGAAAGCATTCTGGACATCGAGTTGTCATAGTGACCAACCATATGAGACAGAAATTGAAAGCACAAGTCGAATAGTGTCTACCTTGACCACAGGACTAAAAGTCTTCGTAATCCGATCCATACCTTTGTTTGTAACCTTTTGCTACTAGTCGTGCTTTGTAGCGATCTATTGTTCCATCTGCTTGTTTCTTTACCTTATACACCCATTTGCACCTGATGATGTTGTTCCCCCTTGGTGCTGGAACTAAATGCTAGGACTTGTTCGAGGAAGGGCATTGTGTTCAGCATCCATTGTCGCAACCCATCAAGGATCACAGAAAGCTTCATCAATGGTGGATGGCTCCTCTACAACAGACATACCAAGCATGCCCAACGTATAATACCATCAGTATAATTCTTAGGCTATCGTATACCTCGTTGGAGATGAGTCACTAGTCGAGGAGGCGGATCAGATATAGATGGAGTTGGATTGGCCACAAGAGCATCAACAAGAGGGTATGCCGCAGATGATCCCATGCGGAGATCTTTCTCGGACGCGGGATTCCACATGGGTGTAGTCAGGGCGGCATCAGGAGCTGGTCCTCGGGGAGCAGGATCCGTCTACGCTGGCATGTGCAGTCGAAGCAGAGAACAGGGGAGGAACCAACGCAGAAAATCCAGGTGAGGGTTCATGGGAGTGCGCACACGTGGATGGACCTGGCGGAGACTCCGGAGTTTATGTCGGGGACACACCGCTATCTGCGCCTACAGGCAAATCTGCCGCCACCAAATGTTCTTTAGAATCGCAGCTGCCTCCGGTTGGGGAGCACATGTGATATGGAACTGGTGCAGTTGAATTAGCATTGTTTTGGTTCGAGTTTTCTATAGTACCTGGCACACAACTTCCAAAACTTGGTATAACATTAGTTGGTGATGGATTACAATCATGTGAATCATGTATTTTTGCAGTCCCAAAAATAGAAGAGGAAGGACGAAGAGATTCGAGAAGAGGAAGGATGAAGAGATTTGGGCAAGAGAGAAATTTCGGCGCACAAACGAGCACCAGCATTAGGGTGGAGAGTGCTGAAAGGAAACACATTTTCATCAAAGGTAACATCACGTGATATATAAACACGCCCTTTGGATGGATCTAAACATTTGGGCCAGCAAGGACACCCAAACACACACATCATAGAGAAGTCAGGTGGTTGGTGAAAAAGAGGTTCATATGATGTTTCATCATCGAGAACCTAAGTTGGGAGATGGTTGATAATATGAATGGCGGTGCTAAAGGCTCTATCCTAAAATTTTAAGGGGATGCATGCGTGAGCAAGAATGTGAGGCCTACCTCTACGATGTGATGTTGTTTGCACTCGGCAGCACCATTTTGTTGATGAGCGTGTGGGCATGAGACTTGATGAGTGATCCCAATGCATTGAAAGAAACAATTAAGAGATTGATATTGACCTCCCCAATCCGTTTGGATAGAAAGGAGCCTTTTGTCAAATTGGCATTCAACTATATTTTGAAAGTCATGAAAATGTTCAAACACTTCTAATTCATGACGAAGTAAGTAAATCCATGTAAACTTACTATAGGAATTAATAAAGGAAACATAATAATTATTTCGACCAACGGATGTGGAAGCAGGACCCCAAACATGGGAGTAAATAAGTTCCAAGGGACTTGTTGAAACAATAACAGAATTAGGGTAAGGCAACTGATGGCTCTTCCTTGTTGGCATGCATCACAAACAACATGCTTATTCGAATCATTGAAAAAGGGAATATTGTGGCGACTCAAGACCTGCCTAACAACATGCGTAGAAGCATGTCCTAATCTATGATGCCACAATGAGGTCGACGCCTTGGTGAGACCTAGCGCCTGCTTATTTTGGTGGAGTTTGAGAGGGTAGAGACCCTTCTCACATCTACCTTGAAAAACAGTCTTCTTCATTGCCCGATCCTTAATAGAGAAATTGTTAGGATGGAATTCAATGAATACATCATTATCACCAGCAAGACAATTAACAGAAGGTAGGCTCTTGTGGGCATTGGGAACATGCAGAATATTATCAAGGTGAAGAATACTATTTTGGGATTACAAAATACTAGATCCAACATGTTGTATATCCATACCTGAATTGCTTGCGGTGTGGACTTGATCCTATCCATGGTACTTCTCATGAGTTGTGAGTTTTTCAAGTTCTCCAATCACATGGTCGATGGCACCGGAGTCCGCATACCAATTTGTATCAACTCCATATGAGCTAGTTGTGAAGGAGAGACATAGTTCGCATTGAAGCGTCAGAAGCAGTGGTGTGCAGGATGTCCTTCCTACTCGTAGATTTGGCAAAAGATGACAAAAGTTGGAGCTGTGGCCATTGTTGTTTCCTCCTCCATGACCGCCTCCACCGCGGACGAAACCTCCACGGTTGCCATCCCCGCTGCCTCTGCCATTGCAGCTACGAGATGGATTTCCTCCTCCATGGCCTCCACGGGCCGTAGTGTTTGCAGATGACGAACCTCGTTCTTCATTTCCATGCGCTGCTCACATGCAACGAGCTGAGTTAGGCACCCACCCACTGAGATCGATTCAACCCGAGTGGAGATTGTGGTGACGATGGGGTCCAAGCTGTCATTGAGGCCGCTCAGGATGTAGGAGATCAACTCTTAACCTTCAAGACGATGCCCTGCTCATGCCACGTCGTCGGCGAGCCCCTTCATTTTCAAGAACTCGCTGGTGGTCGACACCTCTTTGGATGACATAGTGAGCGCCATGCGCGTGCTGATGATGTGGGCACAACTTCATGATGTGAACATGTCTTCAATGACGGCCCACGTCTCCTTTGCGGAGCGCACCGTTGTCAGCATCTGCCCAATGATATCCTTGGACAGAGAGTTCAGCAGATAGCTGAGAACCATCTTGTCTTTGGCGATCCATCGCTTGAACTCTAGGTTCGGCTTAGGATCCTTCTTCGCTTCTTCCTCCTCCTTGGATAGTGGTAGAAATGGCACGCTGTGGTTGTGCAGTCATCTCCAGGAATGACTCCATCTGGGCACCGGCCAAGGCCGTGTTGACTTGAAGATGCCACGCCCGATGATTGCTCCTGGTGAGCTTCTCGGTGATGGGAAACATGAAAGAGGCTATAGGCAAGGCAGCGGAGGATGATGCTGGACCGTGGAATGCCATGGATCCGTTCCATGAGGATGACGACTCTCATACCATGTTAAAGTAAGTGGAATAAGGTACCTTCTCAGGTCCTAGGTTGCATGTTAATATAGGCCAAGAATGGCCCTTGGCATGGCTTGTACAAGGAGTAGATTACATCATGATTGGAGTACAAGAAAATCTAAACAAACTACTTTGGTTGCAAGTTGATCCTACTCTAGCCTATCCTCGTGGTGGCTAACAACCCTGGCGCATGGCCGTTAACGAAACCTTTTCTAATAGTGGCAACTCGAAGACCTCGTCGCAGAATGATGTGTTCATCCTAACTTCGTCCTGATCGCAAGACACTTCATCGGCAGCGACATCAACAAGCACCGCATCGAGTCTACCATCACAAAGTTTATTCCACTGCTTCCATGGCCACCAAGACCATGCCAAGTTCGGCATGCAAGGATGAATTTGCAGATAGTCCATATGCATCTACACGGGCATACTCGTGCGACGACGCTGCCCTCGGCCACCGCGCGCGAAAGGAAGTTAGCTGCCCTGCTCCGCTTTCTGGTCAGACATGTACCGATCGGGCAGATTAGCACCAACGCATGACATCTATTCGTACGACGGCTACAACCATGTCACATCGAGCGACCATATAGTGGAGTCCCGTTCGTGTACAGGTCAGATTGCAAGCCAAGCTGGAGGCCTATGATCCGATCTACAAGACCAAAGTTCATCATGTCAGTCATGGTATTTCGGGCTTGCATGCAAGCATGGCCCACATCCATCGATATGGAACAATCCATCTCCAACACGCGCCTGCTGCTGGAGCTCAGAGGACGTAACGCACACGCGAACGTCACGATTGAACACCATGCCATGCTCGTGGTGCACTCGACCAAACACGTCGACTTATCATCCGCATCGGGCTTCAAGCAAGTCGTCCAAGCCACGTCCATCTGCTCAGCCACGACTACGATTCGTCTACAACGACATGCTAAGTATACTATTAAATATGTTTCAATTAATATCCCATCCATCGTCGTACAAACTTCTTCGCACCACACGTGCCTTCGGAATTCTTCGCCTACCACTCGGAGAGTGTACTCGACGTCTAAATATTCACCATGTCTACCATCCTAAGGATGCACATGATTTCCTAATAAGCCAAATAGTTATGTCCTTCTATTTTAGTCTATCACAAAAGGCATCGTCTCCGGTTCTTTTGACCACGTGTTACAGCTCCACGTTATAAAACACAAGAGATCGGCGGTTGCTCTTTGACGGTACTAGAGCCCTAGTGATCCTAGCATCGCGCTATTCACTTCGGGTCACCCCGTCACCTAGGAGCTGATTAGTCTCTAGGATGAACTATACTACTCGTGCTGATTCAAACACAACATGCTAGTTAAAACGTCTCTCCTTTTATAATAATGTTAAGATGTATAGTTTTTCCTCCGACCAGAGAAAATTAGAAAAAGCACTATCTCTGATTCCTCTTATCATGTGTTACAGCTCTGCACACTACAACACAGGCAACAATCTCTCTCTGACGGTACTAGAGCCCTAGTGATTCTGGCATCACGCTGTTCACTCGAAGTAAAATGAATTAACTACATGCGCTAACTCTAAAACTCGCTAAACCAAAAATAAAGTTTTTTTATGCGGTACTGTTATACGGAGTTAATACATACGTCGTCTAAAAGAACACTGAGCGTTCCATTTTATTTTCTCTCTGAAGATCAATATATTTTTTTTGTACATCATCATGTACTACCCGTTTTCTATATTTACTTTTTAGAGGCAAGATTCGGTTGCCAAGGTCAATCTTCACGCTCGGCAATTGGATTAAGGATGATCGTCTGGGTGGTCGCATCACCTGGTACATGAACTTCATGCCAACCAGTTGGTTGGACTGCTCGGTTCTCATGGACCAGTGAGACCAGTTGTTCATCGCTTGGCCTTTGTGCAAGCGTCGCCAACAAAGCTGGAGACTGCTCGGTGTTCACCTTCTTCGGCGAGGGTTGCAAGCGGAGCTTGCTCTGACCAGGGCGTATTCATTTTACTTCAATTTGTTTGACAACTCTGACACGAAGCAAGCATGAGACATATATGCATATATCTATGCATCCGGTGGTCTACGTACTGCATCTTGATACAAAAGCCACGGCAAGAAGCAACATATGCAACACATGCATATACGGAGCACTTTGCATGCACACGTCCATGCAAGTTGACTAGGACGTCCATGCAAGTTGACTAGGACATGGTGCCTATGACTGCTGTTGCAAGCTGGATCCAATTTTGGACCCCGTTGATTGTCAAGCCGGGGCGCCGTGCTACTAACCTCGCGCGGCAACTACGCCTCATCAATTCTGCTGAGCACGGCAAACACATGCACGCCGCGATGACGCGAGCAAGCAAGGCCACGGTCAATTTTCGTCTACAGACATGCATCATGTGCACATGCATCAACAAGGAGTCACTGCATGGCCGCATGCACGATATGCCGTCTCCGATAGCCTCACGAATAAGACAGAAGCGAAGCAGAGCTAACAAGATACATAGCTTGCGTGTGCAACTCCTAACAGTTTACTAAAATTTACTTAGCAGATATCATAATTTGACAACTTACTAAAATATATATAACAAGTATAACTCCGGCTCACTCTTAAGACAGTATAAACGGATCAACTAAGACCCAAAAGAAGAATAGCCCAAACAACTTAGGACGAGTCTACACAAAACACTAAGGAGGAGAGGAGCGGGCGCGCCGGCGCCGCCGCCGCCGTCATCCCGGTCTCACCGTTGTCGCGTCTACAAGACCGCCACATCACTAAGATGAATTAGAAAAATAAGATTAAATATTGCTCAAGAGTCAAGTTCAGTTGGGACTATAAATATTTAGAAATTGTAATCAGTCAAACGCAATAAAGAAAAGGGTTATCCCTTACCTCTTCTCTCCCTCCCCTCCCTCCTGTGCAGGCACCGCCCCTCCTCCCCACACATGCTGCGCCACAGCTTCCACCGTGCCGCCCCTCCCGAGCCACGCGAGGGCTGCCACGTTCCCCCCTTGCACGTCTTGTTATAATATATGACAAGTAAAAAAATGGATTATCTCCAAGAGTTTGCAATTTAGACTTGGTAAATAAAAAACTGCTAACGAAATGAAGAGCCCTGCTAAGCGAATGAAGATCCCCGCTAACGAAATGAAGAGCCTCACTAATTAAAAAACAAAGAGCCCCGCTAACAAAATAAAGAGCCTTGCTAAGAAACAAAGAACCCTGCCAATCTCTCGTAAAGCGGCGGTTGTGCTAGTGATCGCGCGCCGTTGAGCTCGCGCTGCGAGAGAAGGTCGTGGCGCTAGAGCGCTAGGTCGAGAAGCCAGGGCCAATGAGGTTGTAGAAGAACTCGCTGTGCACGGCAAGTATGCAGCGGTGGATGGGTACAGGCGGCCTGCCGTCAGGCACCTCGACGTCGGCGTCGCTGCAGTCCAGGTTCGGGTCGAGGAGCAGCGCTCGAGGTTCTTGCTGTGGCGGTTCAGGTGCATGCCCTCGTGGCCGTGGCGCGCATGCGCGAGACGTGCACCGCGGCCAAGCGCGAGGGCAGGGAGAGGCGGAAAAGCGCAGAGGATTGGCTACGTGCTGCGGGCGGAGGAGCTGCGGGAGCGAGATGACAAGTGCGATGCGCGCGCGTAAAAATGGCAACCTTATTTGGCAAACTCTTGGAGACGTAATTTTCTTGTTTTGTTAAATTTTTAAAGATAGCAACCTCATTTGAAAAACCGTTGGAGATGCTATATGCATCTAGAAGGAAGGAAGGGAACTACGGATGAGATCGACGTACACATGACCCGTCGATCACGGAGCCGGATATAACAACTCCAGTGGAATCCAGCCTGAAGCGAGCAAGCCATCTGAGACGATCAAGTCGCTGTAGGGACTGTCCGAGCCGTCAAGCCATTAAGCCAACAAGCGAGCTACACCAAGTTAGCGAGCCATTGAGTTGTCGCAGCATCGACTACGGTCTTTCAACAGAGTTGGGGACTGGCTCACGACAGCCGTGGATTGTGGCCACAGTGTAGCTATCTCTCTTCATGGTGGAGCCATGAATTTTCTCAGGAATTTGATTCCATGGCCCTCAACAGATCGAGCTGGGGACTGGTCTACAGTGGAGCTGGGGACTGCGCCATAGCGGAGCTGTGACTTATTTCTCAACGGAGTTGGGAATTTATTCTTCAAGACCCTGACAACATGTCTACCCCACCTTCTATCAGGTTCAGGGACTAAGTGGGCAAAGTTCATCACGCACTGTGGGGGTATAAACCCATATACCCTCATGACTACCTTTGGGCCTGTTTGAAGATGGTGGCCCAATCTAGAAGATCAAGACCATATCGGGCTCGTGGCTTGATCGGAGTCCTAGACGGACAAACAGAAGTTACTTGGCGTTCAAGGAAGTTTAATCGGTTAGGCAATCTATCGTATCCACCTTGGATACAAACTCTTGTAACCGACCATATTGTGATCTTCGGATCTGCAACCCTACCCCCTCATACTATATAAGGCGGACATGGACCCCCTCAAACGCATCTTACATCATAGCAATACAATTCAATGGAGCACAAGGCATAGGGTATTACGTCGGAGACAGCCCGAACCTATATAAATTGTGGGTCTTGAGCCTCCGTCCACATCTAGCTCGTAGTCAAAGCGCATCCTCGCCAATCATCTACTGTCATAGGTATACCCTTGGTAGACTACCGTCAATATTTTGTCAACAAGCGGCACGTCAAGTAGGGGGTGTGCGTGCAGGTTTTGAGGCGAGTAAGATGGTTTCCTTCCCTGCTTCCATGGAGTTCGAGGAAGGCCTCACCATCAGCATGGGCAGGTTCACCTAGACCACCGGCGTGGAGTCATCGTCAGAGCCATGGAGGAGGTGCAACCAGATTCATCAACACCTGCGTCGGCTGACTAGATCTTCATATCTCTCCCATGGTCGTTCACATCGACAACGCGTCCTCCGCTTTCTCGCTACTAGGGGAGGTGACTCGACAGCTCCAATCTGATCGAATCTATTGATTGGCTCGGTGTGGTATCGATCCAAGATCAACCCATTGAGGATGGCTTTACCAATGTTCACCAACACTGGCGTGGGTCTCCCTGCGTTGTCGATCGAATTTCCCAGATCCAAATCCAGTAGCGGTTCGACCACCACCCAAGGGCCAGATTCACCACCAACCACTACCGGCAACTGTTCGGAGACCAGGTAGTCGGGAGGCTCTGGCACCAAGGAGCCCAGCCACGCATCCTTACGGGTTGAAGAACACAACTTTGTCCTACGCTGAGCACTTCCCTCGTCTATTCGTGCGTCCCGCAGAAGCTTGTGTCAACCAGTTGGCATGTCCCTGTGTTGGAGTTTTCGCTTTGAGAGTTATCTTAGTAATCGTCTCCGCTTGGAGAGTTATCTTAGTAATCATCTCAGTTTTGTTAAAGACTATCTGATTTATTCATTCACTGTGTAATAAACTTTATGATGGTAACATTTAAGATTTGTCAACTTATGTGTGTGACTTCCTGGGGGTGCACATAAGGCTTTTATACAATTTTTTGTCCTTAAAATGAGGTGTCACATGGCTCCAAGGTGGAAATCGACATGGGCATGCTGCGCATCTGAGATCGCCATGGCTGCCTACTCGCCAAGGTCCATCGCAGCAAGAACCGCCTCTACATCCTTCACCTGGAGGCGGTGCAGCCATTCTGCCTTGCCATGTGCAAGGATGACGCTGCGTGGCAGTGGCATCAATAGCTCAGTGTTGGCGGTCCTTATGGATCATTTCTAAACCGCCAATTTAGACTAAAAATAAGAAAGACAAACATATTCTAGCACATATGCCTTTACTACTAACAAGTTCCACTTATACCTCTAGTATTCATGTTTTACAGGTTCAAGGTGCAACAAGTGGAAATACGCAACATAATGGAGAAAGCGCAAAAACCAAAAGTCGAATTCAGCAAATGTGGAAACAAGAAATACAAAGGAGCCCACCTTCAGTACATACCTGGGCCTAATTGTAACCATGGGAGAGGTCCAGGCCCAGGGAGGAACCGACCACCCGAAGATGCTGGCCAGATGGCCCCACCAGGGGGCGGCCGGTCCCGGGGGTGGCTGCACCCCTAGTGGGCCCTCCCAGGCCCAGCCTTCTCAGGCACTGCTCAAGGAGGTTCCCTCAAGGCGGTTTCACCTCCTTTCATATTTGTGGAGGATGAACCGTCCTAGTTTAGCTATAAAAGAGAGGGATCTCCTTTATTCTAAACACACACATCATTTTGGAGTCATTCACCTCACACCTCTCACTTGTATCTTTAGATTAGTATTAGTAGTTTGTGAGCAAGGCAAGAGCTATCAAGGAGAGCTTGTCTCCTTGAAGGAAAAGGATCATCTTGGTATGAATACAATTTGATTTTCCTCCATGAGCAAGTTCTTATCATACTTATATAATCATGCATATAAACTAGAGTATAGTTATGATCATGTTATGAGCATAATATATGATCTAGTATATAGTTTATGTATTATGTTCTTGACTTGTTCATCATCATTCTTCATCGTTCATCGAATTAGTATGATTAGAGGAAGAACTAGGGATGAGGTGATGGTTCGTCGTGCTTTCTTGGTTGCTCTTAACCTAGCCTGTCAATCCGAAGGGTTGGGGTCCGCGAGGGTTCGGAGTTGTTTCCAATTACACGGGCATGGTGCTTGGGTATGCGGAGATCGGCGAATATGTCGGTATCCCACGGACAGAGGGGTAGGTGGGCAGGTGGTGACAGCCCTGTCCATCCCTAGCATTCCCCCATGTTTGGATATTGAGTAGGAGTTCATAAAGTGTCTATCGGCTGGCAGACCAGCTGCGGGGATCTCCGTATCATCCTAGACTTAGTCCTGATGCTAGACTTATTAATTAGATGTTTTACTAATAGTTCTTTGCATAGTTATATGTGACCAATGTCTGCTCTATTTAGTTATATTCTTTTATTCTTTATTTCTATTTTATCCTTGAGGTTGACCCCGATGTGTGTCCACTATCTTGAATATCATTTCTTATTCCTGTTTACTCTATGGCTACCATTGCACTTAATAAGTAATCATGTTTACACCACGCTTGATGCATATTGCCCTCCTACGGGAAATTATAAATACGACACCCCTGAATACTCACTAGTTGAAATGCCACAATGATAGTTCTATACGCTTGCAGATTTATTCTAATTTCTTACTGAGCTATCGATTGGCGTACCTAAGTACCGTTACTTAAGGATTGTAATTCTTGTTGCACCCCACGGCGCCGTGCCACAGTTTTGCAGATCGTAAGGCCAATCCGGCACTTCTAACTGTGATTACCAGACTGCATTACCTAGGCTGGCGCCATTAAGGGCCAAGGGTTACCTTTCTGAAGTAATGGTGGTTAGGAATGTCAACACACGTTTCTAGTATTATTATTAAGAACGGACTTTATAGTCTATCTTTAGTAGTAATTTTAAGAAACGCCAACATGCATTTCTGGCACCGTTGCCGGGGAGGGCAAAAACATCTAGCTGGCATAAACATCGATTGCATAATAAGCATTGGTAGCCATAGTTTAAGTAGGTTAACTTCGCTATTTTCTTGCTCTTTTTATTGGAATGAAAACAGGATAGTGTATGAGCGGTTTTGCTCTACCGGATAACTTCCTCAACAATCCGGAAGCACTCCTAAGGAAGAAAAGGTCTCGAGCCATTTCTTCTTCTGCTACTCCGTCGGCAGACGAATCGGTCATCTCCGTACCATCCGCTACTACCGCCATGGCCAAGACACTCCATGACTACTCCACTCCCGCTGTTGCCATTGTGCCCATTGGGCCCGCTATCAATGTTGGAGATGGAAACTTCGAGATCCGTACAGGCCTTATCTCGATGGTGCAGGAAAGTAAGTTCTGTGGCTTGCCAAGTGAGGATGCAAATGCTCACTTGCAACACTTCCTTGAGCTGTGCGGCACCATCATCATCAAAAACATCGCACAAGACACTATTAGGCTCCGCTTGTTTCCTTTCTCCCTCACAGGGAAAGCAAAACAATGGTTCTATGAAAACAAGGAAGCTGTCAACACGTGGGACAAATGTTCCGTGGCGTTCCTCGCTAAGTTCTTCCCCATGAGCAGGACCAGTGCTCTGAGAGGGAAGATTTCACACTTCCAGCAATCTTCTCTAGAGTCCATCCCCGAAGCATGGGAAAGGCTGCAGGAATACATCCGGGCCTATCCTCATCATGGAATGGAAGATTGGCTCATGCTCCAAAACTTCTATGAAGGCCTCATGGCCATGTCAAAGGGGCACGTAGATGCCACGGCTGGAGGTGCATTCCTCTCCCTCACCATCGCAGATGCAACCATACTCATTGAGAAGATGGTGGCCAATCAGAGTTGGGAGAAGGGAGAAAACACAAAAAAGGCACGCATACCATGAAGGAGACGGATTTGCTAGCTGCAAAAATAGACTTGCTGATGCAGAAGCTGGACGATCGTGCCACCAACCCTACCATGAGCACCTTCCAGGCCATGGACTCACACATGACTTGTGAAGTCTGTGGGAACGTTGGCCATTTGGGGAACAACTATCCTGAAACCCAAGAAGAAGCTTCGTACATCAACAATAGGTTTTGCCAACCACAGCAAGGTAATAACGGGTGGAACAACCAGCACCGCCTACAAGGTAATAATTCCAATTCAAATTTTAATTCAAACCAACCTTCCTTAAGAGACCTCGTTGTAGGATAGTCTATGATCAATGAGAATCTTGCCAAAAAGCTGTCCTTCAATGATAAAATGTTTGAAAGTATAAATGCCAAGCTTGAAACTCTGTCTTCTTCTGTTACAAATCAAGCAAGTTTCAATAAAATGATAGAAACTCAGATGGCTCAAATAGCTGCTTCTATCCCTGTCAATAATACGGGAAAAATCCCAGGGCAACACGAGACTTCTCCCGAGTTTGTTCATGTAGCTGCAGAGCAATAAAGGAAGAAGAGTCCTGCTAACGGATTATAAACGTTGAGCCCTTGCCAAAGGTCATCGGTAGTTATTAAAAATATATATATAATAATATAAATACCTTTATAATAATTATCTGAAGGGGCCCATACCATTATTCAAGCTTGGGGAGGCTCCCCCACTCAGGTATTGTGTCCTATCCTTTTGAAAAAAATAATAAATATATATACTTATATATTTTTTATAAATTTCATAAAATTATTTTCTTGCATTCAAAAAAAAAAGAGTTTCCCTGTTTCTAGTTTCATAAAAACTCTATTTTTAGTCCAAAATAAATTTTTCTCCAAAAATCTTATAAAAATCATCTTCTGAAAGTTTAGTTTTTATTCTTTCCAAATCTTATTTTTTAAATAATTTTTGAAAATAAAAAAGTTTTAAATAAATTTATGAAAAATCAAAAGCTGGAGCAAAGTTTGAATGTGAGTCATTCGTAACCGGCTATCACATGGGGGTAGCCGTTGGAGGGCGCTGCCAAAAGGTAGGACAGAACCGGCCAAAAGTTGAATTCAGCAAATGCGGAAACAAGAAATACAAAGGAGCCCACCTTCTGTACATACCTGGGCCTGATCGTAACCATGGGAGAGGTCCAGGCCCAGGGAGAAACCGACCACCCGAAGACGGTGGCCAGATGGCCCCACCAGGGGGTTGGCCGGTCCCGGGGGCGGTCGCACCACTAGTGGGCACTCCCGGCCCCAGCCTTCTCAGACGCTGCTCAAGGCGGTTCCCTCAAGGAGGTTTCACCTCCTTCCATATTTGTGGAGGCCGAACCATCCTAGTTTAGCTATAAAAGAGAGGGATCTCCTTCATTCTAAACACACACATCATTTTGGAGTCATTCAACTCACACCTCTCACTTGTATCTTTAGATTCGTATTAGTAGTTTGTGAGCAAGGTAAGAGCTATCAAGGAGAGCTTGTCTCCTTGGAGGAAAATGATCATCTTGGTATGAATACAATTTGGTTTTCCTCCATGAGCAAGTTCTTATCATACTTATATAATCATGAATATGAACTAGAGTATAGTTATGATCATGTTATGAGCATAATATATGATCTAGTATGTTCTTGACTTGTTCATCATCGTTCTTCATCGTTCATCGAATTAGTATGAATAGAGGAACAACTAGAGATGAGGTGATGGTTCATCGTGCCTTCTTGGTTGCTCTTAACCTAGCCTGTCAATCCGAAGGGTTGGGGTCCGCGGGGGTTAGGAGTTGTTTCCAATTACACAGGCATGGTGCTTGGGTATGCGGGGATCGATAAATATATCAGTATCCCACGGGTAGAGGGGTAGGTGGGCAGGTGGTGACAGCCCTGTCCATCCCTAGCATTCCCCCACGTTCGGATATTGAGCAGGAGTTCGTAAAGTCTCTATCGGGGAGTTCGTAAAGTCTATCGGCTGGCAGACCAGCTGCGGGGATCTCCCTATCATCCCAGACTTAGTCCTGATGCTAGACTTACTAATTAGATGTTTTATTAACAGTTCTTTGTATAGTTATATGTGACCAATGCCTGTTCTGTTTAGTTATATTCTTTTATTCTTTATTTCTCTTTTATCCTTGAGGTTGACCCCGATGTGTGTCCACTATCTTGAGTATCATGTCTTATTCCTGTTTACTCTATGCCTACCATTGCACTTAATAAGTAATCATGTTTACACCACACTTGATGCATATTGCCCTCCTACGGGAAATTATAAATATGACACCCCTGAATACTCACGAGTTGAAATGCTATAATGATAGTTCTGTGCACTTACAGACTTATTTTAATTTCTTACTACGCTATCGATTGGCGTACCTAAGTACCGTTACTTAAGGATTATAATTCTTGTTACACCCCACAGCGTCGTGCCACAGTTTTGCATATCATAAGTAATAATGGTTAGGAAGGCCAATCCGGCACTTCTAATTGCTATTACCATACTGCACTTCCTAGGCCGGCGCCATTAAGGGCCAAGGGTTATCTTTCTGAAGTAATGGTGGTTAGGAATGTCGACACACGTTTCTAGTATTATTATTAAGGATGGACTTATGAGTCTATTTTTAGTAGTAATGTTAAGAAATGCCAACACTCGGCCATCTTCAGTTTGATGCTCTCCGGCGGCTAGGCAAGGTCCATATGGTTCGTGGGATGCTGGCGGTTCATCACGTCGAGCAAGTGTGTGTGACACCTCCGTCACCACAAAGCAAAGGAAGCGACCCTTCCCCGCCAAGATAGAATAGCATGCTAAGAGCCAAGCCGGTGCATGAGGACCTCTGTGGTCCTGTGTCGCTGGCGACACCTAGCGGCGGACGTTTCTTACTCCTCTTGGTGGACGACGCGACTCGCTACATGTAGGTCATCCTTTTGCCATCCAAGGATGCCTCCATAGACGCCATCAAGCAGGTGCAGGCCGCAATAGAGATGGAGAGCGGCCGCAAGCTGAAGGTCTTGCGCACCGACAATAATGGCGGTGAGTTCACCATCGCTGAATTCACCTGCTACGCCGACGAAGGTATCAAGCGACACTACTCAGCTCCCTATACTCCCCAACAAAATGGAGTTGTCGAGCGTCGGAATCCGATGTTGGTGGCCACCGCATGTGCGCTACTGAAACAGACGAGAATGCCATTGCGGTTCTGGGGGAGGTCGTGATGACAGCGGTGCATCTCGTCAACCATGGGCGGAGTTCCGCTACAACTTGTCCTTCCACACCACCCTCCACACAACCCTGTTCCATGTCCTCTACACGGCAATCCTCCTCCACCGCTGTTTCCTTACGAGCAGGGCTCGCCTCAGACTGACACCATCGACACCTGTTGTCTCACCACGATGAGTTCCTAGGGGAGGTCCGTGCTCGGCTGCTCCAAGCACAGCAGTATGCTTGCCAAAACTACGACGCCAAGCACTACGCCCTGGAATTCAGCGCCCTGGTAAAAATATGCATGTGTTGGATTAAATCTGTCAATCAGATGAATCTATGTGAACACAGTGATTTGCATGTCACTATCTCACTTAATTGTTTATGATCTTTGAATCTTATTAGTGTCCTTGTGGGATCAGTTGCATTTTGTTTCTTATTAAATCTACGCTCACATCCGCTCCAAACATAAAGGACCATTGAGGTTCGGCCCTATCGTACCGGAAGTCCCATGTTTTTCGTTTTTCTTCTCGTGCGTTAGGATTGAACCTAAGCTAATTAAGCTACAAATGGTATGCGTTCATTTCTGCCTGTCCATAGGCGTATATAGGATGATGTCTAAACGAATCAATGAATATTACGGTTAAGGCATTTGAGAATATTAGCATTTGGGCACTCTAACTCGAAGGAAAAAGCCGAAGCCAGTCCAGTAGCTCAAACTCAGACTATCTACGAAAAAGATGGCATTCTCCCTTAATCTGCCTTGTTTTGAGAAGCGGGAGGTAGTTTTGTCAAGCTCGTTAAACGCAACGACAATTAAGGCTAGGAAGATTTTCCAGGCCAGCCAACAAAGTGGGATGTTCTTTGGAAGAAAGCATGTATTGTTTGACAGATCGTAAGGCGTTGCTCTTCGTGAATCTCTACCCTAGTATCAGCTATCCTTACTCGCTTAAAGCCCTTTACCAATTCCACAATGGTTTGGCTGCTAGGAAGCCAGGATCAGATTTGAGATTGTCACACAGAAAAAAAAAGAGCGTACCCAGTGTCATAGGCTTCCGCACTGCAGCACAGACCAATTTGAAATATATTAAGGATCTCAGCATCAAGAATGTTCAAAACTCAAGTGACCATTCTTGAATTTTCCATGGGCAATTCATGTACGCACTCTCAACAACAGGTTCATTGAGTAGCGCCGTCCTGTAATTTGATTGAGCACTAACATGTAAATCTGAATTATATTCTAATTTTGCATGACCTCATGTAATATTGATAATTGACTGAAACATTAAATATTGTTTTTTAACATTACAACGCAAGTTCATATTAATAAGAAACGAGTTCTTTTGCCATGCTTGAAATCTTCTCCCATTCTAATTTTACTCGTAAAGGGTATGTTAGTCATTTCACACTTGCACTCCCACTCCCACCACCCTGCCCACCTGCTGCCCTTGAACCCCACTCCTGTCCCCTCCCATGTGCCCACTCCTTGGCCCGATGAGACGCTCCTGGTAATTCGCCAAACCCGCTGTCGCCGGCGGCCCTAGATCTCACTGAAGCCGTCGTGCGTCGGCCCTTGCCCCACCCTGTGCCGGCCTTCCTTCGCCCTGTGTCACCACCGTCACTTTTCCCTCCTTCCTGGTGGCTCATCGTGCCTGCCTGTGGCGTCGTCATTGCAGACGCCGAGGAGACTGCCCCAGCCAGTCGCCAACGCCATTGTCATCTCTCGCTCCCATACACTGAGGTGCCACTATCCTCTGCGCGATGCTGCTGTCGTCCACCTAGTCGTAGGCGAGTGCGGGCGAAGTTGGCGCGAACGGCACAGGCCCGCCAGATCCGGCGTTTCCAAGCAGTCCTGGAGCATTCGCGCTGATGGGGGTGGAGGTGGCGGTCGCTGCTGCGTGGCCCTCCCGCGAGGATGTAGTGGCGCCGTCGTGGTGGCCAGGCACAGCCAACGGAGAAGGTCGAAGTGGGGTGGAGGCGGCAGGCGTCTGAGAGCAGGTCTAGGTCGCCGGATCTAGCCGCGGCCGGCCCGGCCTCGGCGGTGGCAGCGGCAGCGGCCGGTGATGGCGCAGGCGGCACCCGAGCGCCGCAACTCGCGCAGTCTTTGGTGGATGGGAAGGTATGGAAGGTGGAGGGGACGGGGGAGATGGCGGGGGTGTCGGCGCCGTGGTGGTGTCGGCGGCGGCTGGGGCGGGGCCATCAGGGCAGCGGTCTAGGTTAGAGACGGGTTCCCTACTAGCGTGTTGCTATCTCAGATGATGGTGTCATAACAAACTAATTGTATTACTCATCCCCAACTATGCTACTCAAATCATTAATATTAAATTACTGTATTACCCTTGATTAGAAAAAGAAATACAGAAATGAAATTAATGCTTCTTTATTTGAAGTCCTAATCATTTGAGTTTTGAAGGAAATGGAAGGCAATTTGGCGCATATGGCCCACTGACCATAGATATGACAATTTCCTCCTGTTTCCTCTCTACTATTTTCTCCTATTTTTTCTAGCCTTTCTAGCCATCGGATCGGTCGACGTGAGCCGTTGAAATTTTTCTCAATTATTACAAAAAATCTCCAAATATTATATTACCCTGACGGTATTTTCATGCTGCAACACGTGGAGATTTCTTCCTATCGATATAAAATATTTATCTTAGCCGCATCATACAAACAGTCTATAAAGTAGAGTTTGTTTGCCTGCGACACCCCGCTCTCCGTGACTGAGTTAATTTTATGAACTTTGCTTTTTTTATTACTCGACACTAAAGATGGTATTAAATTTCACGATATTATTATCGTAATATCGTGTGATCCTTGTATTCTTAATACAAAAGTCTAAGAGGCGGGAAGTCTGTGGATGAGATCTTCACAAAATTTTACTAGAACACCTTGACGTCTTTGGTTTGATTTAGTCTCGGTAGACTTGTAATAGCTTGTATTAGGGTCGATCAAATGTAATTTCAATCTTAGGTAAACACTTTGCACGTATCTAAAATCATCTGAATGGAAGGTTGCACAAAATAAAAGTGAATTCCACTAACCAATCCTAACTCTTTCTTTTTCATATTCTATATCTGCTTTACAGACTATATATATATATATATACACAATGTTTCTATCCTAATCCTCTCCTTGATGCTTGCTTTTCGTACGTATCCTAATGATGTCGCCATTGTTTGGTGTCAAACCTGCTTTATTAGGTCAGGGGCCTGATCATGGTCAGGGCAAACGAGGAGGAATATGTCTCCTCAACTTACATCGCATCAATCAAGCCAGCCAAGAAAACGTTTCTTTGCTTCATTACGCAAGTAATCCGTTGCTGCCACATGTTAATCCATACTTGAAGTGGAACTTTCAGGTGTTTCACCCAAATCTCATCCTATCTCGCTGAAAACGACAGGCCTGATGATTCATCAAACAACATCACTGTTACATCTTCTGACCTCTGCCGCCAGGTTGGTCCGTAGGTGTACCATGTGTATATGCTGGTGATCAGTCTTTATCAGGGAGAGATGACAAACCAAAAGGTGAACAATAATTGATAGATCTTTATATGTCAGTGTCGTTTTAGTTTTTCGTACCACAAGTTTGACTCTATTTATTTAAAATATGTATAATATTTATAAATCCAAATAAATTTATTAAAAAATTAGATTTTAAAATTTTTCTGATGATACTAATTACTTAATATAAATATTTATATATTTTAATATAAAATTACCGACCATAGTTTTCTAGAAAAAAAATAACATCTATTTTAGAACGGAGAGAGTAGCTCATAAATTGTCTCCATGCATGCATGCATGGCTGTGGTATTCTACAAGGGTGACATGATCATGTTTGTGTACAGTGGAGGTCATTCTGCCTGTCCTTGTCAGTGATCACTGCAAGTGCAAACTGAATATTGTAGGCTCATCTTTCACCTTTTCCACGCTCTGAAATATGACGGGCAACTACTTTGCCATGCCTTTGTGTCAACATAAAGCTAAGGTGATAAGAGAAATATGATAATACGATACATTGTTTATTGCTTCTCTTTGCTTCGGTTTTTTTTTTTTTCAGAGGGCGTGGTTGATCTAGGTAGGAAATTACAGTATAGTTTCCTGCTGCTTCTGTTGCCTTATCTTCTAGACGCCAGTTTCCGATTCCCATCCCTCTTTTTGATGAGAACCGATCGAGGATAGAAGAATATCAGGTAACTCTTATAGTTCCAAAAAGAGACGTTCCCCGGGAGGCACCAGGCGGTTGGGATAACCGGGATGTCGACATCTTCAGCTCCAGATCAGGCATCTGGAGCTGGAGTTGCGCCTGAGGCTTTGCCATCAGGTAGAGGGAATATTGGTTCTGTGACTGATGCATCACTACTACCAGCACACTGTGATGCGCTGCTCATCATCAGGTTCAGGCATGGAGGCAGCAACGCAGCTCCCTTGGTCCTTGCCTCGATGGCCACTGGTGACAGGCTGGGGAATTGCAGCACGGATACTGATGCTGCCCTGGGGATTGCTGCCGTCTTGGCGCTTTCAACCTGCAGAATGTGTAGGTAACAGGTAAAAATTAGATGGCACACTGCGACGGAACAAAAGGGCAATTGATCAGAGAATTCATCAGATCAGTTACCGCGTCAAAGAGGCTGGACCTCCTCTTCTTCTGTGTGAAGCTGTTCTGCCTCAGGAAGTACTTCTGGGCATGGCTGGCCACCTGCGTCGGTGTCCGTGTCGTGACAAAGTGTCGGGAAATGCCTCGCCAGTCGCCCTTCCCGAGCTTTTCTAGGCCGGCGAGGAACATCCGGTGCTCTTCCTCCGTCCATGGAACTCCTGAGACACTTGTTTCGATTATTCAGGAGATAACTAGTCGTTTGTTGATACAAACGGAGAAAATAATTTGTCACTAATCACTTTATAAGTTCACAATTCAACCTCGAGCTTATCGCTCGAAAACATTGTTCTACAGAAAACAAGAGTCCCAAACATAGACTTATCAATCAATCCTTGCTAGAAACTGTGACAAGTAGCTGAAGTTCAGGATCAAAACAAAAGAAACTCTGAAACAGGACTACAAAATGACAATTTTTTTGAAACTTAGAAAATAACAAATTAACTGAAGTAAGAACATTAGTTTTGTTCACAATCTCACCTTTCTTCCTGTCCTGAACCCTGACCACGAGGCCATCTGACACGTACCCTCCGGTGATCCTCTGGGAGCTTTCTTCTATTGAGGCAAGCGAAGACGAAGACGATGACACGGAAGGCGACAAGCTTGACGTGCCACCACCAGCAGCAGCAGCAGCAGTAGCTCCATAGTAGGCAATTGGTGACAGGCACTCCATGCTGAGGCACTTCTTGAGAGGAGAGGAGCCTATCTGCAGCTGCACCCCAAACAGCCTCAAGCTAGCACAGCTAGTACTGGTGCTGCTGATGCTACTGCAAGTTCTGGAGTTGTGGACATTGTTTCCACAACTAGAGCACTTTCTAGCCATGCTCAATTGTGATGGTTGAAACAAGGGCACAATAAGTTGCGGTGTAGTAGTTGGAATCAGCCAAGAAAGAGAGAACTTCTATCCAACTAGACAAGATGAAGTGAGATGTTGTAGCTAGAGGTTTAATAAAGGGTGCAGAATGTATCATGGGCTGTTTGGGAAATTACTAAACAGTCCTGTATCATAGAAGGGGACAACTATAACATCATCCTGTTTTTTATGGTTGTAGTATTCAGAATCCGCAGGTATCTGTTGAGTCTCTGCCACTACTATACTTGACGTCACTTTCGGTACACAGCTTATAAATCTACACTACCACATAGTATTTGGTATGATATATTTTGTTTAGTAACAAATAATTTTGGAAACCGTGTTTCAATCAGAGAATGTCAGATGATCGCAACAGTATAAGTTTCCTAGTCACGTTCATCTTACATAAATTGATTTTAGAAAGTTCTTGTTGCAGACGTCTTTGTCATAATCGCAGGTCGAATACACTACTACAAAATAAATAATAGTACTATACCGTGATTGTCATATCCACTTTATAGTGTATTATTCTTGAGTTAAATTAGATTAAATTCTACGTCAGAAGTTTCAGGAGTTCCCTAACAACAGTTGCCGATACAAGTGTCCAAATTGAGCAAGGAGCTAATTTGTTTGCCCCTTTCTCCCAATAAATTGCAATGTTTGGTTGCTAAAAAAACACACATGAGGATATTTAACCAGCAGCCACTGGTAGTGGAGGTGTACCAAATGCATGCTCATCTTTAAAAAGTTCAGATACAGAATTGATGGTTCTTTTCTGTAAAAAATTAATTAGGGGTTGTTTCAATAAGCTCTCACATAGAAGTAGACGAGAAACAAAAACAGCTGCATCCACTGAAATTGTCAATCAGAGAATATAAGGCCTTATTTGGCAGGGTTCACAGTAGCTTCATGGAGCTATTATGAGCTGTTTTTTTTTACCAAACAACTCCTTTTAAAACAGTTTTATGGATAGAGCTATTATTTTGGTATTTTTCCAATTCACAGGAACAAATTATCTTAGTTCCAATTGCATGGAAAGCGCCGTCGGGAGAGCTAGGACGAGACGATGCGTTGGTGGGTCTGCGTACATAAAGAAGGTCTTGCGGGAGGAAGATAAGATTGGGGAAAGGAAAGGGACCATGGTAATTATGGTATTTTTTTTTCCAATCACATGAAGTTGTTTTGCCAAATGGGATAAAAAAATAGATTAGCTTCACCAAGAAAGCTATTAATTAAGCTAAAAAGTAAAAAAAAAAAGACTTCACTAGTGAAGGTAGGCTATGCCAAATGGGGCCTAAGTGTACATAGAGTGAATAGAGACTGGACAACATGCTATTAATAATTAGCATAATACGCCTACGCTGCTACGGGCATTCCTGATATATAATTTAGAAAGAAATTAAACTATTTATATTTATAGTTATATAAATAAAATTATCTTAGTTTAATTTTGGTGAATGATTTCACATATTGATATGGATAACTAAATGCATGTTAGTGGATGAAGGGTAACTATCATAATTACATGTGTTAGTTGGTTATAATTGTAAGTTATGGTAGATTATTAATATGGATACATTACATGTTGAGAGAAATCTCTAGTGGGGTGTAGCTTTATAAGAATATGGGACAATTAATTGGAGCCTCTTTTGAAGCCTTCATATTAATGTTAAAGATAAGTATTATGAAAAAATAAATCTTATAAATTCTCATAAAACTTGTGCTATTACTATTCAGAGGTATTTTTTGGAGTCTACATTAATGGTGAGTAGGAGCACTAAAGAAAGACAAATTTAATAAATTCTTGAAAATAGAAACATTTAACTGTCAATTCACTAGACTCTAATATGAAAGCAGTTCATGCTTTTTAGGTGCAGAGATATATTGCTGAGGCTTAAAGAGACAAGCTCTCGACAAGAGATGCATTGTTGTGTTTATACGAACTGCCGTGATCTTGTGGTGCTATTTATTGTAGATTTTGGTACATCCGTATACATTCGGTAGCATTATGAATTCGTCAACTATTTGGATGAGTAGCTAAATAATTTTGAACTTTTTGTTTCAAATAATAATAATAATTTTGAACTTTATGTATTTGCCTTTTTTTTTGAGATTACTGTATTTGTCTTACTTGGGCTAACGTTCCTTTTAGGTAATGGACTTGGCCCATAGATATCTAGGCCAGAAATATTATATCATTCTAAATAGTTCACATGAAAGCACAGGGCCACAAATTATATTCGGCCCGCTAAGCTGGGTGCAGCCTAACGTGAAGTGGGGCAATGGGCCTCAAATGGCTAAGCTCACTTTGCCTTGGCTCAGAAATATATAGGCCTAAAAGTGGGAACTACTCCATGGGCCAATCATAACTATTGCCACCTCAGATTTATGATGAAATGTCCCAAATGTTTGCCATGTCATAGCCACATCACTAGTCTTGTCTACTTAGTAGAATCTACGACTCATCCAAATATTATTGTCTTTAGGTAATCGAGAGTTCTAAAATTAAACCGGAGAGGTGATTTCAACAACTGAATGAAGCAATCAAGGAATCAAGCTTATTATTCTCGCTCTGCACCTTATGTTTTTAATTTGTCTTAAGAATTGATCAGGTATTAAATAGTTCACATGGTGAGATGAGCAAACTCCATAATCCGTAACCACAGAGATGATCGAGTTGCACTATTATTTGCATGCAGTTTTTCTGTAATGCCATGATCTCCGAATAAGTCTTCCTTAGAAAAAAACATCTCAGAGTAAGATTCATTCGGTAATAGAAGTCCAGGCTAGTAGAATAGAGAGGATCGGCATACGAGTGAATCAAGTACACTTCCTCCATTCTAAATTATAAGTCTTTTGACTTTTTTATTCTAAATTTAACCGCTTATTTTATTAAAAAAAATTGACAAACATAGTTAAATTTAAGGCATTGTTGAAGAAACCTTATTAATAAAATAAACTTTATGTCAAAAAAGTCAAACAACTTACAATTTAAGATGGAGGAAGTATATTCCAAAACCACATAAAAAATAAGTATGCAACCCAGTAATAAACTGGTGTGGGTGTCTGTATACTGCACCGCTCCGTTGAATGATACTCTTTGCTGGTTTTAAGTTATACTCTTTGCTGGTTTTAAGTTTTGAAGATGACATCACTGATCTGTTTGCCCTGCCATTATCACAAATGGCCTTTGTTCAAGTTTTAAGCATTCAGCATGCAATGGAGGAAATAACGCTAGAAGAGCATAAGAATGATGGCTTATTCTGGTCGGTGAACAAAGTTCAAGTCTACAGCAGCATAAAAAGACTAATTGGGCATCAAGAAACTGATCCAGCCTTTAAATGTTCTTGGAAATCCTTTTGCCAGCCAAAGCACAAAGTTTTCTATTGTTTTCTACTGGCTGTTAAAGGACAGGTTAAGCACAAGAAATAGATTCTCAGAAGGACATGACTTTAGAATCTTACAATTGTGAAATTTGTTCTCTTATGGTGGAAGAAACTGTTGAACATCTATTTTGGTTGCCCCTTTGCTCAGCAATGTTGGGGGTTACTAAACCTGCACATAATACAATAAGAGGACCTTTGAAAATGTGATGGCCATCAAAGATCAAATGCAGAGCTATTTCTTCGTGGTAGCAGTCATTCTCATGAGCTGGACAATATGGAGGGTCAGGAATGAACCTGTCTCAACAACAATCAAGTTGGCATTGATGAATGCAGAAACATCTTCAGCGAAGTACAGCTAGTTTCCTTAAGGTCAAGGCAAGGCTATCGAGAGCCTGCAATCAATGGATTCAAAGCCTACAATTTATCATAGTCTTAGCTTTATTTTCTTTATTTGTTTGTTACTAAAGCTCTTGCTATTTTTCCTTTGCCTGTATTAAATGTTTAAACCCTGTCTTTTAACTTAATAAATTTTAGTAAGGGCTACGGCCCCTCCGGTTCCTAAACAAATTATACTATGTACGATACTACTCCCTCCGTCCTAAAATAGATGCCATTCTCATTTCTCGAAAAGTCAACGTTTTTAAACTACCGACAATTATATATTAAAATATAAAAATATTTATGCTAACTAATTATTATCATCGAAAAGATTTTTAGGCCTAATTTTTTAATAAATTTATTTAGAGATATAAATATTACACATATTTTTTACAAACTTAGTCAAAGTTGAAAAAATTTGACTGACACGCTTCCCATAACATTATCTTTTTGAGACGGAGGGAGTATGCCGCTAACGCCATTCGTACTCTCAACCATTAGCAACCGGGTTGCAGTATATAATTATTCATAATTCATAACCCTCCTGCGGCATGCAGAGCATTAATATCAAACAGTTTCTAAAAGTGCCAAAACCAATTATGGCCTAGTTAGTTTGCCAAATTGGGGTTGATAAAGTTGACATTTTGTCATAAATACGCAATGTAGTATTTCATTTGTATTTGGTAAAAATTTCAAACATTGACTAATTAGGCTTAAAATATTTATTTCATAAAGTATAATTAAACTGTATAATTAGTTTTTTATTTTATCTATTAGTACTCTATGCATATGATAATATTTTAACGTGTCAGGTAATCTTCTAAACATGGCCTACGAGGAAATGAACACATGGCTTTGCCTTCCAAAAGAAATCAAATTCATGCAACGCCATTTTTTTATGTGTGTATGTGTCTGTGATCTGAAATTTTGTCGCACCTAGCCAGTAGCGACCGGCGAACACGGACGCCAGCCGCTCAGCGCTGATGGTGACAGCCGTAGTCCAGGGTTTTTTAGCAAGCTGCAACCAACGGCCCGGCGTGCAGGGGTAGCCAAAGGTTTGTCGACCGCTGCCAGTGGTTTAAATGCAGGAGTTGGGCGGAAATACAAGGCAGAGCGTCGGTGGAGAGTTTAACACTTTAACTGCGTACAGAATGCGATGAAATATAGATATTTTATAGATATCTAATTTTATGACTAGTATTATTTGTAAAAAAAAAATATGACTCATGTACAGTTGGTAGTTATGCCAAGAGAGTAAAGTCACTTCTCTCTCTTTTTTAAAAACATTGTTACGTTATCAAAACTGTTTACCTTATTAATACTCTGTTTGAAATTAATGCTCTGCGTGCTAAAAACTATGATAAACGTTGTCACCATTAAAACTATGATAAAGCTATCACTAAGACCGACTAAAAAGACAATTAGAAGTTTCGTGTCACGAGAAGATTAGGAATAATTATGAGAGACCGGATTTTCAAGATCACGCCGACCAAATAAAACATTTTTTCTAGAAGGGTTTCTCAAGTTGTTCAAGACATTATGAGCCACGTCTAAAGTTGATTGCTATGTATTTCCTTAGGCCATGCACAGTGTAAGAAACTATTAGTAGTTTACATAGCATAAGACACAGGGCCGTGCCGTCAGATTTCTAGGCCCAGTTCAAGGCTCTAAGTGAGGCCTAAATCAAGGTACAAAATATAGCTAAAATATTTTCTAGGCCCTGCAGAGATTTGCAGATGACATCATTTAAGTTTTCTTCTTGATCTCAGTTGTTTTCTTCTTACGTTTTTGTGAACGGATTCGTATTTTCTAAATCTATTTCCAGATGACAGGACATAAAAAGGATTAAAATAACAAAATTAAATTATATATCGGCAGTTCTAGAATTACATACCAAGGATTTAATTTAGTACAGTATAGTTGGAATTGAAAAAACACACTCCATTTTGTACTCCGGCAGTGGCCTCTGCCTTGCTTGCCGATCGCAGCTAGATGAATCAGGACGGGGCCTACGCCTGGCAGAGTCTCGATCGGAGACGAGACGAACAAACAAATTAAGCAAGGAATACGCGATTGAACAGGAAACGCCGTGGGGGCCTCCGGACTCCGAGATTAGGAACCGCCGTCATGCATGCGAAGTTGCCGTGCTTTCTGCGCTGATTTTCTGAGGCCCTGGAAGTTGAGGGGCCCTGTTCGCACGTACCGGTTGCACGCCCATGGGCACGGCCCTGATAAGACATCGTATCAAGAAACTACCTTTCTCACACTGGTTTCAATGTATAATTTCATCTCATATTTTCCAAAAGGTAAAACTTAAAATGAAACAGGTGTCCCTCTCGGTGTGTATTCTCATCGTACAGTTTCACATGATTATTTTAGTCTGTAGGTCCCATCGGTACCTCCTAGCAAGCCGAGCACGGATGGACGATGACATCAGAACAAGGCAATGCCAAACATCACCGCCTGGTGCCCCACCGCAGCCCCGCCCTTGTTATTCTCCATCTTGGCCAGTACCATGGTCAGCAGGCCACGGTTCCGACGTCGTGCGACCCTAATCGTCGATCTCCCGGCTCCACCCGATGGACTCTGTCATCATGGCCTCCAGCTCGCCATTCAGCCACACAGAGGCGGGGTCGGAGATGTCACCGCGGTGGACGAGACCGGAGCTCGCAAGCACGAGGCCTCTCAGCGACGAGGACTCGAGCACGGCGGCTGGCGGCGGCCACGTCCGGCGGCGCTCGCGTTCGATGCACCCACGGGTGGCGGAGATGGCACCCACGACGATCGGCGGAGATGCCACCCTCGCACGGTGGAGGGAGCTCCCGCATGGCGAACTGCGCATCTGCAGCAGTGGAAGTCGCGCTGGCGGCTGGCGGTGCCACACGCACCCATGACGGCAAAGGTCTCACCTTGTTTCCCGCGGCCGACTTCCCCTCCGGACTTCCTCGCCCATGATGCAAATGGAGCTCGCGACGGGGCAGGGCGGTGCCCGCGACGGTGAAGGGTGGAGCTCGCGCTAGGGCGGAGCTTGCGATGGAACGAGGCGGTGCTCGCGATGGGGTGGACTGCCTTGCGGCGAACTGACAGAGCGGCGCATGGCAGAGCCTGCGCACGCGCTCGCAGCACGGCGACGGAGCAGGCGCACGCGGTGAACTAGCGGAGTCCTCACTCGCACACATGTCGAGGCGGCCTGCTCGCGGCAAGGAGGAGCCCCTCACGCACGCCCGGTGTCCTGCTTCCTCGCGATGAAATGCTGTGCCTCCATGCATGTTTCATCCAGTTTCACGTGCGTTGGTAACGCCTCCCAGCTCATGTCGTGAAAATGAAACGAATTGCTTCTCTCTTGTTCGCTTTATGCAAAAAGGTCAAATGCGCTGACGTGGCATTATATTAAATGTGCATGAACCCCATTAAGACGGGCCTTAGCACAATATTTTCTGCGATAGAAACCATATGTTGCTCTCCCAATGTGGTTAGAATAGTTTCTTGTCTATCAATAACCCTAACGACCTAGTTTCATAGTTAGACTTCGTTTCTTGAATTTTCTCTCTCATTAAATCACTTGCATATTAGCAAATGGCCTACATGGTTATGTAATTAATACATGTAAAAATTATCATAGTTTCTGTATCGTGAGTGTTCTTAGGATCTCAACTCAAACAATACTAAAAATGTCATGTATTTTGGAGCAAACTACAGTACTCCCTTTGTATAGAAAATATGTCATTCTATAGTCTTTGTAGGATCCGTGGAAGAGGAAAATGGCTTAGAGGGGGATGAATAGGCCTGTAAAATTCAACAACTCAATTAAGATCAGGGGTGCGACACTGTTGCACCTAAAATAGTGGCACTGCCACGCCTGTGCAAACTAGAATAACAAAAACTGAAATACGAGCAAAGATAAATGAATATATCAACTTTCCAAGCTTTCTGCAAAGGTGAAAGATCCTTGATGGCTAGAGATGGGTGAATAGTCTATTAAAAATCTACAAATCACTAGATAAAACTTGTTAATAAAACAAACAGCGTAATTGCGGGTTTTGTCTAGCCTAGATGATGAGTAAGCCTCCTAATGACAAGTCTAGTATATTCTATGATCTCTATATCACACAAGGGCTAAGTTACTACTTTCTACACTGGAGAACAAGCTAGATACCTAAAACTACACAAGCAACACAAGTCAAAGTATGAATGTAAATACAAGAGATAGAGTGGTGATTCTTATACCGACGGTGAGGAGAAGTTGTTGCCAATCACCAAGATGATATCCAATCAATCACAATGACAACAATCACAATATGAAGAACCAATCACCGCAAGACAAATGATGACACAATTATTTTTGTTCACCAGGAGTTCACTTGTGCACCGACAAGCTACGTCACCCGTTGTGTTGACCAATACCAAGATGGTTCTTCGGTTCTTGACTCGCAAGTCAAGGCCTCGCAAGGCACGCTCTCGCAAGTGCATTACAGGACACCACTCTCAAGTGAGGTTGCTCAATGACACACGCATTCCACTAGAGTTGCTTTTAGCTCTCCGCCAAGGACAAGCACAAGAACCTCTTACAAATCAACCGAAAGTGGGCAAGAACAATCACCAACTCTTCCCAACGCCTCCAACAATCCTCCAAGCCGGCTAGGAGCGGTACTCTCCAAGAGTAACAAAAAATCCACCGACCAAACGACTCGCAAGTGCCACTAGATGAATCACCTCATGCAAATGCACTTTGAATTACTCAATCTCACTCAAGATTAGCAATCAAGCAAGAGAGATGAGTAGGAGGAAAAAGCATCAGCTCAAAGGATGCTCAAGAATGAAAGAATAGATGAGAGACCTCCCCAAGGGCCGATCACCACCTATTTATAATCCATCCATCAAAAAAAGAAGTTACCCTCCAAGTCAGTAGAAAACGGGACCTCCGGACACGTCCTGTGCTATACAAATTTCACGCGCCAAGTCCTCAATTCAAATCGAGCCACAGCCGCCACCGTCGGACGCGTCCAACGGGCAGCATCGGACGTGTCCGACGCTCGCTCTGCCCAGCCGCCCAACAAGCCGTTACCTACCTACAGACACGTCCGGCGCTACAAGCCAGTGTCTGACAGTCGGCTCCACGTGCAACCCTCTCTGAGTTATGTCCGGAGACCGCTGGACGCGTCCGGCGCTCCGACGTACTCGGTGTCCGGTGCTATACAAATATTTCACGCCCAAATGGTCAGTTCAAGCACAGACCTCCAGACGCTTGGGACAGCGTCCGGCGCATGTCCGCGGACACCCGTAGCCCACTGTGCAGCGTCCGGTGCTACTTGCCCTACCGGCCTTAGCCTGGACAATGTCCGGACGCACCCCCAGCATCTAGCGCTCCACTACGGACGCGTCCGGCACATGCAAAAACTCATTTTCATGCCACCGTCAAACGTTATCTCATCCACCTTTGCAAATATGCCAACACCACCAAGCGTACATCTCCATGTGCATTGTGTTAGCATTTTTAAAACATTTTCCAAAGGATTTTTCTTCGCGCACTAGATCCTAATACATCAACATGAAATGATAGACCTAGTGGCACTCATGAAGCGAATTACTGAAGATCTCCCCTCATCATAGTTCGGCTATCGATCCTAAACCACCCACTCTCTCTATGGTGTCTTGAGAGTAAAACAAAATGGCCCTATAGGTTATGCCTTTGCATTGATCCCATTTCGCTTTTCCATCAACCGCCAAGCCTTCACATGACACGTGCTGTAACAGAACCACCCAATTAATATAAACCCAAGGTACTAAGTAAACCGCCCAGGCAATTTAGTTAGCACATTGTGCTCATATTAACCCGGTAGTCCGTGAAATCTCGAAGGATTTCAAAAATTTTCAACGACCCCCCGAATCGCACAGTTCAGCAGTTACCATTCACCTGTTCTTACTTTTTGCACATAGCATAATTACATCACTGGTTTTTATGTAAATCCTTTTTGAATCAGAGTTGCAAATAAATAGAGGAAGTAAATATATTTTTGACATATACTCACACCTATGATTTAAATACATTGCCAGTTCTGGGTCAACATCCAACAACAGCAAGTAGACAAGATATAAGAGATGACCTTGTCCAAGGTCTAATCCTCCCGTAGAGGGATACAAGTCCATCTGGTTGCCACAGCAAAAGTCTTATGATCTGCAACAAGTGGGAATAAAACTTTGAGTACAAGAATGTTCTCAGCTAGACTTATCCATCATAAACCAAAAATAAAGTGACTCCAAGGAGTATGCAAGGCTTTATAAGGAGGCTAGCTGACTCATTTTTTTGCATAAAAGCTTGAGCTTATTAAGAATAATTATTATAACCTTCTAGCTTTGCATTTTAAAGTCATTAACCTGCTCATGCTAGATTAGCACCTGGACTAAACAAGCATGGTGTAATTATCAAGCAAGAATAGTAACCAATTTTGGTTCAGCATCTTTCAGCATCAACATCATAACCATCACATCTCTTTGTTCAAGTTTTTACTACGATGCCAGTGCTCAAGTCAGTGTTCACTATCTAGGAACGATGAAGATTATAATCGATTTGCAAACCAGCTGGTGAGGTATTCCCGAAACAAACCACACTTCCCCTGTCGGGGTTGATTAGGTCACCTTGGTCTGTTCGGGTAGAGTCGTGGGATCAACAGGAACCATAGTACCTAGGGGCCACCCGTCTACATACTAGTCGGAAGGCGACATCAGGCTTACTCTCCGCGCCCCTGGAATCACCCGCGCCATCTACAGTACATGCATTCAGCTAGGTCAAAACTCGGCCCAAACAGAACTCAAGGCTTCACGGTCGGATGATCACACCCTTCCAGCTATCTGTGGGGCATGCATTCAACATGACATCGGGCGGGGCCCTAGTTCGACACAGATGGGGTAGACAATACAGAACCTCCAGTTCTGTCCACAGCACCAATCCCATCCGGTCTCGATTTATTACTCCACATGGTTATTCCAAGATAACAACATAGCTCACCATTAAGAGTCACCACCTATATCTCGCGGATGACAGGAAATCACCCGACTTCAACCGATCTAGTTAAGCAGGGCTAAGCATATAAGAGAACCTATACTTAATAGGGTGTAAGGGTAACTCAGGTGGACAAGGGTAATCATAATGCATCAATGGTATCAATCAACTCCTATAAACTTAATGCATCATAAACAATAAAGGACACAAATTAATTTATTTGTAAAACTGTAGGGAGGAATGCTTCGGGGCTTGCCTTCCTCTGAAGAGCGAGGTTGGAGCCTCATGCACTCGATCACTCCACATCTGGATCCTCGTTTCACATCATGTTCTGTTCTCCTAGCGATCCTGTATGATGCGGATGCATGTATGAATACAAGGAATGCATATGGTATGACAATGGAATATGATGATGATGAATGATTGCATATCCTTTCTACAAGGTAGTGAACATCATCCAACAACATGTACCATAAGCACATGTCATCTACTGCATTCTCTACTAGAATAATGTACCCCAATCAAAGGAAATCCCTTTCCACTATCACCAGCAAACAAGTCAGTAAGGCAACTATCCATCCTGCTTATCACTACCAAACAAGCCAGTAAAGCCAAAGATCCTTACTCAGGCTTAATCCTCTTAACGCATTCATTAGGTTCTAATCGCTACCTCAACTCTATTCCAACACTGTAAACCAATAACCCACTAGACATTCATAAAACCACATACATTCATGTCATACTATCAACTTCTAGACATACAATAACTTAGTCCACAACGAGGCAACATACGTAGTTCAACCTCCTAAGACAAATACAAAGGTCAAACCATTCCTACTGCAAACATAGCACACACAATACATTACTAGTAAATTTACACAAAGCAATGTATCCTAAATGTCAACTATAGCTACACTGTAGCACTAACAGATTAAACATCCTATACATGCCTAGAGAAACATTATTGATGGCATGACATGGCTAAGCAAGGTTTAATTAAGACAATTTTATAAATAGGGTATAACTGCAACACCTAGTTCAACATCACACAAAAATCTACAAAAATTACAGAAGATAGAACATGGGAAATTCTAGCTTATCACCCAAATGTCACCTCATTTGGGTGTGCCTACTATCCTACACAAAAATTACAAGGCAACATATCAAAGAGGACCTAAAAATACTTTATACTATGAAGTATGCCAAACTTCATGTGTCACTACATCAAGGGCTACCTTATAGCATATAAGTAGCCTATAAAAATTATCAACCCCAAACTAGGTCTATATAATTCATTTATGAATTATTCCAAGAATAGTCCTAAAATCCCACTTGAACTATAACGTTATATTTTTACACAACACATGCACATGATACATTTTTGACAGCTAGAACATCACTAAAGGAGACTAACAAAACTAGAATCACATTTTTCTTAGCATCCTAGATTTAGTTATGCATTTCCAAAGATATCAAGCATTTAGTGTAAATAAATCAACTTAAATAAAACTATACAGAAGTATCCTAAACATGATATATTATGTTTTTCATAGATGGCCCACATCATAAGAAAAATATGGAAACTTGAATCACCTCAAACGGAGCTATATTCTATGAGATATGAATTTCTAAAGCATTATCTAGATTTTCTAAAAATTAATTTCGGGATAAAATGAAAATCCTTATGAGACAAGAACTTTGCAGAAAGGCCAATGTACTTTCCCATAGTTGATCGAGACCAGATCTGTAAAACTATGAGTCTGGTCATTATGCAGGGGCGCCCCTGACCTTTTTCTAAAGCAGGGGAGGCTCAGGGACTCGCTGTCCCCGGCCAACGATGGCTTGCCGGCGGTGGAGAAGGAGCGGTGGAGCGGCCAGGTGCCGACACACACCTGCGCAGGGGCCCAGTGCGGGCAGCGCTAGTCCGTGGCGGTCCGGCCATGATGACAGGCGGCCCGACGGCCGGTGCTCCGGAGGTAGAGAAGGGCGAGGCGAAGCTATGTACGTGAGAGGGTAGAAAATGGGCCGCCCTCACTATTCTATTTAAGACAAGGGAAGCGCATGGCAGGGGCACGCATTCAGCGTGCTCTATACCGCCTGTGAGCGCTGACACACGGTGATGATGGCGGGTGACCGCGTGCGCGCTCGAGTGCGCGGGTTGGAGGCGTGCGTCCACTAGCGCGTGGCCGGGCTCGGCGTGGCGGCCAGCGGCAGGCGAGGCGCTGCTGCCTGCTGTTCTGGCGCCGGAATTAGAGGGAGAGGGGGAAAAGTGAGAGGAGGGAAAATGATGACATGTGGGCCAGGTAGTTTCTAAACGGTGCCGAATCTTGAAAAACTTTAAATATGAAAAATGTTCCTCTTGTCGAGTACAACATTTCATATATAGAGAGTTTTGGCTAATTCAGCATAGATTTAGAAATGTGAATTTGAGTCAAATTTAAATTATAAAAATATTAATTTCCAATATCCTACCCACTGTTTTTGTCCTTTATGAAGGCCTAAAAAGAATTTTTATTATTTAGTGAAAATAGAGAGTTTGCTCTGAATATTTTTCTCTACAAATCATATTAGGGGTCCAACTTGAGATAAGCCCTGTAGCTACTTTTTCTAGTTTAGGTCAAGCAATCACAATTAGGGTAATTAAATCCTAATTTTTCAATACTTGATTTTGAAACCACCCGACCAAGCAAACATTGACCCTAATACCCTTATAAACATGTTTAGCTTCTAACCACAATCATTTGCACACATTTGTCACAACTCTGCATCTAGGTCAAGCACTTCAAACGAATTGCAAACAGACATCAAATTAAAACATGTAAACAATGTGGTTTGATACAAATGATATGATTATGCTCATGATATCCAATGCAAAGATGTGGTTAACACCTGGGGTGTTACGGCTTAACCTACTTAAAGAAATCTCATCCTGAGATTTGAAGCAAGAAGTGGGGAAGAGGAGAAACATAATTTCATTTCACAGATCTGAAATTACATCGAGGATTACATGGCGTCAACTGCTAAGCCACTCAGGATTTTGTGGGACATGGCTATGAGTAATGCATAGTAACCATTGGCTTAATCCAGATATCGACTGAGGTGGGGACAGTGGAGGAACAACAAGAAAATGATGATCCAGAACATGAAGAATGTCCACGGGATCCAGAAAATAGCGAGTGTGAACTCGATCATCGTGAAGCCAACCATCAAGATCAATCCAAAGCAGATTAGAACTTCTTCCATGAAATACATATCTTTCCTTTTCATTGAGATGGCGATACTAGCTTCATGAGCAATCACCAAATCTTGCAACCTTTCTCTGGACTGCTCTCTCTTTCTAACTGGATTGCTTCTCATGTTTTTCATCTCTGAGCACTGCATCAGACTTTTGGGATGGGAAGAAGAAGAGATGCGTAAAACGGCATCCACCATGGAGTGGCAGAGGTGGTGATGCAGTATATCGAAAGGGAAGGCAGGTGAGGAGGATCGACGATGAGTCACCAAGCAGGCAGAAAGCAGGCTATGGCACGCTTCTGGTGCTCGAGCTCGGGTGGGCAGAAGAACAAGAGAGGGGATAGATTCGCTCAGCGAGGAGGCATGCAAGCAATCAGGCCCAAAGCCGAGAAGAAGAAGAGAGGGCCCGGTACAGGGACGAGGACAAGGCGCGAGGGCCAATAGGGCTGCAGAGGAAGGAGCAGGGCACATTGTGCAGGTGCTGCAAGTGCGGCACCACGGTCAAGCAGAAACAGTGCATAGGTGGGTCCCCCAGGGATGCAGCGGTCCTCACCTAGGTTGACTTGATGCCTTCAATAAGGCTATAAAAATGCTAGCTAGGCAAGGCGATCGGCTTTTCCAAACCTGATTCGTCGATGGACACTTGAAATGCTTAATTGCCTATATAATCATTGTTTCTCCTTACATGTCCAGCCAAAGATATTTTTCAACTTATACCCATACTTCCAAAATGATGTCAAATCCTTTTTCGTTAATCAGAAGTATGAAGATGATAAGAATAGTATGATATCTCTCTCATTAAACTTAAAATTACAACTCACTAGGGCAGGTTATCGCAAAATATGACCGACGACTACCCGTTTGGTGGCGTTGAAGGGTTGAATGTGAGGAAATCTGCTATTCACATCATCAAATACATCAAAAGGTTCTTGAAAATCCTAAAGTGCTTACCACTAAGAAGCAGGGCAAGAAGAGGTTTGAACACCCACCAAACTAAATCCAAATCAAGTTTGCTGTCAAAAAGGATAGCACTTGCAATACTTTCTACAATCTCACCTAGAACCTGTGTGGAAGAAGACAAGGTGAAATGTGTGACACATAGGATTCCTTGAAGCGAGTTCAATACTGGCATAGCCCTTCATAGTAACACGGGCTAATAAAATGCCAATACGAGCAAGTTGGACGAAGAGAGTCCAAACTTTTACATGTAATAGTTAAAGTTCTTAGGTCAGAGAGATCCAAATCTTCTCATGTAGAAGTCAAAGTTCTTAGGTCAATGACTCTCTAACTTAGTAGAAACCTCCAATTTTCTCTTTCCACTAAGTAGAAGTGCTACCCGAGTAAATACTTTGAGAAGGGCTTACAATTACCCATATAGCATAAGACCTATATTCTCGTAATATAGTCTTGCTGACTTTTGTTATCAAATTAAGACAATTTTATAAATAGGGCATAACTGCAACACCTAGTTCAACATCACATAAAAATCTACAAAAATTACAAAAGATATAACATGGCAATTCTAGCTTATCACCCAAATTTCACCTCATTTGGGTGTGCCTACTATCCTACACAAAAATTACAAGGCAACATATCAAAGAGGACCTAAAAATACTTTATACTATGAAGTATGCCAAACTTCATGTGTCACTACATCAAGGGCTACCTTATAGCATATAAGTAGCCTATAAAAATTATCAACCCCAAACTAGGTCTATATAATTCATTTATGAATTATTCCAAGAATAGTCCTAAAATCCCACTTGAACTATAACTTTATATTTTTACACAACACATGCATATGATACATTTTTGACAGCTAGAACATCACTAAAGAAGACTAACAAAACTGGAATCACATTTTTCTTAGCATCCTAGATTTAGTTATGCATTTCCAAAGATATCAAGCATTTAGTGTAAATAAATCAACTTAAATAAAACTATATAGAAGTATCCTAAACATGATATATTATGTTTTTCATAGATGGCCCACATCATAAGAAAAATATGGAAACTTGAATCACCTCAAACGGAGCTATATTCTATGAGATATGAATTTCTAAAGCATTATCTAGATTTTCTAAAAGTTAATTTCGGGATAAAATGAAAATCCTTATGAGACAAGAACTTTGCAGAAAGGCCAATGTACTTTCCCATAATTGATCGAGACCAG
The DNA here is from genome assembly GCA_023333625.1 of Bothriochloa decipiens. NCBI lineage: Eukaryota > Viridiplantae > Streptophyta > Magnoliopsida > Poales > Poaceae > Bothriochloa > Bothriochloa decipiens. The sequence goes on along the minus strand of CM041641.1, from coordinate 32,565,669 downwards.
ATCTGTAAAACTATGAGTCTGGTCATTATGCAGGGGCGCCCCTGACCTTTTTCTAATTCAGGCGCGTTGCCCTTCGCAAGAGGAAGAGCAGGGGAGGCTCGGGGACTCGCCGTTCCTAGCCAACGACAGCTTGTCGGTGGTGGAGAAGGAGCGGCGGAGTGGCCGGGTGCCAACGCGCACCCATAGAGGGGCCCAGTGCAGGCAGCACCGGTCCATGGCGGTCCGGCCACGACGACAGGCGGTCGGACGGCCGGTGCTCCGGCGGAGGCGGTCCCTGGCGACGCTTGGCTCAGGAGAGCGCGCACGCGAGAGGGAGCACGACGAGGCGAACACGCTAGTGCTTGTGGTGAGATGCAAGGGAGGCCGGATAGTGAGAATGCAGCAGTGGCCAGAGCTCGACAACGACGAAGGAGAAATCGCTCGATTGGGCTTCGTCGTGCATCGTCTCTGGCTGCGAGGTGGCTTGGGAGGTTGAGAAGGGTGAGGCGAAGCTACGTACGTGAGCGGGGAGAAAATGGGCAGCCCTCAGTATTCTATTTAAGGCAAGGGAAGCACGCGATAGGGGCACAGGTCGGCAGGCTCTGTACCGCCCGTGAGCGCTGACACATGGTGATGATGGCGGGTGGCCGCGTGCGCGCTCGAGTGCTCGGGCGGGCGGCGCGCGTCGGCTAGCGCGTGGCCGGGCTCGGCGTGGCGGCCAGCGGCAGGCAAGGCACTGCTGAGTGCTATTCTGGCACTAGAATCAGAGGGAGAGGGGGAAAAGTGAGAGGAGGGAGAATGATGACATGTGGGCCAGGTAGGTCCCACCACTATTTCATTGAACTAAAATCTTTGACTCACTATAGTTTTCAAATAGTGCTGAATCTTGAAAAACTTTAAATATGAAAAATGTTCCTCCCATCGAGTAGAACATTTCATATATAGAAAGTTTTGGCTAATTCGGCCTAGATTTGAAAATGTGAATTTGAGTCAAATTTAAATTATAAAAATATTAATTTCCAATATCCTACCCACTGTTTTTGACCTTTATGAAGGCCTAAAAAGAATTTTCATGATTTGGTGAAAATAGAGAGTTTTCTCTAAATATTTTTATCTACAAATCATGTTAGGGGTCCAACTTGAGATAAGCCCTGTAGCTACCTTTTCTAGTTTAGGTCGAGCAATCACAATTAGGGTAATTAAATCCTAATTTTGCAATACTTGATTTTGAAACCACCCGACCAAGCAAACATTGACCCTAATACCCTTCAAAACATGTTTAGATTCTAACACAATCATTTTCATACATTCATCATAACTCTGCATCTAGGTCAAGCACTTCAAACGAATTGCAAACAAGCATCAAAGTAAAACATGTAAACAATGTGGTTTGATGCAAATGATATGATTATGCTCATGATATGCAGTGCAAAGATGTGGTTAACACCAGGGGTGTTACACGTGACACTCCGTGTCATCATGCAGCCATCTTGGTCCATCGATCTTGATCTCACTTGCTCTTCACTGTTGGTCGGTCCATTGGCGCGAAGTCTTGCCCAAGCTTCACCATTGCAATGGTCCTTCACTTCGAAGCCTTGACTTGCCCTTCACACTTCCAACAGGTCCATCGAGCCAAGTCCTCATCTTGATCTTCACCTTTGGTTCACATGATACCATGTCATGAATCATCCATTGAGCTCTACTTGGCATGGACTACCTTTCCCTAAATCATCTACATAGAAACAAGGTTAGTCCTTTGTTTCATCAATTATCCAAAACCAAACTAGGGACTTTTAACAAGTAAAGATCACAGATCGAGGACCAAACAAATTGCAGCAATGTTAGACAAATAGATCAAATACAAGCCCTAAATGCTCCTCAACAAAAATATGAAATACGATGAAAGTAAATCAAGCATAAGATGACACAAGAATTTATCCCATGATTTATCTCGCCACAAGGCTTACCTATGTCCACTTTGATAAGGTTGCCACAAATAGCTTAGGCTCACCACTTTGGTTTGCCTTTCCCTCATTTTTCAAGTAAGAGCTAACTCTTGAAGTGAGAGGTGATTTCTTATCTGCAATTAAAGATTATAAATGTCTCTAGGCTACCATATAAGTCGGCAAACTCCTAGCTAGCTAGGAGCAAAGCTCCAAGAGTAATAAACCCTAGAGCGTTGGCCAAATGTGCACCAAATTCTCTTTTCACAATGGGAATCAATAGATCCAGTCTCTAATTGAAGTTTGCTATCTTTTTCCTCAAGATTTGAAGGTGGAATCAAAGGATTTCTTGAGAGCTTAAGGAGCCACTACAAGAAATTTTGGATCGCATGACAAATTTTGGACCACAACTTTCGGTGCAAACCGACCAGAACTTCTGGTACCCTACTGAGCTACGAAATCAGAGTGAAATGAGTTGTGATTTTGATTTTGATTGTTACCACACACTTCTAGATGTTGTTGGTGATGATGTTGAATTCCACGGAGCTTAGCACCTCACCAAATCCTAGATCGGCTCCTCCAACCTATGAATTTCATGGGTAGAGAGGAAGAACACGAAGAACACAAGAACAAGGATAGTTGATGCTACCTCCATAGTAAGACACATGATTTATACTGAGGTTTGGCAATCTCTACTTAGGAGTTCCTACGTCCTCATTGTTGAGGTGACCACGAAGGTCCGACCACGAAGGTCTCCTCCCTCAAGCAAAAGCTTGAGATATCCACTAAAAATCAAGGGTAATACAAACACTTCGGGGTGTCCACACAAATGAATCAACACGGGCAACCACAAAGAATGCCTAGCCGGCTAGGGTTCCAAGTACCCAAGAGTAACAAATGCAAACCAAACCGGCAAGATGAGTAAGACAAGTGCTCATGTTGACAATTGATGCTCCCACTCTCAAATATCACGTCCCTAGCTCAAAACTATTGAGGATTGAAGCTTGGAAGCAAAGGGGGAGAGGGAGTGGGCGAGTTTAGCTCATAGGAGAATTTGGCAAAGCTTGGGCGTAGTGGAATGAATGGGCAATGGCAAGAAATGGGGGTGAGAAAGATTATATACTCGATGCTCAGATGAACTATCGGAACTTCTGGTGGAACCCACCGGAACTTCTGGTCTATTCGAGATCCGACCATTGGGCTTGAGAAAGTCAACACTCAGATTGGGCCGACTGGAACTTCCAGTGTAACACACCGGAACTTTCGGTACCGACCGGAACTACCGACTGGAGGCCGGATCCAAATACTCGCACGCGCACACTCGTGCACTGAAGGCTGACATGGCTGGCCGAAACTTCCAGTCTAGGTGACCGAAACTTTCGATGGTCACCAGAACTTCGGGTCAGAGGCCGAACCGATTTTTGGCACGCAGTTGCACGCGGGCTTGCTACTACCGGAACTTCTGGTCACAGGACCAGAACTTCTGGTGCACCAACTGAGAAAGCATTCTAAGTGTGTGTGCATGGTGTCTCTCAATTGTGTAAAATAGACCAATATGAGCACTTGTACCCTCATCTAGCTAGTCTAATTTGCATCCCTCTTGATAGTGCGGCGTTTCCTATCACTCAATTTTAAATACAAAAGGATAATCCAATTGAGTCGAAGCGCCTTTCATCCATAGAAAATTGTATCACCAAATATCATCATTCAAATCTTTCAATGGACTAACACCTGTGAATTCACTTGAATAAACTTGTTAGTCCCTAATTTAATTATAATTAATTATCTAAAACCCACTTCGGAGGCGAATGCACTTACAAACTCCCCCTTTTTGGTAATTAATGACAACCAACTTAGGCTTACAATAAATTGAAAGAATTGAAGCTTTTGAATTCCAAATTTTATGGAGAGCTCCCCCTAAATGTATGCATAGGATTTTGAATTTCAAATCTTGACTAAAATCAAGATTACATACATTTAGAGCAAGCTCCCCCTAAATTTTGCAATCCATGGGGTGCCTAAAAGTGTGTGTGACAATAATAATCCATGATGCTTATGACAAGATATATCATATAGAGAAAATAAAAAGAATATGAATGGTTATGTAAGGAAGAAACGGACTTAAAAATTTACATAACCATTCTAAAAACAACAATCATCATCACAATATCAAATATAGACCATCACATCATGATATATTAAATAAGCATAAGTGTTTAGCCTACAATCATCCAACACACCCATAGTTCATAGTTCACCACATAGTTCACCACGGAGATAGAGTTATTACAAACCGATAAATAGCTATCCTATTACATCATAATAAAGCCTAGCAGTCCCTCTTTGGCATCAAATGCCAAAAAGGGTAGACACGGTGAAGCTCCAAGGACAGTAGCAAGGACACTAAAAAGCATCATAGTCGTACTCCGTGTCAACGGGGTAAGAGCACCGGCTCTTGCCATATGTCACAGAAGAAGAAGTGCCAGCCTCATCAGGAGGAATAGAGGTAGAAGTTCGAGTGATCTCATCAGCCTCATCGAAGAAACCACCATAGGAGCCACCCTGATCAGTGTCCTGAAAGGAGTAGCCTGCAGGAATAGAAAGGGCAAAGGAAGCATGACCAAGAGAAGAAATGCCTTCATGAATAGAAAAGTCCTGTTCCTGTCCTGCAAAGCCCTCCTGTCCATCACCACCCCTTGGTGCAGAAAACTGGTGCTCTTAGCCAACATTGCCAGACTGAGAAGCATCACCAGTAGAGACCCCATGCATAGCATCCCACTCCGTATAGGGATTCCAAAATGTACAGAGAGGAGAGGCAGGTGGAAGATTTTCCTTGGCCTCTAATCGGCGTAGGTGGCGATCATTCTTTCTCTCGCAGTAGCAAAAGAAGGACATGAACCTCTCAAGAACATAGTGAGTGGAATCACAAAAGCCACAACCACGTCCATGTCCACGACCACGACCACGGATAGTAGGAGAAGCATGGGCAAAAGGAGCAGCATCATCATCATGTTCAGTGCCGTCACTTCCACCAAGAGCAGCAGCAGCATCATCATCACCATGAGCAGTCCCACTGCCACTAGCCTCAGTTGCTTTGCCCTTGCCCTTTCTCATATGAGGGCTCAAATGTTTCACATTGTAATTTGGATGAATGATATCATGCCCAAAAGAAAAGCCTATGACTTGCTCAATGACATGCATGAGGTAGGGAGCATAGGGAAAATTCTTGTGGGAATCCATAGAAACATCTCTGATGTTGCACCAAAGAAGATCAGTCACACTGAATCTCTTATTAAGTCCAAAACATATAAGAATGGTTGGAGCATGATTGTGAAGATTGGTAGAATCACCAACCTGAGAGGACTCCCCACGCCTAGAACCACGACGACGACCACCACGAGGATGCTCTTCCTCGCCATCCCCCAAACTTAGAGTACGAGGATGAGCACCACGGTGAGGATTGGCGCGACGGTCAGCCATAATGCAAAACAAGGGCCAAGGGGAGGTCTTCTGACATGGAAAAGGAATGTGGCAAAGGACCGAGCTCGAGGAACCACGCGGATGTACTGCACATGGTCCACTGGAACTTTCGGTCGGGAGTGACCAGAACTTCCGACCAAGCCGTGTAGCAGCACATTCCATGGGATTCTGCAAAATCGACCATGGAAGTTGCACAAAAAGCATTCACAGAGCATGTAGACACTATATCCAAGTAGCATTAATGAGGAAACGGCCTAGAACAAGGTACATTGAGAGATCGGGCAAGAACTCCATGATACCTTGCTACTCTGAGGGAAGAGGCCGATTCAACATCGTCCAAGCACTCTCGATGGGCACCAAGACGTCCCACGCGATCTCCCTGGTGAGGGCAAGCTCCCCCTCAAAGGATTTCATGAAAGGATGGAGGAGGAGGGAGATCGGGGCGGAGGGGCGGCGGGCGGCGGCGCCGTCACCCAACAAGTCGGGCAGGGCGGGTCAGGTGGGAGAGAGAGGGGCAGGGGAAAGAAGTGAAGGGATAAGATAAGTTTTTTTACCACGTGGCCCCTGTTTACCACGGCAAAGAGGCTGACCAGAACTTCCAGTGAGTACAACCAGAGGTTCCGGTCCGGTCAGGTCAACACGGAGTTATGCTGAGACTTGAAATAAAGGATGATCCGGGCACCAGTCGGAACTTCCGGTCTGATCGGCCGGAACTTTCGATAAAGGTGGAAGTTCCACCCAATGACCGGAACAAAATGTTGACACGCAGACATGCGTGGTAAACAACGACCGGAACTTCCGACCATTACTAGGAACTTTCGATAGGTCAATTTTCAGCCATAGCAGTTCTACAGTTGGTGAATCATATGATAAACTCGAACCAACTCAAAATGTGTCCAGATTTCAGACAATCATGACAAAGCAATGGACACATAATTGAGGGTAAAAAATAGATTTTAAAATTTTGCACATAATATTTTGATAATTAATTTTATGCAATATATTAAATCAATCAAGATGTGCAAGATGTCATTCCACGTTACGAGAATCAACGACATTGAGCTCACGCCTGAAAGCACAAAATCTTGACTCATCTAGAGGCTTTGTGAAGATATCGGCTAATTGTTTGTCGGTTCTCACATGTTGAACAGTGATATCTCCTTTGGCTTGGTGATCTTTAAGAAAATGATGACGGATGTGTATGTGCTTTGTACGGGAATGGTTGACGGGGTTATCGGCTAGCTTGATTGCACCCTCATTGTCACATAAGAGTGGAATCTTGGATAGGTTGTAACCAAAGTCTCTCAAAGTTTGCTTCATCCAAAGTAGTTGGGCACAACAAGAACCGGCCACCACATCCTCGGCTTTAGCGGTGGATAGGGCAATGGAGTTTTGTTTCTTGGAACTCCAAGACACCAAAGACCTACCAAGAAATTGGCAAGTCCCAGATGTACTCTTTCTCTCTACTTTGCAACCGGCATATTTTGAATCAGAATAACCAAGTAGAGTGAAAGATGAGCCCTTAGGATACCATAAGCCAAGATTAGGTGTGAGCACCAAATACCAAAAAAATCTCTTAACGGCCATGAGATGACATTCTTTCGGATTAGATTGAAATCTTGTACACATGCACACACTAAGCATAATATCGGGCCTAGATGCACAAAGATAAGGTAGAGAGCCAATCATGGAGCGATATACCTTTTGATCAGTGGTTTTACCATCTTGATCAAGATCAAGATGTCCCATAGTTGGAATTGGTGTATTGATGGGTTTGGCATTGTCCATGCCAAACTTCTTCAACATATCATTGGTATACTTAGTTTGGCAAATGAACGTTCCTTCCTTGAGTTGCTTGATTTGAAAACCAAGGAAGAAGGTCAACTCCCCCATCATGGACATCTCAAACCTCTTGGTCATAGTCCTACTAAATTGCTCACAAAACTCATTATTAGTACTACCAAATATTATGTCATCGACATATATTTGGCAAATAAAAATATCACTATTAACTTTGTGAGTAAGTAAAGTAGGGTCGGCCTTTCCTATCTCAAATCCTTGTTTGAGTAGGAAGTCCTTGAGACAATCATACCAAGCTCTAGGGGCTTGTTTGAGCCCATAGAGCACCTTGTGAAGCTTGTAGACGTGGTCGGGATGATGTGGATCTTCAAAACCCAGTGGTTGTTCAACATATACCACTTCGGAGAGAGGGCCATTGAGGAATGCACTTTTCACGTCCATTTGAAACAACTTGAAATCATGGTGAGCAGCAAAGGAAAGTAATATACGAATAGATTCAAGCCTAGCTACCGGTGCATAAGTTTCCCCAAAATCCAAACCTTCAATTTGGGTGTAACCTTGTGCAACCAACCGAGCCTTGTTCCTTGTGACTGCACCATACTCATCTTCTTTGTTGCGGAAGACCCATTTGGCACCTATCACATTTTGCTTGGGCCTTTCCACCAAAGACCACACTTCATTCCGGGTGAAGTTTTCCAATTCATCTTGCATAGCCATCACCCAATCCTCATCTTTCAAGGCTTCCTCCACCCTAAGAGATAACATAGAAGAAACAAAAGAGTAATGTTCACAAAAAGATGCTAAACAAAAACAAGTCATCACTCCTCTTCGTATGGTTCCTATCACATTATCAACGGGATGGTCCCGTTCAATGGATTGGTGAACTTTTGGGTGAGGTACTGTCGTCCTTCTTTGAATTAGGCCATCATCTTCACTGTCAAAGTCTTGGTTGATTGGGGAGGTTGCATCAAGGCCTCCTCCTTGATCATCATCTTGGTTGCTTTCTTCAACTTGTGGTGGATCTTGATTTGCTTGTTCTCTTGAGTCATGACCACCTCTTAATGCAGATGCATCACCATGGGCATTGGTTGACCCATGATGCATATGTGGGTCATAATGGACTTGTACATATGCATCATCATCATCATCATCGTCTTGTTCAACAGGTTTTACTTCACCGGTTGCAAGCTTCTTTATCACTTTATGAGAAGGCTCCTCTTTACCTACAATGTACATATTGACTTGCTCCTTTTGAGAGCCATCAGATTCATCGAAAGTTACGTCTACCATTATTTTAGTAAGACTGGTGGTATTATTGAAAACACAATATCCATATTCATTAGTACCATAACCAAGAAGGAAACCTTCATCAACCTTCGGTTCAAACTTAGAGCTTTTGGATTTCTTTCTAAGTATGAAACACTTGCATCCAAAAACTCTAAGGTAATCAACCTTAGGCTTTTTACCGGTGAGTAGCTCGTAGGTGGTTTTGTTCCTAATCTTGTGGAGATATAGGCAGTTGATTGCATGACATGTCGTGTTGACCGCCTCTGCCCAATAATCCTTCTCCGGAGTCTTGTACTCATCTAACATTGCTCTTGCGGCCTCTATGAGCATTTAGTTCTTCCTCTCCACAACCCCATTCTGTTGGGGAGTGTAGGGGACCAAAAACTCATGCTTGATCCCTTCTTCATCAAGGAACTTGTCAATGTTGGTGTTCCTGAACTCCGTCCTGTTGTCACTTCTCACTCTCTTTATCTTCACATCAAACTTATTTTGAGCTCTTCTTGCAAACTTCTTGAAGATTTCTTGGTTTTCACTCTTATCTTTCAAAAAGAACACCCAAGTAAAGCGAGAATAATCATCAATAATTATAAAACTATATTTGTTACCTCTAATGCTTATGTAAGCATTGGGTCCGAATAGATCCATGTGTAGTAACTCAAGTGGTCTTGAGGTTGACATGACGTTCTTTGCGGGATGTTTGGCTCCAACTTGTTTCCCCGCTTGCCATGCACTACAAATCCTATCTTTCTCAAAAGAAACATTTGTTAGTCCAAGAATGTGTTCACCTCTTTGAAGGTTGGCCAAGTTCCTCTCCCAACATGAGCTAGTCGGCGATGCCACAACCAACCCATGCTAGATTTTGCCACTAAACAAGTCTCGGACCCCACTCTACTAGTTGTGAAGTCAACTAGATAGAGCTTGCCCTTTAGTTGACCTGTAAAGACAATAGAGGAATCCACCCTTCTAGAGACTTCCACACCCTTATACGTAAAGAGGCAATTGTAACCCATCTCACAAAGTTGTAAAACGGATAACAAGTTGTATCCCAACGAATCCACAAGTAATACATTTGAAATTGAATTATCATTTGATATAGGAATTTTACCCAAACCAAGAATCTCTCCTTTACTATTGTCACCAAAACTGATTCTTTCATCCTTGCCTTCATTGGGTTGAAAGGAGTCAAACATTTTTTTTCTCGGGTCATATGATTGGTGCATCCACTATCTAGCACCCAACAAGGTCCACCGGAGGAATAGACCTACAAAATAAAATTAAGCCTTTGTTTTAGGTACCCAATTTGACTTGTGTCCTAGGGGGTTAGACACATAATATTTGGGCACCCAAACACTCCTCAAGATTTGCCTCTTCTTGAGAGCGCCCACATATTTTAAAATAATTTTACCATCCTTATCCCAAGAACACAAATAATCACAAAAGTTGTTCCTTGAGATAGGCACTTGTTGCTTGGGAACTTTCACTTCCTTCTTCTTGATGTTCTTGTTGTCGGAGTAAGAGTTAGGAGAAACCTCAACATTATTCACCTTGTTGATGAGATCAACAAGAGGCACACTCTTGTTGAACATTATGGAAGGCACACCATTTACCATGCTTCTCCCATTGGCCTTACCATCATACCTATTGTATCCTAGACCATCCTTAATGAGTGGATGTCTTGATGCCTTGTAAATTGTGGTTGGTTTCTTATCCTTGCTTTTGCAACCAATCTCCACAATTGTCTTCAATCTAAGAATCTCCTTTTCTTTCTTCTCTAGATCAACAAGGTTAGTAGCATATGCATTTATATCAATATTATAGCATTTTTCACATCCTTTACTAGTTGAACCTTTGGAGTTCTTAGAAGAAGTAGAAGTACTCTTCCAAGGAGTGTCATAGTTTATCTTAAGCTCATGATATTTATTTGTCAAGCTTGTAAGGCTTTCTTAAGCTACACTATGATCATTCTTTAGATTAGCCAAAGAATCATTAAGTGAGGAATGTTCCTTAGTCAAGCGCTCAAGTGAGTCCTTGGCCAAAGACAATTCTACACTTAACTTCTCAACCTTCTCCTTTTCCTTGGTGAGACATGCTTCTAGCCCTTGGTTCTTCTCCCTTTCCATTAGGAGCATTTCACTTTACAACTCCAAGCATGTCTCATGCTCCTCTATGGTGTACATCAATTTTAAGATTTTAGAGGCAGCTTCCTTTCCATATAGCTTAATGATTTTGATAGCATAGTTCTCATCAAGTTCATCATCATCATCACATTCATCATTAGGGTGTGTGGGAGTTTGTGATGATACCTTTCCCTCCTTTTCCATAAGACAAGTCGGAGTGACGTCGTCATCGTCATTGGAGAGGTTGGTGAAGAGCTTAGGTGATGAAGAAGTGTTGGTGAAGAACGATGTCGATGAAAAGGATGTCTCATGTATAGAAATTGCAGCAACACTCTTCTTTTTATTGTCATTGTCTTCATCACTATCATCATCGGATTGCCATTCTTCACATATATGGGCTTCACCCTTCTTCTTGCTCTTGTACTTCTTGTCACCTTCCTTGTTGTATCTTGATACTTTTCCTTTGTTAGGACAATCCGCAGCAAAGTGACCGGTGAGACCACACTCATAGCAAAATCTCTTCTTATATTGCTTGGTTCCACCACTACTCCTCATCTTTTGTTTCTTCTTGATCAAGAATTTTACATAATTTTTCACCATGAGGGCTTGTTGTTCATCAAGTTCTTCATCACTATCATTATGCTTGTGCTCACAACATCCTTTGTTGCAATGACTTGACCCACTTGCATGAGATGCCGCAAGGGCAATGTTTCTCTTTTGGCTAAGTCTTTCTTTGGTCTCATCATCTAGAACTTCATGATGCATAATCTTAGCAATCATCTCTTATGTTGTCATAGTGGTGTAATTTTCTATTTCCATTATCACCGAAGCTAGGATGCTATTCTTATCTCTACATATTCTACATAGCTTTCTTGCTGCAGCTTGTTCATCCCATCTATCATATCCAAGAGCTCTAACTCTATTGATCAAGGTCATGAATCTATCATACATGGCTTTAGTTGTTTTGTAGAAGCTCAATGTTTCCTATTCTCACACTCTTGTCACCTTCAAATGCTATTCTTAAGGTTTCCCAAATTTGCTTTGCATTCACCATACCATTCACCTTGTTGTTATCCTCTGGAGTGAGACATTGCAAAATCAAGGTTGCCGCTGTAGCATTGAGATGAAAGTCTGACTCATCTTTGGGTGTCCAAGCTTTAGGATCTTCGAGAATCTTCACACCAATTTCAACCGCTTGCCAACATCTTGCGGCTATAAGATGCAACTTCATCCTATGAGCCCAATCGGTGTATCTTACTTCATCAAACGGAGGTGGCTTGCCGGGGTTGACCATTGGCATGTGAGCGTTGTTCTTGCTTGTGCCACCATAGTCATAGCTCACTCTTGTATAACCTTTCGGTGTCTTATTTCCACCCTCACTTTCATTCTCCTTTTCACTAGTTCCTTCTTGACCTTTCATGTTAATGATCTCTTGCATCTTGTCAAGTTGCTCTTGCATCTTGTTCATTTGTTCTTCTTGTTGCTTTTGAAGCATCACGGTGAGCTATGCCGTTATTTGAGCAGCTAGATCCTTCATTGCTTCTTCACTCAAAGCGGCCATTGTTACTCCTCACGCGGTGAAGTGTTGATCCGAGGGACCGTAGCTCTGATACCACTTGAAAGGACCTAAATGGCCTAGAGGGGGTGAATAGGTCTGTTTGAAAATCTTGAAACTCACAAAATCGAAATGCGGAAGTTAAATAGCAACCGGAACTTCCGGTGGGTTTGGATCGAAAGTTCCGGTCTGGACCAGAACTTCTGGTGCAAACCAACCAGAACTTCTGGTGCCCTACTGAGCTACGAAATCAAATTGAAATGAGTTATGATTTTGATTTTGATTGTTACCACACCCTCCTAGATGTTGTTGGTGATGATGTTGAACTCCACAGAGCTTGGCACCTCACCAAATCGTAGATCGGCTCCTCCAACCTGTGAATTTCGAGGGTAGAGAGGAAGAACACGAAGAACACAAGAACAAGGGTATTCGATGCTACCTCCATAGTAAGACACATGATTTATACCGAGGTTCAGCAATCTCCACTCAGGAGTTCCTATGTCCTCGTTGTTGAGGTGACCACGAAGGTCTCCTCCCTCAAGCAAAAGCTTGAGATATCCACTAAGAATCAGGGGTAGTACAAACACTTCAGGGTGCCCTCACAAATGAATCAACACAGGCAACCACGAAGAACGCCTAGCCGCCTAGGGTTCCAAGAACCCAAGAGTAACAAATGCAAACTAAACTGGCAAGAGGAGGAAGACAAGTGCTCAAGTTGACAATCGATGCTCCCACTCTCAAATCTCATGTCCCTAGCTCAAAACAATCGAGGATTGAAGCTTGGAGGCAAAGGCGGAGAGAGAGTAGGTGAGTTCAGCTCACAGGAGAATTTGGCAAAGCTTGGGCGCAGTGGAATGAATGGGCAACGGCCAGAAATGGGGGTGAGAAAGAGTATATACTCGATGCTCAGATGAACTATCGGAACTTCTGGTGGAACCCACCGGAACTTCTGGTCTATTCGAGATCCGACCATTGGGCTTGAGAAACTCAACACTCAGATTGGGCCGACCGAAACTTCCGATACCGACCAGAACTACCGGCCAGAGGCTGGAACCAAATACTCGCACGCGCACGCTCGCGCGCTGAAGGTTGACATGGCTGACCGGAACTTCCGGTGGTCACCAGAACTTCCAGTCGGAGGCCAGAACCGATTTCTGGCACGCGGTTGCACGCGGGCTTACTACTACCGGAACTTTCGGTCACAGGACCAGAACTTCCGGTGCACCAGCCGAGAAAGCATTCTAAGTGTGTGTGTGCACGTGCCTCTCAATCGCATAAAATAGACCAACATGAGGACTTGTACCCTCATCTAGCTAGTCTAATTTGCATCCCTCTTGATAGTGCGGCGTTTCTTATAATTTAATTTTAAATACAAAAGGATAATCCAATTGAGTCGAAGCAACTTTCATCCATAAAAAATTTAGGGGTGCTTGTATCACCAAATATCATCATTCAAATATTTCAATGGACTAACATCTGTGAATTCACTTGAATAAACTTGTTAGTCCCTAATTTGATTGTCATTAATTATTTAAAACCCACTTCGGAGACGAATGCACTTACAACTACCATCACATAATGGTGGTCAACGTGTCACGTATTACATAGCTTGTCATAAAATAACAATCACTTGTACCGCTTAGCATTTTTTTTGTGACGATTGTTGCCATCATATATTATTATGTGACATTTTGTTTTTTATCTTGCTAGGTGCAGACTTGGATACAACCCAGATATTTTTTGTGACAACATGCGTCATCATCTCTACTGTAATTGAAAATTTCTTCAAGCAAATCCCTTCATTCAAAATCAAAGGTTAATAATATACTGCTACAGATCCAAGGGCTCAGATTAGAAGTGTGCTCGGCTTCCCACTCTCCCTCACCCCCTCACGCTCCCCCAGACCCCATCGCCCACACCACTTCCGTCGCCCACACTCCGTGCGTCGCCCACGAGTAACCACTCCACGCGAGAAATCAATCCCCGCTAGGTCAAACAAAATTCAAATTTGAAAGCACAATCCACCGCACGAGCGACTGCCACCGCGATCTCCGCGACTCCTTCCTGTATCCTTGCATTGGTGATCGTCGCCCCTGGTGATCGGGCGGTAGTCGGGCGATCAAGCAGCCACAACCCGTGGTGAAAGGGTGGACGCAGTGACCGGGCGACGGTCCACCCTGGCGCCGGCAAGCCGTCGCTCTCGGCTTCGATCGTGTCCGCCACGGCGACTCGGTGCTTCCATCGCGCTGTACCTCCGCCTGGAGAACGCATACAATCAGGAGCGCGTGCAGGCCTCGACGTGACACCGGCGCCGCCGTCGTCTCCGTGGTCCACAAGGACGCGGCGGCAGGCAGGGAGGCTGCACCGCCAGATGGGCGATTGCCGGTCCCACGCAAGCAGATATGTATCCACTTATTCGGGTGCCCCTTCTGCATGTTTAGAACCTAGCCGGCACCGTCCATTGCTCCATCCATGTCTGTTGCCAATTGCCATTGCTGATCCGATCCCCTTTTTTCTGAAACTTACACGAGTGCCAGGTATGTCCTGTACCACGTAGAGAGGCTCACCCAGTTGTCATTGGCTTCCCTACAGTAATGATGCCATCGTCTCCTGTTTTTGGATATCGCCCGCTGCTGAAAAAAGAACCACGCTCACCCAATTGTCATGGTCCTGTAGCACGTAGAGAGGCTCACCCAATTGTCATGGTCCTGTAGCATGTTGTCATGTTCCTGTAGCACGTAGAGAGGCTTCCCTGCAATATAGATGCCATCAACTCATTAGATAATTTTTTGGGAGTTAAAATTATTGCTTTTCAGTTCCTATGGCTGGGTAGTTTTGCCAACAATTCTTTTTTTCTTATCTACCAATCTGCTAATTGCTTCCTATTGTTTCAGTCATATTTTTCTTATCTACCAAACATCGCATTAGGATACGCAAATTGGATCTGCCTATCTGCTTTGCTGCTCTGCATCACATGATAAACATAAGTAACATAGTGAATCACATGCTCTATTTGTATTGTGAGTTCACTTTTATGGTGCTTGTCAATGTGGTTACTTCTTGGGAGACATGACTACTCGGAATGATGAAAACTGTGTAAGAAAATTATTCAGATATTTTTTAGCACTGAATAATTATTCAGTAAAAGTATTGGAAAAATTTTAACAACATGATAGAGTTTTATTCAGATAAAAAAATCTCTTATCTTGAGGTATTGGAAAAGTTTTAACAAGATAAGAAATTTTTTTTTATGCTAAAACTGGCTTGAGGTATGTTGACTGATGGTAGAGTTGCTGCAGGGCTTCCTCGGGACCTTGCCCTTGGTCTTGCATCTCAAACGGAGTGATTCACTTGTGGTTATGTTTTTTTTCCAAAGGCCTGATTCAGGCTTTCATTCTCGATCTACAACAGTTTCATGCATATAAAAGACTTGTTCACTTGTGGTTATGTTGCAAAGAACTGATGTATCATGCTGCAAACATAACAGGTATGCTCACTCTGGGTGCCCCTACGCGTTTTTGAGCAGTTCCAGTAGCAGCAACAGCAGAAGCCTAATCCTTTCGGATTTGGAGTTCATGGAGTTGCGCCTGCATGGATGCTGCAAACATAACAGCAGAAGCCTAATACTTGTGGTTCTGTTTTTATTATTCTTTCTCACTTGGGGAATTTAGCCACTACGTCAAAGACGAATTTGCACAGCGTTGCAAAAATGGACTCCGCAGCGGACGTTCTTGTTGCCCGCTGCGGTAAATCACCACGATTTACCGCAGCGGGCACTTTTAGTTTACCGCAGTGGGCAGCTTATAAGGCCCGCTATGGAAAAGGCCTCGACCCATTTAGCCCAGGCACGGCCCAGTCTGGCCAGGTATAAATTACGGAGTTAGGGTTTCAGCCCGTCACTCTCTCTCAGATTCTCTCCGCCCAAGCCGCACCTCCCTCACCCGATTCCCCACTCCTCTTCCTCTGCTCGTCATCTCCCAACTCCACCACGGCGACGAAGGCCGCTACAGACAGAGCCTCCTCCTCCCAACACTCACTGGTGCACCTCCTCTCTCACCGGCACACCTCCTCCTCCTCCCGCTTCTGCTTCCTCACACCGGCGCTTGGCGAGGCGCAGCCTTGCTCAGTGAGCTCGGCGAGGCCCGCCGTCCTCCAGTACGCCGGGGAGGGAGGAGGCACCAGGATCCGCGAGGATGCGTCAGCGCGGCGGCTTCCCTCCACCACGGCGCGCGTGCGGCGTGGGGCGCGAGGCGGAGCGGCTCCCCGCGGCGCCACGAAGACGGTGACGGCCCCCGCCCTCCCTTGAAGACGACGACGGCGCCCTCCATCCCCCGAAGATGGCGGTGCCCTCCTGTCCCTCGCGCGGCTGGATCTGAGAGGAGGGGGCTAGATCCGGCTGATCCCAGCAGGATCCGGTGGATTTGGCGTTGGCGCAAGGTGGGGCAGCGGAGGAGGAGCCTGACGGCATGGAGAGGGCGGATCCGGCGAGCGGTGGTGCTCCGGCGGGTGCTGCGGGATGGTGCCCTCCCCCGAGCTCCTTCCTCCCTCCCCCGACGACGGCCAGCGAGCTTAGCTGTTCAGGTATGGCCGTCCTCTCTCCTCTCTTCCTCTCTCTCTTCCATTCTCGAGGTCGGTTCCCATACTCTCTCTCTTCCATTCGCAGGGGCGGCCCGTGGACGCTGGATCCGGTGGGGCGGCGGGCTGGAATGGCGGATGGGCGACGGCGGCGGCCGGATCCACGACGACGACGATGGTGGCGCTGCAACCCTAGATGGGCTCATCTGGCCCGGATGGGCTCGGCGGGCCTATCTAGGGTTTTCGTTCTTTTTTTTTATTTTTTCGAAATTGTTTGCCACAGCGGGCATCCTAATGTGCCCGCTGCGGTACTTGGGGTTTACGGCAGCGGGCAAGCGTCCGCTGCGGTGGCGCCGCCATTTACCGTGGTGTGGCACCACTGGCGGACGGCCTTGCCCGCTGCGCAAATTTGATTTGGCTCGCTGCGGAAAAGCACTACTGTAGTGGTGAGCTTGTGTAACGGCCATTCATTTGTGTGACTGATGGTTTTGTTGAATCAGCTCCTGAGTCCTGCAAGCACTGGAGTTTTAAGTATGAAACTCACTCTGGAAGTCTGTGTGTTATATGCTCACCTCAGGAGGTAAATAAGCAACTCATCGTGCTTCAACCAGTGGCCTCTGGCTCCCTCAATGCATTAGCTGTCATCTTTTTTCTATTTTGTTTGCATTAGTGGTCCTTGTGATATCACAGGGATATTAGCTTTGAAAAACCGAGAGCTAAAGAGTATGAGGAAGGCGCAAGGGGAGCCTCTGCGGCTCTGCAGTCAATAGTAAGCTTTGCCACTCCCAACTCTCTTCCCATTATCAAGTTTTGATTTGATTGGAATTTTCCGATTTTAAGTATGTGATCTTGCACATTGAAATATGTGGTAAAACATTCCTATTAGAAACTAACAATAATGCTTTGCTTTCTTGTAATAATGTGCTTGTTAACAAAAAAACACAAATTAATGGTGCCAGTCTCCCAGTTATTGTGCTTGTACTAAACCAAGATGACTTCATTCGACCTTCGGACACTTCATACAAGTACATGATCTTTAGCTATCACATAAATCTTGACAGTTTTTGTGACTGAGTTCTGATTGCTGTTCATGTTCCAGTCCAATTATCGCAGACCTGTAAGCAATTTCACGGGTGATGGAACTGCAGAAGATAATTGTATTGATAGCCTGTTATAAACTGAAGCATGTCTTTATTCTTGTGATCCATCAACTGTAGCAAGTGACTCTTGTAAGATCAAACATAAAACTATGTTATTGTTATATCATTGTTTTGTTATTTTCATAGGTATCTGAAATGATGTCGTGGCATTAGCACATGTACTATATTAGAGAGTGAGGCAAGAAAATATCATTGCAGTTAATATGAGAAATAACTTTAGTATGTTTTTATATGTAAAAGTGTTTCCAAATTGTATATAGGCTCGGATACAATTATGTAACAGTTAAACTATGCAAAAAATAAATTGGTTGTTTTTACGAACATTCTAAAGATAAAGCCGTAGCATTAGCACGGGCATTATACTAATATAACATAATGTGATACTTATGGAACGTCTTGTAATGTGCGTTGTCTGGTACATTGAGGTATCTTTTTGTCTGAAACAATGAGGGAGAGAGAAAGCTTTCTAGTGTTTCTAATGGTCAGAATCACGAGGTGGAAGAAGACAGTGAGAGCTGGGCTGCCTAAAGGGTATAAATAACCCTAGGCCCAACGATAACTTAAGGTGCGACACTACCACTCACCTCCAAATGGAAGTGAATGCATGGCTGTTTTGGTGATGGTATAAGGATGTACTGTTTCAGATATGAGCATTTGGTTGTACATTTGACAAGTCATTCTAGGATCCCTCTTAATATATAGTTTTTCCTAAACTCAAATTCAAACAAAAAAATAAATTTAAACCTTTTTTAAGTTAAGCATAGCCATCCTTTATAATTGGGTTAGCCTCGGCAATTTTTACTCGAAAACCGTAAACCAAACTGAACCGAGCCGAACTGAAGTTTCGGTTTTCTCAGTTTTTGGTTTCGGCTTCGGTTTCTAAACTTCCAAACTTCGGTTTTGGCTTTCGACTTCGGTTTCCAGACTCCAGCAACCGAACACCCGAACAACTGAATTCATCTCGCTAAACTACTATCCTGTCCGTCATAGCATCCCACCTTGGCACCCTCCCACCTAAGCCTGTATAGGCCCAACCCCTCATAGCATCCCACCTTGGCACCCTCCCACCTAATCCCGTATAGGCCCAACCCAACATTACAGTTGCAGCCCATCTCACCAACAAGAGCCTGATCTAGTCATCTGTAGGAGCTTTCCCATCCCAATTTGTCTTCCACGTTCGTTAACTGCGGCGGCGGTGGCATCGGTGCCAGGGGCAGGATGCAGGGCTGGAGCAATCTACGACTACAAGTATCCCACGGCCGAGGGCAGGGTGAGGTCTGCGGTGGCGCATATTGCGATGGGAGCCATGTTGCAAGGTCGCACGGCGGCGCATCCAGGCCAGGGCATAGTTGAGCGATGGCGCATCAAGGACAGGGCGGGGTTGCTCGGCGGTGCATCGATGGCAGGGCGGAGTCGTGCGGCGGCGCATCGAGGCAAGGCGGGGTTGCGTGGCTGTGCATCGAGGCACGGTGGGGTCGTGTGGCGGAGGCAAAGAGCCGCTAGGGAGCTACCAAGGTACGCACGAGCATGTGAACTCGGTTCTTCGGTGGAACCAACGAACCGAACCGAACAAGCCCGAACCCGAATTTATCGGTTTTTGATTTTAGAGGCAACCGATATGTTGCTGATTTGAAGAAACCAAAGTACCGATCAAACTGAACCGAATGGTCAGTTTAAACCAAACGCCCAGGGTGATAATTGGGGACCCTTCAACCTATACATCATCCTCGCTTTTGCAATTACCTGATTGTCATCTCGATAAATTTCATTAGTTCTTTAATTTGATGGTCTTCACTGCCAAATCCCACATTAGGGATTG
This sequence comes from Bothriochloa decipiens, assembly GCA_023333625.1. Classification (NCBI taxonomy): domain Eukaryota; kingdom Viridiplantae; phylum Streptophyta; class Magnoliopsida; order Poales; family Poaceae; genus Bothriochloa; species Bothriochloa decipiens. The sequence goes on along the minus strand of CM041641.1, from coordinate 32,545,954 downwards.
AATGCACTTACAGTATTTTGTGGCTTGACAAAACCCACATTAGATCTATTAACCATGGTTTGGACGCTAATGCCATTGGCTATTCGGCTACCCTTCAAGAAATTAAGTCACCCCCTACGGATCAGATGCCTAATCCTCCGTGTCCCTCGTTGCTTCCTCGTCTGTGCTTTGGCTCCCCATTGAAATCTCATTGCGGGCGATTAGGCTAGAGCTCAATGCATGCAACTTGCACGGAGGAGATGGAGTTGTGGTCGCGGCAGTCATGGCGGAGGTTGACTCGATTGTGTCATCGTAGATAGGAATTGCGCCAGACACAGCAATGTGTCACCGCAGATAGCGATTACGTTGAACACAACAGTGGTCGCGGTGGAGATCGATCGCGTACGAAGTCATGGGATTGAACCCTGTTCCTCCTGCCTCAAGCTATGGTGCCCTTACCAATATAGCTATGCACATTTGTTGTATATGTGATATCCGCTACCTAATTAAATAAGGGTAGATAGGAAAAATATCCCCTAATTAATCACACCTTAGTATGCTAAATCATGTTCTAAATGACTTCTAAATCCTGTATGGAGGGAGTACTTCATCTTGCTTAGACAAGAGATCCATGCTATTCACCCTCTCTGATTTACCACTCAATGTAAAATTATCAACTTCTCCGTGTTCACGTATGACTCTATATGTAAGGAGACAATTTCTTGGTTGCTACTGTATTACTCCCTTTGTTTCAAATTAAAGTCGCGTTGACTATTTTGATACACTCATTTTGATACGCATCTTGTGTAGGGTTATGAGGATGTTATACTATCTAGAAAACAAAAATTCTGACCTCATAAACTAGGATCTACTGCTAGTTATAGATCATGGGATTACAACTAGACGCGTAGGTGCAGCGGAAGCGACTCGATGTAGTCATACGCATTGCAGTAGTGTAGTGCAGTTTCGTGGTCATCCGTCCATCAATCCCTCTCGTGCGGTTCGTCCTTGTGCTCTAGATGCAGCACCACTGAGGTATCCCACACGTACGGGGAAGAAGTGTTGCGTCTTCGGACTGCTAGGTCTACGAGGAGCAAAGGCGTGAGCATGGGAGGGGAAGAAGTGTTGCGTCTCTGGACTGCTAGATCTGCGAGGAACAAAGGCGTGAGCATGGGAAGGGTGACAGCGGCTGCCAAAAGGCATAGATTAGGTCAGACCGCGCGCCCACCCCTTGCTTATATAGGCATCTCTAATGTGCTCCCGAATTGGAGGCCCATTAGTAACCCTCAACCTTATCTAATTCGGGTGCAGTCTGAATCAGGCTTCTAGCCCCTTAAGCGTGCGACCCTATGGGTTCACGCACACATAGACATAGCCCGAGTACTCTTACTCACCCAATAGTTGACAACAGCCTTTAGCAAGGCGTATCAACCCCTATGCGCACGAAAAGATCATATCAGACGAACCACCACAACCACATGCATGTTATTCCCTTGGCATACGATATTTTGTCCAACTCATAGGTTAACGCTTAACCCAAGAACGACAATGCATTTGTTGATCCAATCATTCGAGTGATCCAGTGATATCTCTCTCACATAGAGAGGGACAAATTCTATCTTGATTGTCTATGTCTCACAGCATGTTTCCCGACAAACCCGAAGACCACCTTCATAACTACCTAATTATGGAGTAACGTTTGACGGTCCCTAAGTATGTCGTTTCACATCTTGGGTACATACAATAATCTCAAGTCTATGAATATAACGTACATGATGTGTAAAGAGATAATAAGAACATCTCACGTTGGGTCAGTGCAACCCCATGTCATACATGAGCCCACATTATTAATTCAACATCTCTATGTCTATGACATTGTGAAACATAGTCATCAACTAATACATGTGCTGATCTAATATTCTTGTGTGTCCTCACAGAAACTCCAATCAGGGACAATTTTAGAATAACCATACAAGTAAAAGAGTTTCACAAATAATTCACATAAATGCTAATCGATACAAGTTGTCTTTAATGGATATTAGATGGACACCTAATATATCATGGATACAATCGCAATATCATCATCTCTATAATTACCTATAGGGCATATGACTAACATCTTGATATATAATATATGTCTAGATACATAGAAAAATAGATGAACCAAAAAGTCAAAGCAACTTATAATTTAAAACGAAGGGAGTATTAAATTAAAAGGGAACATGTTGTCTACCATATACTCTCTCCACTCCAAACAGTAGTTCGTTTGACTTTTTTAACCTCGATTTTTACCACTCGTCTTATTTAAAAAATTTGTGCATATATGGTTAAATTTAAGTCATTCTTGAAGATCTTTTATTGGTAAAGCAAGCCACAACAAACGAAATGATATTTGTCATAAATTACTGAATAAGAAGAATGGTCAAACTTATGATAAAAAAATCAAATGAACTATAAATTGAAGCAGTGTATAGAAAGTGACACAGAGATGCCACAGGATAGGGAGAAGAAGGTAGCAAGTTAATGCAAAGATTATTGGCGAAGTCTCCAAAAACAAGTGCACATGTCACTTACTGAGGAGTTAGAAGTTCCTAATTTAATCAAATATATTTAAATAAATATAAAAATTACTAATATTTATGATGTGCAACTAAATATCTTTAGATCGGTCATATAATATACTTAATTATTCAAACTTAAAAGGAGTTTGACTCATCATCAAGCAAGATGTGTATTTATTTTGGACCAAAAGGAGTATATTTTTGTTAGCAGTGCAATCAACCTCAAAGTAGTACTACAAACTATCGTGCAATATTATATCTCGTGCAAATCAATCTTTTCGTGTAACCATGCAATCTTTAATGTAGGCCGTATAATGTTAATCTAGGGGGCGTATAAGGATTGAGTAATTTTATGCTTTACCGTCCGCTTCTAATCACACTTGTGTAAATCCTCCCTTCCATTCCTTCCTACACACTTTAGATCGATATCATGTGACCCAGATTAGAAATTTATGTGTTTGTACGAAGAGGTTGGTTTGTATCAGATATTGTGTTCCCACCTTCTCCGTTTTCATTTATTAGGCTTTTATTATAATCACTAGAGATCGATAGGTGCTAGTGATTTTCATTTATTAGGCTTTTATTATAATCACTAGAGATCGATAGGTGCTAGTGACGTGAACGTGTTATACATGCTTATACCAGCTAACACTGCCGCGCTGCTGGAGTATGTAGCATATCTCGACCGAACGGACGAACGGTAATACTAATATCTAGTGTTTATACAGATATACGAGTGGACCATGAGAGAATATTTAATCTGTGCACGCTTTATGTGCGTTCCATATATAAACAATGGCGGGGCTTCTGATCAATATATGTCGGATCTGCTTGGAGTATTGCTACTTTTTAATTTGGCAATTTTGATGGGTCATTGATATATGTGCGTTGAATACTGTAGATGCATATTATAATATTTTTTTTCATTACTTTATCGCTTACCGAGACGCGGGCGCGGTGGAGAATTTTTGCTCCATTATTTATTTATTATGGCTAACCGAAGGCGTGTGGTGGACAGAGGTTGCAAGTTTGCAACTAACGTTGGAGAAGGCCCATCAGGCACCAGATGTCATACTGAACACCCAATCTTCAACGATCGATCGGCAATGGCTAGAAAGCACACGTCTAGCTGAAACGGACACATCAACCTATCTGTTGGGTGCACCAGACATGTCCGGTGCTTGCGCACAAAGCTGTTGTGCAGCTCAACAGTCATATTTGATGCTTGAGGCTATATATACCCCTTGTCCGAACAACCGCCAAACGAAGGTCTAACGAAGAAGACTTGTGAGTTGGGATTCATCTCTAGTTGCTGTAGCCACCAAAATGCTTAGTATACACTTGTTGATTAGTCTCGGTGGTTTACGAAATGCTTAGATTACTTTTTTTGGGAGAACAAAATATTTAGATTACTTAGACCACCGATGTAGCGCTTGCTCTAGGTTCAAGTGTAGTGTTTCCTTACATACTACTCGATGCTTCATAGGTACCATTGTTATATATCGGAAGGTGCTTGTAGTCTGCAAGACCACACCAATCGTGTTTGTGGTGTGTGACTGCCACTATACCGTGTGCCGGAAGGAACAAGGCCCATGACTGTTTAGCCAGAAGCTCAACGGTGAATATGGTAGAGAGCGAGCCGGGAGAGGCTATCTAAAAGATCCACTTACGCATGCGTGGAGAAGGCCCAGATGTTATCCACGGAGTTACTCGACTGAGAGCTTGCCCCTTGCAAGGACATCCTTGCGAGAGGTTCCAAATGAGGTTGTAGGAAAGTTTGCACGCTTCTTGATACCTTGGTAAATATATCGAAGTCATAGACTTCATCTCTATCTCAATTAAACCTCTATGAACCAAACTTAAAGAAATTTGACCAAGAAATTGTATGTCATTTTTTTGACCCGAATCAGCTTGTGTGGTGGTTTTACACACAATCCAAATTCTATATTTCTCCTAGTGAGGTGGGCTTCTTCTAGTGTTTTGGCATCAATACTTAGTATAAATTAACTTCTCCTACTAAGAGCAACTCCATTAGACTACGTGAATGGACTAAATATCTACAATTTAAGTAGTGGGGGAAGAAGAGAGCTCCAACAAGCTACCTACTTGACCCAACAGATTTGTTGGCTACCCAAATCCCCTCCATCACAACATATTCCTGTTGGGCCAAGTCAGACTACCTAAATTTCTTTCCCTTCCACCCGACGTTGGATTGAGCACACATGAGCCTGACGCCGCTGCCCGTGCCTACCTAAACTGTGACTCCCCAATGAGGGCTTACCTCCCCAACCTTCTTCCCCACCTACGGTGACTCCTCACCCTGGCCCTCGCCATTGGAATCCGCCTAGCTATGGGCGCAATGGCCGTCCTCGACACGGCGTGCCTCCCCTGTCCACGTGCTCCTCCTCGTGGCGCGCCTCCCCTGCCTGGCGTGCTCGTCCTGGTGGTGTGCCTCCCTTGCATAGTGTGCTCGTCCTAGCGGCGTGCCTTCCATGGCGAGCATGGTTGTACCCGAAGGCATGGAGGCCCTCCTTGAAGGCGCGACATCCTGCCCCTACGTGCTGCTACCCTGGTGCATCTTCGTTCACCTTACTCCATCCATCCTGAGAAGAATAATAAGGCCTTGTTTAGATTGCCAAATTTTTTCACTCTCTCTCCATCACATCAATTTTTAGACTCATGCATGGAGCATTAAATGTAGGTAAAAAATAACTAATTACACAGTTTAGTTTGAAATCACGAGATGAATCTTTTAAGCCTAGTTAGTCCACGATTGGACAATATTTGTCAAATAAGACAAAAGAGTTACTATTCATCAGGTTGAAATTTTTTCGCAATCTAAACAAGGCCTAAGCAAGGAAGACATATGAGACCCACGTATTATTCTCTGCTAGGGTTAGTTTAGGTAGCTTATTTTAGGCGGTACTGGTAAAGTTGAGAGTAAAACTTCTGTGGGTAGTTTAAAAGGGCTACCAAATAGATATTTAGGTAGTCTAATTTGGGTAGTAGTGCTGGAAATGTTCTAAATACCTTCTAATATTATTCTCATGTGATATAACTAGTGTTAGTATGTTATTTTACTAACTAAAAACACTAGCTGAAGTTCACCATTTTGGCAGGGACAGGCTTAGCATAAGCAAATGGGTGACACAAGCGTAAGCTCTCATCCAAGCGCGCATTGCAGCAAAGAAAAGTATGTGCTTGCTTACATGTTTGTCAGAACCACATGCATCTCCCTCGGCAATAAAGATCAGAAAAGTGATATTTGGTGGGACCGTGGAAGATTGACGGTACTGTACTGTTACTGTATCTTATTTTCTGAGACCAACGATGATAGCTGCCCCCGTGGACCTGTGTACTTGTGGCCAGGCTTTAGGTGGCAGTGTACATTTTCATCATTTCAGCTTGCCAGTGGAGAAATCAAAGAAGGAATGCAATGGCTCCTCGTCCGTTGATCTTACAAGGTAGGTAGTATCCAAAGATATCCTTCCGCCTCCAACTCCTCAGGGAACTGATCTTCGTCTTCTCTCCAACTCCTCACGGAACTGATCATCCTCTTCTGCAGCAGATGCAAAGGATCCCATAAAGTCATTATAACCATTTGCATTCCCAGATTTCTTTTCATGGAAATGCGTGATTTTTCTTTCTAAATTCGTCGTCTGTTTGTTAATGTCCTGTCGTCTAACCTTCTCCTCTTTGTGGTCCCAGTGTCCAGCCGATTGCTCGTCGCATCAACCTGCGACGGAGATCATCATCTCGGATTCGGCATGGAATCTCTGTGCTTCCACCGGAGCTTCATCGATCTTATCAATCTCATTCTCCTCGCCGTTTACGTCCTGAGTTTGGTGATCTATGCTTGCGCGATGAGATTCAGGGTTCGCACAAGGGACCTGCCATGGTTGTGCTCTGCAACTTCTCTCTGCTGCGCCGTTCTTGGCATTGCGTGCCTCTGCTCCGGTGCATGGCTTTCCTCCTCTTCCTCTTCGTCTTCCAGGGCAGAGCTCTTCGTCAGAGCGGTGGTTTGGATTGTCGTCTCGGTTTCTTTGGTGGTTCAGCCGACCAGGTTCTCCCGGGCTGCGGCCATGGCGTGGTGGGCAGTGCTTGCGGCTATGGTCACAGCGTACAGCGTGGAGAAGATCCTCAGGGGCAGGTCGATGGACATCCTTGACATCGCGTCGTGGGTTGTCAGCTCGATGCTTCTTTTGTGCGCAGTAAGTGTTTGTAGAAATCTCCCCTTCCGCAGCGACGGTGGAGAGGAGGAGGAGACCCAGCCGTTGCTGACGGCCGGAGGCGGCGGGGAGCAGAGAAAGGCGGCGTTCGGGTATGCCGGGTTCTTGAGCCGCCTGACGTTCACGTGGGTGGACCCGTTGCTCCGCCTCGGGTACTCTAAGCCGCTCGACCTCTGCGACATCCCGCCGCTGGACGCCGACGACGCCGCGGCGGAGGCGCGCCGGACGTTCCTGGAGGAATGGCTCCGGCGTAGGCAAGCGCAGACGGCCGCCGGGAGGACAAGCACAAGCAACCTGGTGTTCTGGGTGCTCGCCACTTGCTACAGGAAAGACATCCTCCTGACGGCGCTGTACACGCTGTTCCGGACACTGTCCTTCGGCGCGGCGCCGGTGATCCTGTACTGCTTCGTGTCCTACTCGTACCAGCAGGAGCGAGAGCTCGCCACGGGAATCGCCCTCGTCTCCGGCCTGCTCTTGACGAAGGTCGTCGAGTCGCTGTCGCAGAGGCACTGGTTCTTCGGGTCCAGGCGGCTCGGCATGCGCATGCGCTCGGCGCTCATGGCTGCCATCTTCGACAAGCAGCTGAGGCTGTCCAGCGAGGCGCGGACGCGGCACTCCGCCGGGGAGGTCGCAAACTACCTCGCCGTTGACGCGTACCGGATCGGCGAGTTCCCGTTCTGGCTGCACATGGTGTGGTGCATGCCGCTGCAGCTCGCCCTCGCCATCGCAATGCTCTTCTGGACCGTGGGCGCCGGAACCCTGCCGGGCCTGGGCCCCGTCGCCGTCTGCGCCGTGCTCAACGTCCCTCTCGCCAGGATGCTGCAGCGGTACCAGTCACGGTTCATGCAGGCGCAGGACGAGCGGCAGCGCGCTACGGCGGAGGTGCTCAACGCCGTGAAGATCGTCAAGCTGCAGTCGTGGGAGGACAGGTTCAGGGAGACGCTGCAGCGGTTGCGCGACGTCGAGGTCCGGTGGCTTGCTGAGACGCAGATCAAGAAGGCCTACGGCAGCGCTCTGTTTTGGATGTCTCCGACCATCATCTCCGCCGTCATCTTCGCGGGGACGGCCGCGCTCCGGAGCGCGCGGCTGGATGCTAGCGTCGTGTTCACCATCCTCGCCACGTTGCGCGTCATGTCCGAGCCTATGAGGGTGCTGCCAGAGGTGATGTCCATTATGATCCAAGTCAAGATCTCGCTGGATCGCATTGGCGTGTTCCTTGCCGAGGATGAGTTCCAGGACGACGCGGTGGACAGGACATCCATGCCAATGCCAGCCTCCGACATGAGCCTCATTGTTCAAGATGGTTTCTTCAGCTGGGAGCCGAGGAAAGCCATTGCAACTCTGAAAGACATCAATGTCAGGGCAGTGTGCGGCGAGAAGATTGCGGTCTGCGGGCCTGTCGGCGCAGGGAAATCGTCATTGCTGTGCGCAATGCTTGGCGAGATACCAAGAATGTCCGGATCGGTATGTCTAGTGCACATTTGTTCAAACCTAATGCTCTTTAAGTATCAAATCAAGCATATGACATGAACAATCCTTCCCTATTTCTATTCTTCACTCAGGTATCAGTGTCTGGCTCAGTTGCTTACGTTTCACAGACGTCCTGGATCCAGAGCGGCACTGTACGCGATAATGTACTCTTTGGGAAGCCCATGAACACTGACGATTACGAGAAGGCAATAAGGTGTTGTGCATTGGACAAGGACATTGAGAACTTTCCGCATGGGGACCTGACAGAGATCGGTCAGAGAGGCTTGAACATGAGTGGAGGGCAGAAGCAGAGGATTCAACTCGCTAGGGCGGTCTATAATGACGCAGACATTTACCTTCTTGATGATCCTTTCAGCGCCGTTGATGCACATACAGCTGCTACTCTTTTCAATGTAAGCAAGAATGCCTCTGAACAATTACTGTCATAGATACTGATCATTTCATTAATATATGTCTGAATCTCCTGAGTGTATAGGATTGTGTGATGGCAGCACTTAAGAACAAGACTGTGATTCTTGTGACACATCAAGTGGAGTTCCTTTCCAAGGTTGACAAGATTCTGGTGAGTGAGTTTGGCCCTATAAATTAACTATCTTGAAACAATTACTTTATTTATCATCTGAAGTACCTATCACTGGTTAAGCGTATCCTTCCACCTAGGTCATGGAAAATGGGGAGATAACTCAGGAAGGAACCTATGAGGTGCTTCTGCAGTCTGGCACAGCATTTGAACAGCTTGTGAATGCTCACAGGGACTCAAAAACATCACTAAGCTCCCAGGATCGTGGCAAAGGAGCAGAAGAACCAGGCACATTTCTTCAGAACCAAACACGGATGATACCAGAGAACAGCGAAGCAGAAATATCTGATGGTAATCCCCTGTCGGTCCAACTTACAGAAGAGGAGAAGAGGGAACTCGGAGAAGCTGGACTGAAACCATACAAGGACTATGTTTCAGTGTCCAAGGGCTGTTTTCTCCTCGTCCTGATAATACTCGCACAGTGTGCGTTCGTCATCCTGCAATGCCTGGCAACTTATTGGCTTGCAGTTGCAATTCAAAGAGACCAGCTTAGTGTCATACTTGTGGTTGGAGTTTATGCAGTGATGGCAGCTGCAAGCTGCCTCTTCGCCTATATTAGGAGCCTTCTTGCTGCTCACTTTGGCCTGAAAGCATCGAGGGAGTTCTTTTCAGGGTTCATGGGTTCGTTGTTCAGGGCTCCAATGCTGTTCTTCGATTCCACTCCAACTGGAAGGATCATGACCCGGGTATACTATTCTGAATATATCGATTACTACCTGTTGACATTTTAGGAAATGTAATTGCTGACTATGTTCTTAACTGTGCAGGCTTCGTCTGATCTTAGCGTCTTAGACTTTGACATCCCGTATACAATGAGTTTTGTCATCTCGGGCACAATTGAAGTGGCAGGAACCATAATTATCATGACCATGGTTACCTGGCAAGTAGTACTAGTGGTCGTTCCTGTTGTGGTTGCTCTGTTATACATTCAGGTGAACACCATTTCTGAACTCAATTCCTTGCTCTGGCATGGTGAGGCAAATGAAAATTATGGCAATGTTGCAGAGATACTACATTGCATCGGCGAGGGAGCTAGTAAGGATCAATGGAACTACAAAGGCGCCTGTCATGAACTTCGCGGCAGAGTCGATGCTGGGAGTGACCACCATAAGGGCCTTTACAGCTACAAAGAGGTTTATTCAGAGAAATCTTCAGCTCATAGAAACAGATGCGACACTGTTCTTCTACGCCAATGCAGCACTGGAATGGGTGCTTCTGCGTGTCGAAGCACTGCAAATCTTGGTCATCATCACATCATCCATCCTTCTTGTCTCACTACCGGAGGGAGCTGTTGCTCCAGGTACACAATTTATGTAGTTGCGTAGTGTTTTTTAGGAATATAGTTGAGCAGTATTCTTGATGTGAATCTTCTAACCATTTAATTATGCTCTTGCTATTTTCTGTAGGATTCCTTGGTCTCTGCCTCTCATATGCATTGACGCTTTCTTCGGCTCAAGTGTTCTTAACAAGATTTTACTCAAATCTGGAAAATTACATAATATCTGTGGAGAGGATCATGCAGTTCATGAATTTACCAGAAGAGCCTCCGGCTGTCATCCCTGATAGAAGGCCTCCTCCTTTATGGCCATCTGATGGAAGAATCGATTTGGATAATTTGAGAGTAAGTGACTCAAAGCTCTACAGTTTTTTTTCTTTCAAATAATTCATCAATTTCCCAGATGTTCAAACTGGATCATGTGTTTCAGGTCAAATACAAGCCAAATGCGCCTATGGTTCTGCGCGGAATCAGCTGCACATTTGCAGCAGGAAACAAGATTGGAGTTGTTGGCAGAACTGGGAGTGGGAAGACGACTCTTTTGAGTGCAGTGTTCCGCCTTATCGACCCATACAGTGGGCGAATACTCATTGATGATCTTGACATTTGCACCATTGGACTGAAGGATCTGAGGATGAAGCTCAGTATCATTCCCCAAGAGCCAACACTTTTCAGAGGCGGTGTAAGGAGTAATGTGGATCCTCTGGGTCTGCATTCTGATGAGGATATCTGGGAGGTCAGCAAAACTAAATCTGGGCTCCAGATAGTACATATACGTTCTGAAATATTACCGCACCAAGTAGTTTAGTATATACCAATATAGCAACATTGAAATACGGGTGAACGGTCCGATTTCGAAAAAAAAATAAATCAACAATGCACTTGTATTGCACACGGTGGTTAATCCTGATCCTAAGTCTTCTGCAGGTTTTAGATAAGTGCCAACTGAAGAAAACAGTCAGTGCCCTTCCTGGACTACTTGAATCACCAGGTGAGCATGACACTGCCCTCTGAAGTCTGAACCAATCAGATGCTTCAATTTTGTCAGAACTGTATTGTATGGCACTGAAGCCTCTCCGATTGCTAATCATCCTGATGTTTTCAGTGAGTGATGACGGAGAGAACTGGAGCGCCGGTCAACGGCAGCTCTTCTGCCTTGCGCGTGTTCTCCTCCGAAGGAACAAGATACTGGTCCTTGATGAAGCAACCGCATCCATCGACTCGGCCACCGACGCCATCCTGCAGAGGGTCATCAAGAAAGAATTTTCAGGATGCACAGTCATTACCATAGCACACAGGGTTCCAACTGTCACAGACAGCGATATGGTCATGGTCCTTTCCTACGGTAAGCAATCTCAACCATTATGGCTGAGATACAAATTCACTGACAAGGTAGAGCCATAGAGCCTTTATGGAGTCGGCCAAGTTGATGTAATAAATTTCTGTCATATCTGCAGGCAAAATGATCGAGTACAACAAGCCATCAATTCTGATGGAAAATAAGAACTCTGCATTTTGTAAGCTTGTCGATGAGTACTGGTCCAACTATAACTGAGATTGCAAGGAAACTGGACGAATTGTTGTATAGGTACATGGCCACTGCATACAAGATTATTCCTGTCGCCTATACATTGTTCATCTTTTCACTCAAGAAGAATAATGACTGGCATTTTGTGTAGTTAGTAAATCAAATAAGTGTGTATATCTACTCCTTTGTAATCCAGAAACTGTAGGTGCAGTAGCGCAACACATGACAAAATGTTGTCATTATGAAATTTCAGCATCTGAAACCCTGGAGATGGATTATTATTGTTTCTGTCAAACTACTTGAGATTTACACTTTTGCTGAAAGCTGACTACACAAACTAATTGAACAAAGACACATCCTGATTATCTCCACTACAGGGTCCCCTTATGCCCTTTTTTTGTGATGTAAATAGTATAGGTTATCTCCAACAGAATGGCCATTTGCCATGTTATACAACCGAGGTGTGACCACCACTTCTGTGCCAAGGCAACCAGATTGTGGCTATCTTCAGTCTTCTAAGACAGGTGCTCCGTTTTCATTTTGATGTAAAAGGCTTGCTTTGCTTGCCAGCGTTAGAAATTGATAGCAACCCGAGTCTTTATCGGCTTCAGCTTCACACCCATACTCTCAGGAGATAGCAGCTCAGGCGATATACAGCATGGGCTTAGTGGACTGCGAGGGCTGCTGCTTAGCTGGTACGGTCTGTAAAGTCCATATCCCATAAGGAAGTACTCCATTGGCATCAGCATCGCATAAGGCTGCTCCTCAGTCACAAGGGAACCACAATCCTGCACCTGCAGTTAACTCGGAAAGTAATCTGAGTAACCGTTTTTTTTTGTTCCAGATATGCTTCTATCTGTAGATGGCATCACGTAAATCCAAATATTACCTCAACTAATGCGCAGTATCTGCGGTCTAGTTCTGTGGTCATATGGATAGCATCCTCATGGAACTCTGAGTTCTCACCGACAAAAATTAGCGTGCGGCATTGCAGCTTTTTTAATGAATTTGTTAAGCCATGCCTTCTGGTGGAGGGGAAACCCATATGAGCATCAAGATTATAGAGATGAATTATTTAGCAAACTCAATTAAAAATAAATGAATAGTAACATACTCGTTTATTGAGTGAAGAAACCGCCAAATATTTTCACTCTGCTTCTCATCAAGTAACTGCATATAAAATTAACGGTAAGCAACCGCTATTTGACAACTGATAAGTAAAGAAATGTGTGAAAACTATTGGTATTTATGACGTGTTATACAACTAAGAGAATATCCAAATTGAAAAATAAGAGACTAACACTTTTACAGGCTTGCACAATGTCGGATTCAGGATACTGTGCATCCCCGCGCAGTTTCTGCAGACTTATATCAGTACGTCAGTTAATGAAAGCTATAAACTATGATTCCCAAGAAAACAAGATAAGAATATTGAGATCTGAACCAACCTTGCTAAAGTACCGTTGAAGTAAGCACTCCTTGACCAGGCCTTGAGTCCCGTAATAATAAAGCAGATTTAACAATACCTGTTGTATGAGTTGTCATTATTAATATTCATTAGAATTAATAGGCACGAGAGAAAATGGTAAATAGTCACTAATAGATGGAGTTACTTTATTATACAGCCACTCGCTCCATGATGGGGCTTTGCACAGAGGGGAAACCAGCATCAGTCCTATTACCCTCTCCCGATATTTCGTCTATTAAAGAGTATAAAATCCTTATTAGCGCAACATAGGATACTGATTTTCTTTTAACTACAAGTCTAGAGTCTGACTTTTAAAAGTACATACCGCAAAGAGAGTGAGAACATATGCACCAGCGGTGACACCAAGGCACATCACAGATCCTAAACTGAATTAAGTGAAACTAAAATCAAACAGCTGTGGTTATAAAATGAATAGTTTTTGGGGAAAAATTGTAGCATGAGGAAGTCATGCATTAGGACTAATGTCATGTCACAATACAATACCTGAAGAAATCAAGCACATCTGCGACTTGATCAGCAAGATCATCAACAGATGGCACTGGCACATCTGATGATATAGGAGCTGCTCCCAACTGTAGGACCCTTACCAAACACCATGCAGAGATCATGTGAGAATACGAACCCAGCACATCGCGTCACAAAGAATGAACCGGCATTACTGACCTCGTGCCCCTGAGGATTGATGTGGTAGATGCAGAAATTATGGAGCAGCAAAGACGCAGCTTCCGGGCAGAAGAACAATCCTTGGAAACAGGACATGTCTGTCCAAGCCAAATAGGAAACAGAGAGATAAGAAATGTTCGCATGCCGATTGTCGAATTCAGTCATAACAGTCATCAGTAAATTAGAAAAATCTTTAGAAACACTTACAATTCAGACCTACGTCTGGATATGTTATAAGCGCAGGCTTGTCCTCATCTCCATACACGGCAACGGTTACAGAACCACATCTCGTCCTCACAAGATACTCCTGGGGAAGAAAAAAGCACTCACTTTTTAGCAGATACATCAGCGGCACTGATGACACATGCCAAAAAAAAAGAAAAGAAAACAAAAGAAAAGAAAAGAAAAGGAACAACTCGGAAGTGGGACAAACAAAGTTTGGCAAATATCGGATGATTCTCATAACAGACGAATAGATGGACCAAACGTTGGTCGCAATTTCAAGAAGAAACATTAGAATTCCAACATGCTTGTTGTATAGCACAAGTACATAACTACGAAAATGAAATTAACAGTGCATAATTTATTGTGCACCCGTTCTTGATAGAGATGACAAAAACAGCAAAACAACTTTGGGTAAAAAAACACAAAAAGTGAAAGCATTTCTTTTTGCGAGAAAAAGGTGAAAGCATTTGACGACGTGACAGACAAAAACCCGATTACTATAAAATTCAGTTTCACCGAACCAAAACAAATCATTTCAGCAGAAAGAAAGGAGTACAATAGCACATAAGAAACCAAACGCTGTTCAATTATGCCCTGCCCCAACTAACAATAAACTAACTAAAATCTGAAGGAAGAAAAACAACCCAGTTCGGCGTGCGAAAACAGAGTCGCGCCCACAATTCACAACCTAAGAGATGATGAATAGGTTTCTCCTAGCTGGAAGGAAGCATGAAAGGTGCAAGTAGTCGGACGGACCTTGCCGCCGAAGGAGATCCGCTCGACGTCCACCGACATGGACCCCGACCCGCTAGAATCCGCCATTGCTTCCTCCGCGACCTCCCACTCCCAGGCCCCCCTTCCTCGGCTCGGCTCATAGCGCCTCCGCCACCGCGCGTGGGCGGGGCTATATATACGGCGCCGCAGGCTGCTGCTCCTGCCTGCTCGGTTGGTCATCATCCCTTCACCGACGAACGGGCGAGGGGTCAAACTCACCGGGCGGGTCGTCGTATCCCTGCCTGCCTGCCGAACCCAGGCGCAGGCCCGACTGTTTCGGATTGGATTAGTTGCGGCCGCACTCGCTCTCGCTCTCGTCGCCGTTACTCTGACCTTTGGGCCCATGCTGTCACTCAATCTCACACTGGGAAACTCTCTGCTTCTGTTAAACTCTAATCATATTTCTCTTCTCAAATATAGTGTCATTCTAACATATTTAATGCCCATAAAGCTCCTATGAAATTCCTATTGAGTTTGGCCTAAGACGTTTTAGAGTTTTCCTATATATATAGCTTTATTATGCATTTAAATATATACTAGGGTGTATTTTCTATACTACCACGAGTAGTTACTCTAGAAAATTCAAAACGTCTTATAATTTGAAATAAAAAATACATGGCAATTTTTTTGGTTTACTAAAAATCTTTGGTATATCATCTTTCGTCCATTGTTCCATCAATTCAACAAAACTCGCTCCATTAAAAGATATATATAACTCTCGCTTTTTAGGAGTCAGATTTAAAATTTTATAAAGTTATATAAGAAAAATACTAATATTTTTTTGTTTCAAACATAATTTTGGTTGGATAGATGATTTCAAATGTGAGAAAACATAACTTTACTTGAATAGATAGTTTTGAATAAAAAAGTTATCAACTATAAAGTTGTATAACTTTTTATCTGATCTACAATTTTGGTTTTGGTCGTTTCTCCATTCAATATCGTTTGGAGAAAAATCAAAGTTTATTGTGTTAAACATGTTTTTTGAGATAGCTCTAGAGTCAACCGCCTCTAATAAAAATAGTAGATGCCCCTACCAAATGCATTTCTATAGACGGCTCGTTCTGGGAACGAGAACTAGAGGCTCTATTGATCGAATGGGCCAACTTTATTAAAAACAAGCCATGTCTAGAAATTATATCTATAGCAGTGTCACGAATTGAATATTTGGGTCGTGATACTTTAAAAAAGTTCATTACTCAAAGTGAGAACATGGATCCTGATCGACCTCGAGTAAGTAACTTGAAAAGCTCAAAGGTAAACAGGCAAAGGTATGGGGAAAGTGTAAGGACCCTAAGGAGGAAATATGCTACATTTTGGAAGCAAAACAATAAATCTGCTATCTACTTACAGGACCACTACTGGAATCTGAAACCCATAACCGGAAAAGTACATGAATGTCTTGGTCATTTCATTTAATTTCTCTTATACTCCGTATGACCATATACACGCTGATGGATTTTATAAAAAAACGACGATGGAGAAATAAACGTATGACACTTTGGTTGCTTTTGGATATACACAAGCTATACGAATGTGGAGAAGCAGCGAATCCATACTCATCCGATGGTGTTCTCTGTTGGTCTTGACCTAACATGTCATGGATAGCAGAAAGCCAAGCTGTTAGAGCATCACATTTCCGAGTGGTGCTGGCAAAATTGCGACACTTTTGCACTATGTGAGAAAGGTCACTGTTAGGGCATCTTTTTTCTCTCTCCGTCTTGAGTGGTGCTACATCGACCGGATTATTGGGTTGGGTTGGTGTGCAGTTTAGGGTACAAGAGACAGGTTCGGTTGGATGGTGTCAAATTCAACACGGTTTTTTGCCTAATTGCGATTTTGAGTGACATTCCCTAAGGTAGATTATGTCAACTGTGCATGAATTTATAAAAGTTTGTACAATATTCTCTTTTCAGATATTTATAAATATGATATTCAAACTTGATAGTTTTTATAAAAAAATCATGCAAATCTGAATTGTTTTTGGACTGATGCATTTGAGAATTAAGACTTGTTTATGGTTTCTTAAAAAGTGCCAATCTAACCAAAGATATTCTAAAAAAAAATTGGAACAGAACCAGTTTTGTGGGTGCAAGGACGAAACAATTCAGCATATGTTCTTCTTTGACAGCGTTTAAGCTAAATTTCTTTGGCTTGAAGTATAAACCTAGTTTTAGGTTTGCGGCCACCCAGTAATGTTACTGGCCTTTTCAATGGGTGGTACAAACAGAGGGTAGATTGAACAATTTTATTTCGGACAGTTGCCGACACAAAACCTTTAACGCTTTGCTTGTGCCATTGGGCACATCTAGGACAGTGTGAAAAAACAAGGAGCACATCATCCATGTATGTCTTTAATGTTACGGTTGAACTTTAAGTTGGATCTAGTTTTTGTTATGCCAAATGTTTGTAGCAATTAGTTTAGTTCTCTTGCTTCGAAGGGACGAATCTGGATTTTCCTTTTCATTATGCAAAAAAACTCGTACAGCGAAATTCCATTTAATGAAACATGTATTAGAGAGAATCTGGATAGCAGCATCTAGATATCTAAAAATTTGGCCACCAGACCAGAGTTAGACCCTGGTGAATCTAAAAATAGTGACTTCACTAGCTCCTGCTTGTTTATTTTGAGAGGAAATATAGAAATGACTCCTCGTTGTAGTGCAATCAGGAGCTGGAGCTAGAACTACCTAGAGCTTTACCGAACGGAGCCTAATAGAGTGAAGAAAGATGAAGTTTAGACCAAGCTGGCACTTGGGTCATGCCAATAGAAGGTGGATTGGCATGGTCTTTTGGCACGTACGGAATATTTTAGTTTTTAGACTATGCCGTTATGCACTAACACTAGTGTCATGTCTTGCCTAGGATCTCAACATGATGGACTGTATGGCTAGGCTCGCATTTTGGGTCATGCCCGGGCCAGCATGGCACAAAAACATGCATAAGCATATCTACAATAGTAAAATTAATGTAATTTTTTAGTATTTACTATACTATATGTCATATGATTCTTGAATGGATTATATATGAGAATGGTTAAAATTTTCATGAAAATAAAACACATTTTTTTCCTATTCCACGAGCGCACAAAAAGTAAGAAGCAAAGATATTTTGAGAGTCGCACTTAGGCTGGCATAATACAAAGACCTCTTCCCACCATGGATTAGCCTTGGGCAAAGCAAAGATTATTCAAGTCATATCGGCACGACTCGACGTACTAGCGTTGGCGTGAGAAGAATACTCAACATTGGAAAAATCATAAAAGTTTTATTCGAGATGAACATGATTTTTATATAAAATTTGTAGATTTTATTGTGAATTAAAACTTTCAAGTTTTGAGTTTTTTATTTGAGGACATTAATATGAGAACTACAACGTTCAAGTTTTAAGTTTCGCCATATAAAATTTTAGCAGCATAATAATCATATATCAGGTCTTGTCGCATTAGAAAAATGATACTTTATTTGTATGGCGTCAAACAAAGATATTTTTTTATAAAAGTTGTAGGTCTTAATGACATCACTAATTTATAGTTTTGAGTTTTTACATTTAAGGTCGTTATGGAGAAAAATAATATAAAGTTTCAATGATATATTAATCGTGTGCCAAAAAAATAATATAAAGTTTCAATGATATATTAATCGTGTGCCAAGACTTGTCTCCTTATAAATAATATATTTTTATTATATGGTCTCGAATAAAGATATTTTTTATCAAAGTTAAAAAGTTATTGATCTTATCAGTAGCTACAACTTTGATATATGTTAGTATACAATGTTTCTGATCTTGGCTCTTAATGAAAACTAATATATCATCTCTCCTTCCCACAATAAAATATTCTATAACCTAGCTCTTTTTAAAAATGTTGGAGCTGCCTTAAGCTGAACACCTTTGTGCCTGTGGTTCCCGTCGTGCCAGACCTGGTCCGTGATGTTGAGATCCTAGGCAAGACATGACCCTAAACCCAATTAATCAAACATTCCCATATTTTTACCTTGTCTCCATCCGTCCACAAAAAAGATGTAACTATAAAATTTGTACAATTCAGACCAGCTTAATTAACTTTGATTAAGTTTAGGGAAGGTTTAGTGGGTAGTTTTATGGCATTGTTTAAAATATAACATGTCTTCTTAAAAATATTGCTATATATCATAAAAGATACTTATGTGTCAGTTTATTAAATAAAAATAAAACTCCGATGAAACTTTGACTAAGACTGACCTTATAGAAACCAGTATAGTAATTGTCACTGGAAAATATATTTCATACTCCATTGGATGATACTTATTTTATGTCATAAATAGTTATACTTGTTTAGTTATTTAGTAGCATTGATCACATGTGAAATCGTTCATGAACGGAGGAAGTAAAATTAAAAATGAGAAACGTGCGTAGCTGCATCTTGTTGGCTCGTATGCAGCTTCATCAGAAGATAAATAAATGATGGAAACAAGGACATTTGGAACGATGCGTGCCCATATTCAGAAACTGAATTTATGAGGCCAATTACTCCCTGTCCATGTAGAACATACTAGTTAGCTAGGGTTGTTCCTGTTGAGATGCGCGCGCGTGAGAATGTGAGGGGTCTCTCAACTTGATGGTGTTGTCATATCCTGCCGTCTTTAGAGACCACTTTTCGATGACATGAATGCACTGAAGGTCGAACATGGAAGCCCAAACCGCCGAGCAGTTACACTTTTTTAATTTGTCCTCAATCGTACAACACGCGTCATTACCCTTATAATGATCATTTAGCGTCTTATTAGTATAGTCGGCATGATTAGGAGATGGATCATCAACCATTTCTTCGTCCTTTACCTCAGGCAATGCAGATGCAGAAGTAGAAGATTTGCTGAAGATTGAGGTCACTGTCTTTGTTTTTTTTTTTTTGAAACTTATCTTCAGAGACATTTTGCAAGTAGATAGATCAGATCACCTTGGTCCCAAGCAGAATTACCAAAAAGTGTGTTGTCATCAAATCCGGTGACACACCAATAAGAGGTAGGTCGCATAAAGCATCAGCAAGCAATCTAGACACTAGGCGGGCCCAAGATTTATGACGTGCACTTTGGGAAACTCGTCGTGCTTTGCTGAGTACCACCGGCTTTACCGAGTGGCAATCTTTGCCGACTGCCAACCAGAGCACTCGGCAAAGTTTTGCCGAGTGCCGATCACTCGGTAAAGAAGGGCACTCGACAAAGAGTGTCTAGGGTAAACTGCGTTCGTCGTCGTCCCTGTGCCGAGTGCCCTTCCGTCGAAAACTCGGCAAAGAGTACGTCTTTATCGAGTGTCGTGCCTCGCACTCGGCAAAGCGTCACGTGGCAGCCTACTGGGCCCAGGCCGGCCCTCTTTGCCGAGTGCCAGGCTGGGCACTCGGCAAATCAGGCTTCTTTGCCGAGTGCCACAGCTTTGCCACTCGGCAAAGAGCCTGTTTGCTGAGTGCCAGCCATGACACTGGGCAAAGATTTTTTTTTAATTTTGAATTCAAACTTTTTCTATAGCCCAAGTATATTGTATTCAAGCACACGTTCGAATATGGGATCTTTTTATAACATTTTCTATATTTCTTGAATAATTTTATTTTCTTGCATTTTTTCGGATAATCCAAATATGAACTGCAGATGCATGAAATAATGAAACGTAGCCATTCAAAAAATGATATTCATGTTGGAGAGTATATTTCAAAGCTGTATCCATAAACTCACCCAAAAGTTTGAACGCCTTGTCCACGAAACATGACCATCTAGGTGCGGTAGAAGTGCTTTTTAATTATATAAAATCCAACCAAAATCCGAAAATCATGAAACTTGTTGTGTCATGTTATCGCATGTAGAGGCTATGATAAAAATTTAAGAATTTTTGGAGCAAGTTGCGACGTCGAATGCCTAAAACCCAAACATCTTGGCAAACAGCCTCTTTGCCAAGTGCCAATGACGTGGCGCTCGACAAAGACGCTTTTTTTAAAAAAAATAAAAAAGCCTTTGCCGAGTGCCCAAGGGCCTCGCACTCGGCAAATGGGCCGAAGGCCCACCCGTGCCCGTCATTTCTGTCTCCCTCCGTGCTCCACGCCCGCACCGCCACCACCGCCGCTCCTTGCGCCGCGCCGCACCGCTCGCCGCCGCCGCCGCCAGCCGCCCTCGCCCTTGCCCGCACCCGAGCCACCCTGGATCCGGGCCCCACCCGTCATCGCCCGTGCCGCCCCAGATCTGGCCCCGCCGCCGCCGCCGCCCGCTACTGCTGCCACGCTGCCTCGGTCCGGCATCGCCGCGTCGCCGCAGCGCCACCCCGGGCCAACCGAGCCGCTGCCACACCAGACCGGTCCGGCCACGCTGTGCCATCGCAGCACCGCCCCGCCTAGTCGCTCGGCCCCTTGTCCCTGGCGCTGGGATCAGAGAAGAGGAAGGAGGAGGAAGAAAGAGGGGAAGCAGGAGAAGGAGAAGGAAAACGAGAAGAGGAAGAAAAGGAGGAGAAGAAGGAGGTGGAGGAAGGGGAAGAGAAGAGGGGGAAGGAGAAGAAGGAGAAGGAGAAAGGGGAAGAAGAAGGAGGAGGAAGGAGGAGGAGGAAGAGGAATAAGAAGGAGGAGGAAGGGGAGGAAAAGAGGAAGAAGAAGGAGAAGAAGGAAAAGGAGGAAGAAGAAGGAAAGGAAGAAGGAGGAAGGACGAGGCCGGTGAGGCGAGGAAGGAGAGGTGTAGGAGGCCAAGGAGGAGAAGGGCTGAAGGGGAGGTGGTGCCTCCGCAGCAACTTCCCATCCGGTTCCCAGCGTCTTCTTCTCCGCATGCACGCGTCGCCACCACCACCGAAGGTATACGGACCATTTTGAATGTCGGCCTTCGTGCCATTTGCGAATGTCAGCCTTCGTGTTGTTATGATTGTTGGCTTTTGTGTCATTGTAAATGTTGGCCTTCGTGCCTCTATTTTCTGCAGGTTTTGGGAACCTCCCCGTGCAGGGGAGGTGTTGCTGAAATTTTCAATTGACACTAACATATTGCCCTTTTTTGCAGAAGGACTCGTGGGAGGGACTCGGCCACCTTGATCATCTTCGTCGCCACTTCCTCGCTAGCCTCTCTTCACCGCCACCCTAGGTATAATTAACCTCTCTTCCTTATAGTTGTCATACTTAGGTCACGTAACCTAGTTAGGTATCTCCTATCCAAAAGAGATACGGTTGGAGGTATGCAGATCTTTGTATATCTGTGATTATATCTGTTTTGGATTGTCCACATTTTTTGGACATCCCACAGATGCGTATATGGGTTAGCTTCCATGTTCTGCTCCTGTCTAAGTTGGAGTTTTGGCAGCACCTCCCCGTTGTTCTCCGAATACACACTCTCCCTGCTAGGATGTGTATCGGGAGAACAGCGGGGAGGTGCTACCGAAATTTTGTCTCGGAGGAAGCAGAGCATGGAAGCTAACCCATCTATGCATCCACAGGTGGGATTAGGACCTATCCTTCACCTATTAGATGGTAGGAATGTTGTGTAGATGCAATTGCTGGTTTTATTACTCGCTTACACATGTGTATGATAGAGGATGGATAACCGTTAGTGGATGTACATGGGCCACACAAGTAACAGTAAGAGCGATGAATGGGTTAGGGAGACTAATCATTTCCTGGAGCAAGCATTTGGCAAGGCTGCTAAAGGGTTGATTCAAATGTCGTGTCCCTGTAGCAAGTGTAAGAACTCAAAAAGAAAACAAAAGAGAGAGGTATACAAAGATCTTTTCAGGCACGGATTCATTGCAAACTATACCAGCTGGATCTTCCATGGTGAAGGAGATCGTATTAGAGAGGGGGTGATGAGAGCACACCTCGAGGAGTATGATGGAGATGCCAGGATGGCCGACATGATGGTAGACTATAATGAGGCACGTGGCAATGAAGGATTGGAGGAGGAGGATCCAGAGGAAACCGTAAAGGCGTTCTACGAAATGATGTCTTCAGCATAGAAGCCCCTTCATGAGAAGACAACAATGTTGCAATTGGATGCCATTGGATGCCTAATAACATTGAAGTCATGGTTGAGCCTGAGTCGAGATGGCTTCGATTTCATGTTGACATTTTTTGGCACAGTGCTTCCGGAGCGTCACATGCTATCAAAGAACACGTATGAGTCACAGAAACTCCTTCGTGCACTTAAGATGCCGTATGAGTCAATTCATGCTTGTCAGAATGGGTGCGTCCTATTTAGGGGATACCTTGAGGAAGCAACGCACTGTCCAAAGTGCAAAGCCTCTAGGTTTGTGGAGGTAGACGGTAGTGATGGCAAGAAGAAATAGTCTAAGATCCCTGAGAAGGTCCTACGGTACCTTCCTATCCTACCGAGGCTCCAACGGAAGTACATGATAGAGGAGTCCATGAAACAGATGACATGGCACAAGAATGGCAAAAGATACAGTGACAAGATGGTACATCCATCAGATGGTGACGCATGAAAGTACTTCGATGACCAGCATCCTGGCAAAGCTATAGAGGCTCAGAATGTACGTGTAGCGATTAAAACAGATGGGTTCGACCTATATGGAATGATGGTGGCTCCGTACACTTGTTGGCCTGTGTTCGTGGTCCCCCTCAATCTGCCCCCCGATGTCATGTTTGAACCCAAGAACGTGTTCTTGTCGCTGATAATACCTAGACACCCGGGCAACAATATTGGTGTGTTCATGCAGCCACTATGGGATGAATTGCAACATGGCTGGAAAAAGGGGTACTGATGTAGGACCAAGCTATAAAGAAGAACTTCACAATGTATGTGTGGTACCATTCTATGCATGACTTCCTGGCGTATGGCATATTCAGTGAGTGGTGTGTTCACAGGAAGTTTCCTTGCCCAGTATGCAAGGCATCTGTGATGTTCACCTAGCTAAACAAGGGTGGAAAGTTTTCTTCGTTCGACAAACATCGTCAATTCCTGGATGACAACCATGAGTTTAGACGAGACATCAAGCACTTCACAAAAGGTGTTCAAGTCACCGACCCCATTCCTCAAATTATGAGCGGTGCCCAGGTCCTTGCCGAGATAGAGGCTCTCAAAATTGATAAAGACAATGGTTATTTTATTGGATATGGTCAGGAACACATGTGGACTCATATATCGGGCTTGACTAGGCTCCCCTACTTCAAAGACCTTCTTCTTCCCCACAACATCAATGTAATGCACACAGAAAAGAATGTCACCGAGGCACTCTGGGAAACACTCATGGACATAAAGGAAAAGTCAAAGGACAACGTTAAGGCTAGACTGGACATGGAAAAGATCTGTGATAGACCAAAGCTAGTGATGAAGACCACTGCGCCCGACAAGAATTGGAAAAGGGGCCCGGCCTCCCCCTCCCAGCATACATGGACAGATGGGTATGCTTATGTTGATTTATTTATTTATTTATTTAATTTAGGGATTCATTCTCATTACATGTAATCATCCTTGTGTTTTCCTCACAGTCTCAGTCCCATGGTGGCCAGGTGATCAATGAGTTCATGTGGTACACCCTTTCTCCCAAGGGCCGAGCGACAGATCCAGACAACGACTACAATCCGACGGACGAGGCCGACGCGTACACCAACCCGAACGCCTACGAGAAGATGGTCAAGTACACCACAGCGGCTCGCATGCGCCATGGTGACACCTTCGACTCGGCCATCCAGCACCTGGATACAGACCTCCTGATGAGCACAGGAGGAGGGAAGCAGCACTGCCGGTACTATATTACCCACAGTGCAATCGACCCGGCCACCATTCCCACCCTTCGCCAGGTTCGATCAGACAGCACGACCTCCTCCAACGTCCCCATATGACCTCGGCAGCCGAGCTCCACGCAGATGATGGTGGTGTTTTAGGTAAGTATAGCTTTATTTGTCATTCATTGGTTTTACACATGTACCTTTCCTTTTGCATTGTTTAAACTTTACGAGTGTAATATTGCAGGCCAAGCTGGCCAATTTGTGGGCCCAACAGACGGCCCAGGCGGAGGCCCATCGGCTGGAGCTGGAGGCTGTCCAGCAACACTTGGCGCATTAGGTGGAGGCTGTCCAGCAGCACTCGACACATCAAATGCAAGGCTTTATCGACATTTTTCAAGGCCTTGAGATCCCTGGCCTCGTCCTTCCTCTGTTGCCTCCTGCGCTGCTCGCTCCATCACCTCCTCTTAGCCATATAAGGACTCCGGTGAGTATATATGTTTGTATGTTTGTCTATTGCTTTGGCTTGTGCGGCCATCCTACAGGTACTAATGAGATCGCTTCTCCTTTGTGCATTCACAGTCGATGGTTTCAAACCCGACTCCTCCAGATGGCCCTTCTCCACACCATGGGTGCCCGGTTGGGGCGGTTGTCCCTCAGACATAGCTCACATGGCTAGGTGGCGCTCCTCCTCTACCTACACAGCATGGGCACTCCGGGTGGACAAGCGGCCCTCCTCCGCACCATGGATTGACGTATGTTGGTATTTATTAAATGCAACAAAATATGAAAGTCATCTGCAAGCGCACAGATAATATACCAATGTAGCACTTCACTAGGATGACCTAGTTTTTAAATATCGAACCCAAAGGAACGGAAGGAGGGATCTTGATCTATGCTTAATCCCTAAGCATAATCAAGGATGAGACACTTAGAAGGCTGAGGGAGATGACAAGGGTTGTCTAGTTCTACTTTTAAAAAGTATTTCTCATATCAGTCTGCTATGGGATTACAATGGAAGACCGAAAATAGAGTATGAATCTACAATGTAATCAAATCTCCTGCAAGTCCTATATTCGAGGAGTGGACTACAGAGGACTCAACAAAGCTATCACCTTCGCGATCTACCACATGGCTCAGAACATAGGGGGCATTCCACAAGCAATCGAACCTAAGCACCACACTTACGAATGACAACTCCTCTAACCCTAGAGCTACTAGGATCAAAGTACTCAAAGAGTTATGAAAATAGAAGAACAATAAGAACAACTACTCATAGACTCATAGAAGTTGATGACCGTAGAAATCTTTGATCCAAGCTCTTGGAAGAACTTGAATCTGCAGGCACCAGGCATAGAGGAGCACTAACACGCCCGGGGCTTCCTCCAGATCTTCTACCTCTCTCTCTCTTCTAGTTCTAGTTTAAGACTAGATCTAAACCTAACTGGAGGTGTACTAGTCCTCTTCTTGATTGCTAAGCTCTAGAGAGGTGGTCCATTCAAGGGACCCCTCTCCTGAGATCTACTCTAGAGATAATGAATAAGTTGATGGATCAATTGAGAGATAGATGCCTTCAGGGGGTCTGCCCTCGCTTATATAGCCTGGTGGGATGAACCGCAGCCCTTGGATCAAACCGATTTAAAACAATGGTCAAGATGCGTCGTGGAGATCGGTAGGAGATCGAACTCCGAAGGAGACCACCAGGTGGGACCCACCTGGGCCAGCCCACATTCCTACTTCTATAAAAGCTTATGTGGAGTTTAAAGGTAATTCAAGGAATGGCATACTTACTCTGCATGTGTTGCCTAGTCATAACGGGAGCCTCGGAGGGACAGTCATACCCTTAGATCAAGATTGTGCATGTGTGTGGAATATTTGGTGGCTAATCCTAATTCTATTTTGCTCCTAGAGAGAACTTCCTTCAAACGATGAATCGACAATGAACTTTGCTTTGAAGATCTTGAACTTTCTTCTTCTTTCTTGATTGATATAGTTGAAGCACTTATAAAGAGGGTCACAGGCTATCTCATTTATTTTCTTTCCTTTCTTTCTTTCTTTATCTTTTCTTTTTTTATATAGCTTCATGCCAACAAAAATTACAATAGACTTGAAAAAGAAATTACAATCTTGAACTCAATCTTGGAGCATTTATTCTGAATCCTAATAATATGTTTAGATCTTCTCCCAGTGTAGGAGATACATTTTTATGGGCGAAAAGGCATGTTTTTGTATACTCCCAGGGTAAGAGAAGTAGAATATATTTGAGTGTAAGTGAATCTTGATCTTGAGGATATGTGCAATCTCTCGACAAGGGTCTAACACGGGATGGCCAAACTCAATGCACAGAAAGTAGCGTATGTGTTGGGTTATTCAATACATGGCTCTAATAGGCATTTAATCATTACCACAGAGGAGAAAGACAGCTATATAAATTTTAAGATTTTCGAAAATAAATTCTCCAAATGACAAGATATCAAGAATCAGGTGCTCATTATTTTTCTATATCACACTCCTTAACAACTTAAGTTACATTGGGTCCCTAACAAAAGTTCCCAACAGTAACAAGATTTCTGGAAATAGTGTTGTGCAAGTCTATCTCTTAGTCATAACAAAGCAATCATTACTTAACTCAAGTTTTTAATTAATATGTATTTTTCAGAGTTAAATCCCAAAACAAGAAGCAATTAAAAATGTGTGGATAACTTACCTTAATCATGAAGAAAGGATTAGGAGCAAGGTAGTGAAAGGTAGGGCAGCCTGGCAGGAGAGCTGGGCGTCCAAGTCTAGTTCCTTGTCATGATCCTATTCATAGTGATCTTTGCTTCTTCTTTCCTGGGGTGCTAAGTGTGGAATCCCCCACACTTGTTCTTTGTTTATCCTTGCAATCACAACATGTGGAGACAAAAACATATTTCTAAAAAAATTAGAGAGAGATTATGACACTAATAAGACTTTATTGATATCATTTAGGACACCTTTGTTACACAAATCCGAGCAAACTAATTAAAGACTCTAACAAACTTGACTATTCAAAAACACAAGCGCTCTATCAATCGACTCTACTTTTTCTTCTCTCTCACTTCTTCCTATTCTTCTCAGCTTCCCCTTCTAGATGATTGGCAACGGTACAACACATGATGTTGACCTTAGCTTTCAGGCCATTGTGCTTGACCTCATTTGTGTCTACACATCTAGTCAACCTATCAATCATGACATTGAAGGCAACTAAGCTTTGTCTATCCGTAGCATGGGCCTTGGTAAGAATCTCAATAGACTTTAGTAGGGTCTCAATTTGCTTCTCTAACTCTTCATAGGTTCTCCTCTTGCGCTTTGTTCCGCTAGAGCTAGGTGATGAAGATGAAGATGGAGATCTAGCCCTTGGTGGCTTGACTTGAATTTGTTCAGGCATAGCCCGAACTCCATCAAAAGTGACACATGGGACGGTGGATTTATACTTCGCACAAGTGACTTCTCCAAATTTGTTAGTCTTCAACCCCGTTAGCATCTCATTGGGCTTAGGATGATGAAGATCTAACTCCTTAGGGACTTGGAACCTTAGCATCTCCTGATTACGAGGTCCTTCAATGGAAAGACGAGATGGTGGTGGTGCAAGGCGAAGTGTTGGCATGGCTTGGGCATAGTAGGATTGTTGATGATGAATTGGCACCTCCTGCCTTGGCTGCATAATGGCAAGATCCTTTGGCGGGATAGGAACGAGAGGCTTTGATTGAGCGACAACATGGGCCATTGACTCATTGGAAGGGAAAGAGTCATCGTGGTTGGTCTTGTCGTAGGAAGCCATTGGAGCTTGTGCAAGGAGAGCTTTGGCGGCTGCTAGAAAAGAGGCTTGGTTTGGCTTTGAGGGGGCAAGGGGTTCTGGTTTTATAGCCTGGATCAACTAGGAGGAAAAGTTGATCTAAGCTCTATGGGAGGAAATGGAATTGCACAAAAAAGGAAAAGATTGAAATTAGGAAACTTAAGAAGGGACGTGAAAGGCGACGGGACTCAGGTTGCCATCAAGGCAGGCCCATCGGCCTAGCATGTGGGGCCGACCAGCCCCACTTGCTGTCGGTTCGCATGCAAGTTTTTCATACTTCCTTCTAATTCGATTCTAACTCAGATTTTCTACCTTTTCGGTTGCACAATGATTCATAGCCATAGGAGGATCAAATTAATAGAAAAGAATAAACTCAACTACCTCTATCTCAACTGGACTCTTATTAGGTTTTAGAAAAATCTTAAGGCATTGTCCATTTACCTTGAATAACGTACCTTCGTTGTTTTGGAGAGTTACTGCTCCATGTGATGAAGAGCTAACCACTATAAATGGGCCTTCCCATTTTCTCCATAGCTTTCCATGTCCGAATAGCTTGACCCTGGAATTAAAAAGTAAAACCTTATCTCCCGAGGTGAAGTTCTTCGTCTTGATCCTCTTGTCATGCCATCTTGTCGTCCTCTCTTTGTATATCTTGGAGTTGTGATAGGCTTTTTCAAGTCATTCATGAAGCTCTGATAATTGCATTTGATTCTTAACTCCAGCTGCTTTAAGATCCATATTCCGTATCTTGATTGCCCAGTGAGCTTTGAATTCTAGCTCAACAGGCAAGTGATAGGTCTTCCCGTAGATGAGTTGATATGGAGACATCCCCAACGGCGCTTTGTAAGCCGTTCAATAGGCCCACAATGCATCAGGTAACTTGTTCTTCCACTTGGTTCCCATCTCGTTGACTGTCTTCTGTAGAATGTTCTTGATCTGCTTGTTTGATGTTTTGCTTGGCCACTTGTCTGAGGATGATAAGGAGTAGCAATATTATGACGGATCCCATGATTCATCAAGTACTTGCGAAAACTCTAATCGATAAAGTGAGTGCCTCCATCACTAATTACCATCCTTGGAACTCCAAATCTTAGAAAAATTATTTCTTCAAACATCTTCTTGGAGTTATTTAAATCCAAGGTTCTGCATGGCATGGCTTCAACCATTTGAAAACATAGTCAACTGCCACTAGAATATACTCAAAATTCTTGGATTTTGGAAACAATCCCATGTAGTCAATTCCCCAACAGTCAAAGAGCTCATGGAGGTTGTTAGTCAGTGGCATGACATCTCTTGAATTGATGTTGCCATGTTTCTGACATGCTCTACATCTCTGGATGAATTCTTTTGTGTCTTCATACATGATTGGCCAGAAAAATTAGCTTTGCCAGATCTTCGAATGTGTACGGAATGCTCCATAGTGTCCTCCATAGGGTGCTGAATGGCATCTTTCAATAATTTTGATTCCTTCTTCAACTGATACACATCTTATAAGTAATCCGTCTGCACAGATCCTAAAGAGGTATGGATCATCCCATAGGTAAACATGACTCTCTTAGATGAGCTTCCTTTTGTCTCCACCTGGTGGTACATATCCTAAAACTATAAAATTAAAAATATCTGCAAACCAGGGGTCAGTAGTAGAGATTTGATAAAGCATATCATCCCTGAGTGAATCATTGATGGGCAATTCATGTGGATTTTCAATCTGCATTCTTGATAAGTGATCAGCAACAGAATTTTCTACTCATTTTTTATCTTTAATTTCTAAGTCAAATTCTTTGAGTAACAAAATCCATCTTATCAAGCGAGGTTTAGCATCTTTCTTGGTGAGTAGGTATTTAAGAGCAACATGATCAGTATAAACAATTACCTTAGCTCCTACCAAGTAAGATCTAAATTTATCAATAGCAAAAACAACAGCCAGGAGTTCTTTTTCAGTAGTTGGCATCATTAAGTTGTGGTCCTGTCAAAGTTGTGCTAGCATAAGTAATTGGATGGTGTTTCTTATCTTTGCATTGTCCTAGCACAGCACCTACTGCATAATCACTTGTATCGCACATGATCTTAGAAGGTAAACACCAATCAGGAGGTTGAATGATCAGAGAAGAAGTGAGTGCTTTTTTCAAAGTTTTAAAAGCTCTAAGACAAGCATCATCAAATTCAAAAGGAACATCCTTAGCCAAAAGATTAGTAAGCGGTCTAGCCATATGTGAGAAATCTTTTATAAACCGATGATAAAAACTAGCATGGCCAAGAAAACTCTGTATTCTTTTAATATTCACAGGTGGAGGTAGTTGTTCAATTACTTCAATTTTAGCTCTATCTACCTCAATTCCACGCTAAGAAATTAAATGCCCTAACACTATGCCTTCTCTAACCATAAAATGACATTTTTCCCAATTAAGGACTAAGTGCTTTTCTTCACATCTTTGCAAAACTTTGTCTAAATTTTCAAGACAACCATCAAAAGTTTTTCCATAAACAGAAAAGTCATCCATGAAAACATCCATGATTTCTTTAATTATTTCAGAAAATGTAGACATCATACATCTTGTTGGAACTTGTACATATTGATGTATGTGGACCAATGAGCTAGAGGCGGATTTCAATACTTCATAACTTTTACTGATGACTTTAGTAGATATGGATATGTCTACCTAATGAAGCATAAGTTTGAAACATTTGAAAAGTTCAAAGAATTTCAGAATGAAGTAGAGAATCAACATGGCAAGAAGATCAAGGCCTTGCGATCTGATCGTGGAGGTGAATATCTAAGTCACGAGTTTAGCAATCATCTTAAGAGTTGTGGAATTGTTCCACAGCTTATGCCACCTGGAACGCCTCAGAGAAACGGCATGTCTGAGCGACGTAATCAGACCTTGTTGGATATGGTTCGGTCTATGATGAGCCAGTCGGACCTACTTTTATTATTTTGGGGATACGCTCTAGAAACAGCCGCTTTCACATTGAATAGGGTACCATCTAAGTCCATAGTTAAGACACCATATGAGATGTGGACTGGTAAGTTTGTCTTTTCTAAAAATTTAGGGTTGTGAAGTTTATGTCAAACGACTTATATCAGATAAACTAACACCCAAATCGGACAAGTGCTTTTTCATGGGATATCTGAAGGAAACTTTAGGGTATTATGTCTATAACCGGTCAGAGGAAAAAGTGTTTGTTACTCAAAACAGTGTTTTCTTAGAGAAAGAGTTTCTCAAAAGAGAAAATAATGGATAAAAGGTGTATCTTGAAGAAGTTCAAGATGAGCTAGTAGGGACTGACTCTACAAGTGATGCTAATGTAGCAGAGCAAGTTGAGACACCCATGGCAGTGGAGACACCACCACAACCACGAAGATCAGCGAGACTTCATGCATTGCGTGGGGAATTATTATTGTTAGACGATGATGAACCTATGGATTATGCAAAAGCTATGATAGATCCAGATCCGAGAAATGGCAAGGTGCCATGAGATCTGAGATAGATTCCATGGGAGACAATCAAGTTTGGAACTTGGTTGACCTGCCTGATGGGGTTAGACCCATAGAGAGCAAATGATCTTTAAGAAGAAAAAGGATATGGACGAAAATGTTCACGTCTATAAAGCTCGACTTGTCGCAAAAGGTTTTTGGCAAGTTCAAGGAATTGACTATGACAAGACGTTCTCGCCGGTAGCGATGCTTAAATCTATTCGGATCATTAAAGCAATTGCTGCATATTTTGATTATGAGATATGGCAGATGGATGTTAAAACAATATTTCTAAATGGGTATTTAGAAGAGGATGTGTATATGATACAGCCTGAAGGTTTTGTTGATCTTAATAATGCTAGAAAGACATGCAAGCTTAAGAAATCTATTTATGGGTTCAAACAAGCATCTCAGAGTTGGAATATTCATTTTGATGAGGTAGTCAAAGGGTTTGGCTTGCGTCAGAATGAAGAAGAAACTTGTGTTTACCAGAAGGTAAGTGGGAGCGCTGTTGTGTTTCTGATCTTGTATGTGGATGACATACTATTGATTGGGAATGATATTCCTATGTTGCAATCTATAAAGACTTCACTGAATAATAGTTTTTCTATAAAGGATTTAGGTGAAGCAGCATACATCTTGGGAATTAAGATCTATAGAGATAGGTCGAGAAGGCTAATAGGATTAAGCCAGGACACGTACATTGATAAGGTGTTGAAACGGTACAACATGGAACAGTCCAAGAAAGGTTCTTGCCTATGTCACATGGTATGCGCTTTAGTGACAAGCAGTGTCCTTCATCAGATGAAGAGCGCAACCGCATGAGTAAGGTTCCATATGCTTCGGTCGTTGGTTCCATCATGTATTCCATGATATGTACTCGCCCAGATGTCTCATATGCTCTAAGTGTTGCGAGCAGGTACCAAGCTAATCCGGGTGAACCTCACTGGACACTTGTTAAGAACATCCTAAAGTACTTATGAAGGACTAAGGATGTGTTCCTAATCTATGGAGGTGAGGAAGAGCTCGTTGTAAATGGTTACATCGATGCTAGCTTCCAAACCGACGGGGATGACTCACTATCTCAATTAGGTTTTGTGTTCATAATAAATGGTGGTGTAGTTAGTTGGAAAAGTTCCAAGTAGGAGATGGTATCTGATTCTACAGTAGAAGCCAAGTACATTGCAGCTTCTGGTGCTGCAAAGGAAGGTGTTTGGTTGAGGAGGTTCCTCATTGAGCTTGGTGTGATTTCGAATGTGTCAGACCCATTGAATTTACATTGTGAAAACAATGGGGCGATTGCACAGGCTAAGTAGCCTAGGGATCACCAGAAGAACAAACATGTACTCCGAAAGTTTCATCTCATTCGAGAGTTTGTGAAACGAGAAGAGATCAAATTGTGCAAAATACATACGGATTTAAATGTAGCAGATCCTTTGACAAAGGCTCTTCCACAGCCTAAGCATGAGGTGCACATGAGGTCTATGGGGATTAGACATCTAAGAGATTAACTCTAGTGCAAGTGGGAGACTGTTGGGAATATGCCCTAGAGCTAATCATGTAGATGATGATATTCTGATTGTATCCATGATTAATAAAGTGTTCATTGAATATCCATTATAGACAACTTGTATTGATTGATGATTATGTGAATTATTTGTGGAACTCAATTACTTGAATGGTTATTCTAAAGTTGTCCCTGGTCAGCGTTCTTGTGAGAACACACTTGAATATTAGACCAGCAAATGTATTAGTTGATGGCTATGTTTCACAAGTCATGAATATGGAGATGTCAAACTAATATTGTGGGCACATGTGAGACATGTAGGCTGGACTGACCCGACATGAGAAAGTCTCTATTCATGTCATGTACGTTATCTCCTTAGACCTAAGATTGTGGTATGTAATCAAGATGTGAAACGGTCTACTTAGGGACTATCAAATGCTGCTCTGTAACTGGGTAGTTATAAAGGTGGTCTTCTTGTGGTCAGGAAGCATGCTATGAGACATAGACAATCAAGATAGAATTTGCCCCTCTCTACATGAGAGAGATATCACTGGATCACTCAAGTGATTGGATCAACAAATGCATGGCCGTGCTTGGGTTAAGTGCTAACCCACGAGTTGATCCATATATCGAGTGGCAAAGGGAATAACTTGTATGTGGTCGTAGTGATTCGTCTGATATGATCTTTGCATGCACATAGGAGTTGTCATGCCTTGCTAGAGGCTGCTGTCAACTATTGGGCGAGTAGGAGTGCTCGGCCCATGTCAATGTGTGCGTGAACCCATAGGGTCGCACGCTTAAGGGGCTGGAAGCCTAATTCGGGTTGGACCCGAATTAGACAAGGCTTAGGGTTACTAATGGGCCTCCAACTCATGAGCTCATTAGGGATGCCTATATAAACAAGAGGTAGAGGCACGATCAGGGTTACACACGCCTTTTGGCAGCCGCCGTCACCCTCCCCACACTCGCGCCTTCTACTCCTCACGGACCTAGCAATCCGGAGGCGCATCGCTTCTTCCCTGCACGTGTGGGATTCCTCGGAGGTGTTACATCTGGAGCACTGGGACGAACTGCGCTAGGGGATTGAGGTGACAGATGACCATGCAACTGCACTGCCTGCTGCAACACATACGACTACATCGAGTCGTCTTCCGCTGCACCTACACATCTAGTGGTAATCCCAAAACCTGTAACTAGCAGTAGATCCTGGTTTATGAGGTCAAAAAGTTTTGTTTTCTGGCTAGCATAGCACCCTCATAACCCTTCACTTCTAACCATTCATGGCTTATCCTGGAGACTAACTCTTTTGTAGCCTCATGTAAGAAAGCTTGATCAATCATATCTAAAGGTTTTTCTAAAAGTTTGGGATTCCAAGGCCTTTTTACCATATGATATTTTGAGGTATCACCAAACTCGATGAAATAATCATCCTCAAAATTAAAGATCTCTAAAACTGGATTTTCCTCCTTATAAGAGTTTAAGATAGCTGAAGTTGATGGGTTGGAAAGTATTTCTGGTTCAACGATCTGTGTTTCTTTCTCTTCTAAGAACTATATGGGCTCAACTTCAGGTGTGGATTCAGCAATCTTGCGCAATAGCTCTCTTGGTGTGGGGGCAGAAAAGTGGAGGAAAGATCCATTAAAAGCTAAGTTAAGAAAAGAAGAACATTCCTTTTTCAAACCTACATAAAAACGTTGTAAAAGTATAGGGTCTAGAATGCATAAGGATGGACCTGAACGGACAAGATTGTCAAAACGTTCCCAGTAGCAACTAGAGATTCATTCTCCTTTTGAGCAAAAGACAAGATCTAAGTGCAGTTTGGCGAATTTGGAAATAGGAAAGAAATCTAGGCAAAACCTAGAACAAAGAGCTTTCCAATTCCCTTCTTTACTCGGTGCGGTTCTAGAATACCAAATCTTAGCCCTTACTTCCAAAGAGAAAGAAAAAAGCTTCCATCTAAGGGTTTCATCGGACATGCCTTTTACATGAAGACATGAACAGGTTTATTCGAACTTGTTAAGGTGAGTATGAGGATTTTTGTCAACCTTGCCTAAAAGGTTTTCTTTTGGATGATTTTTATTAAGCATGAGCATAGCTCAAAGCCATCAGAAAGGATAGGTTTATCGGATGGTGTCGGCTCTGAACCTACGGTTTTAGGAAAATGGCATAATTGGATAGGAATGGAATCCTTTGAATCTTTGGAAGACTGTGAGAAATCCATGGGATAAAAAGAATAAATGAAATAAAAGGAAAATAAAAGTATAATACAAGATTAAGCAAGACTTGAGATCAGCTAACAACCGTTCCCCGGCAACGGTGCCAGAAATGCTTGTTGGTATCTATTAAGTGCAACGAAAATATGGAAGTTATCCGCAAGTGCAGAGATAATATACCGATGTAGAACTTCACCAGGATGACCTAGTTTTTAAATATCAACCCAAAGGAACAGAAGGAATGATCTTCATCTATGCTTAATCCCTAAGCACAATCAAGGATGAGACGCTTAGAAGGTTGAGGGAGATGACTAGCGTTGTCTAGTTCCACTTTTAGAAAGTATTGCTCTTATCAGTGTCCTATGGGATTACAATGGAAGACCGCAAACAGAGTACGAATCTACCACGTAACCAAATCTCCTGCAAGTCCTATATTCAGGGAGTGGACTACAGAGGACTCGACGAAGCTATCAGCTTCATGATCTACCACATGGCTCAGAACATAGGGGGCATTCCACAAGCAATCGAA
The DNA here is from genome assembly GCA_023333625.1 of Bothriochloa decipiens. Lineage (NCBI taxonomy): Eukaryota > Viridiplantae > Streptophyta > Magnoliopsida > Poales > Poaceae > Bothriochloa > Bothriochloa decipiens. The sequence goes on along the minus strand of CM041641.1, from coordinate 32,509,942 downwards.
CCTAAGCAGCACGCTTAAGAACGATAACTCCTCTAACCCTAGAGCTACCACGATCACAATACTCAAAAAGTTATGAAAATAGAAGAGCAATAAGAACAATTACTCACAGACTCATAGAAGTTGATGACCGTAGAAATCTCTGAACCAAGCTCTTGGAAGAACTTGAATCCACAGGTACAAGGCGTAGAGGAGCACCAACACGCCTGGGGCTTCCTCCAGAACTTCTACCTCTCTCTCTCTTCTAGTTCTAGTTTAAGACTAGATCTAAACCTAACTGGAGGTGGACTAGTCTTCTTCTTGATTGCTAAGCTCTAGAGAGGTGGACCATTCAAGGGACCCCTCTTCTGAGATCTACTCTGGAGATAATGAATAAGTTGATGGATCAATTGAGAGATAGATGCCTTCAGGGGGTCTGCCCTTGCTTATATAGCCTGGTGGGATGAGACGTAGCCCTTGGATCAAACCGACTTGAAACAATGGTTAAGATACGTCGTGGAGGTCGGTAGGAGATCGAACTCTGAAGGAGACCGCCAGGTGGGACCCACCTAGGGCGGCCGGCCCCACATGGTAGGTCGGTCGGCCTGGCCCAGTACCAGGTGGACTTCTCCTTTGTTCTGGTGTCCTCTAGAACCTTCCCATCAATTCTTGCGGAAATCCGACTTGATTTGATTCGGTTTCTTGACTCCTACTCTTCCTTGGCTATTTCTGATCCAATCCCTGAAAAATAACAATTCACCAAAGCTGTGAAAATTATTATGTTAGTCCAAAAAAAACTCTTGCTTGGTGATGGTTCCGGTGTTTTCTAGAAAGTTCAAAGCGTATCCAAAGTGGACTCTTTCGTCGGGACTCCAAATATAGCAAGTGATATGTCTGTTTTGATCATCTTGATGAGCTCTTCACAATGGTGTGCTCTAATTCTTCATTTGAGATACTTTTCTGTGATAAAATAAGGATAATCCTGCAATCAAGTGAAAACACCAACACTCGTGGAACTTGTTGGTTTTAATACCCTACAACTATGCTTTATGATTTATTTTAGATGTTTTTAAGCAATAATTGATAGGTATATTTTAAGCATTAATAAGTGTCAACAACATACCAGTACCAGGTGGCACCGCAGCACGGGCACTCCGTGTGGTCTTCGTGGCCAGGTGGGAGCTCTTCACACTCTGGGGGGCATAGGAGCGCCAAGTCGCAGCACGAGCAGTGATGGACTTTGTGATGGTTGGAGTTGTTATGGATGGCATGTGATATATATGTGTGGATTTGTGTTATATATATATATATAACAAAAATATTCCCAGCTTTGCCGAGTGCTGGCACTTGGCAAAGACTCTTTGTCGAGTGCCAACCGAGGCAGCACTTGGCAAAGAAGCCATCAGATGACGGTGTCCGTTATCTTTGCCGAGTGCTGTTCTGGCACTCGGAAAAGTCTTTACTGAGTGCCTGTTACGTGGCACTCGGCAAAGAGGTCTTTGCCAAGTCTTTCTTTGCCGACACCTCTTTGCCGAGTGCCGACGTGGCTCGCACTTGGCAAAGCCTTTGCCGAGTGTGTTTAGGGCTTTGCCGAGTGCCTCGGGCACTCGGCAAAGAGGGCAAATCCGGTAGTGGTGGGTGAGTATTCAAAATTTTCAAAGGATAAAGAAAATTGTTTTTCTATAGATTTATACCCAATTAATTTGCTTGTATACTGGATTATATAGCATGACAAAACTAAGTTGTATAATAAATAGAAGATAGATAGTACAGATTTGTGCATTGTATCTTTCTCGGTTCCTTAAATCGAATGTGAACATGACTCTCTTGTGTCCGAGAAAGAGTAGTATGGACACGACTTCTCGTAGACCGGAAAGAGGACTAGAGAGGTCTAGAGCTAGAGGAGGCATCCCCTAAAGCTACTGGTAGCCTGGCCGCTTTGACGTGCCTGCCAAAAAGGAAAGACGACGGGTTGACGAAGGTGTGCCAAGCTTCAACTCGGTAACAAGAAAAAGACATACGTGGTAGTACTATATAGGTTGGTTCCCCTGGGTGCAATATGCAGTCGTGCATGTGCGTGAACGCACTCGCTGGGTGATCGACTAGTACGCCATCATCACGGCGTGAAGCGTTGCAGCCGGCTCCGGTCCGTTCAATGGAAGGACCATAGCTGGTAGGGACTACATCACGTCGTACGTACGTACCACTCGTGTAAGTCGTAACAAATTGTTGGTTGGCTTGGTACTGGGCTACTGTGCCGCCACCAAATTGAAGTTGTTGATCCATGTTGGATGACGGCGACTTGGTTCCAGCCCCATGCATGCCTCTGATCTTGTCCTTGAACTAATAACTTTCGATCATCATCCCATAGTATCAGAACAGAACCTGTTGTTGTCGGCAACGGCGACTGGCTGTGTGCTGTGTCATCACGGAGGCGCGTCACAAGTCAGATTAATTCACATGTCGTCAGCAAGGCTACCTGTCAAGCCATGCAGAGATGCAGGCTCGTCAAAGTTGTTTGGTACATGGCCAACATAATGCCACGAATTGCTCGATACCGACCTGACAGGCTGCCACAGCCCACATGCGGCCAGCATGCAGTTCGTGCTCGTCGTGTGGATTGTTCAGACAGAAACATGGCCGGCTTTTATTTTGTGCTACTAGTGTACTGCGTACTACGCGGCGGATCGGAGTATATGCAAGTGGTGCTAATACATCGATATCATTTGGTCACCGTGATTGGCGTCGATCAAATTACTCTACTTGACTAGCTTATTTATATGTTAGGGCAACATCAACTTCACAAATGCGTAGCTCAAGTCACAAAGTCAACCAATTTCTGGTACGTGTTTTTGCTACTATTACTATACTATATACCCGCCTGCCACCAGACCAGGTGTATTACCTAGCTGAAGATGAAGAAAAGCAAGTCTATATCTTACTATATACGAGTAAATATATAAGAAAAAAACATATGCAGGAAGAACAAAATTGTCTAGCAATCGATCGACGAGTATCATCTTCTCCAATCTCCAATATAATGTAGGAGGCCTCTCTACCTGCACCAAAACTGGACGTTATGGTTCTGGATCCAGGTGATGTACAGGCATTTGTCATTATAGCGTGCCCCAACATATACGCTGCGAGACGTCATGCCGTAGTGTCGGTGTGTGCATGATGATGAAATTCATCACACAGGATGGAACCGTGCATGTGCATAGATCATAGATGACTGATGCCGTACGTCGAAGATAGTGATCGATGGATCGTGCAGGACTCGTTGCTCTCATTTTGCTTCGTTTTTGGTCTATGCTCTCCCATGTTTAAGCTGTCGGTGGGCTACTCTCTAGTCTCTACTAAGAGCCAGGAAATGGGCCTCACCAACATCTTTGACGATGGCCGCACAAGTGCTCCCTAGATAGGCCCAAGTGACTGGGCTGGCTGTTTCTGTGCAGTTGCAGTTTAGATTATTATGTGTACCGAACATGTTTTACAACCTTTCAATCCTACTTGTACAAGTCCTTCCCCTCAAACAAAAAACTTGTACAAGTCGACTTATAAGTGTGCCTCCAACACTTATGAGTTGTCGTCGTATTGTCTCTCCCCCCCCTTCCCCCACCCAGTGGCGGAGCTAGAATTTTGGCATAGAGTATGCCGTGACAACATTTTCATACCTAATTTAGTCAAACCTATTTTGCAATTGGATATATACACAGTAACAAAAGTTATCCCACGATTCAGTATATAAATAGGAATCATTCTTAAATCAAAAGTACGTAATACTACTTCGTTCCTATTATTTGACTACTATATGAAGAAACCTATTTGATTTTACACGCTACCTCAATGCGTAAATTTAATGTACATAAACAAATGGTATTAGTTAAATGGAAAGAAGGTACAACATGCTATTGGAGTTGAGCATAAAAGGATGGCTTGGTTCTGGAATGCTGTACAGTGTATAGGTGTGTGGAGGTTTTGTGCCTGAACGAAGTAGTACCCCTATTGCTCAACGATCAACGCTGGCTACCTGCCCTCTTATATTAATTAAGCAAACAAAATGAGTAGACCCTGCAGCAGCTACTTGCTAGCTTGCACTAGCCTAGGGTATGTCGTGCCATACCAGTGCCACCCACCGGCTCCGCCAGTGCCCCACCCCCACCCCCCCCCCCCCCCCCCCCCCCAACAATTATTCAAAAGTTCTGGCTCTTCCACCGTCAACAACGATGGTACCCAGAGCATGGCCGGCGAACACCCCGTAGCGGCCTGGCCCAGGTTGAAGGGCCTCGGCACAAATTACTTGTGTGCCAGCGTCACCGGAATAGGATCGGCAGCGCGTACGAGATGTACAACCTGATTGTGGCGATCGACACCATCGCCTAGACCTAGGGACACCAGCGCCATGCAGAGCGCGATGAGAGCCGAGAGCCAGACGGCGTTGATTGGCACCTCCTGCATGTTGGCCCTATGCCAGACGGAGGAGAGGGGCATCGCGTGGTCCTTGGAGAAGGCCTAGGCCATCTTGGAGTTGCTGGTCACGGAGCTCATCATGCCGCACTATGGCGACGGCGACGATGCCCAAGCAGACGATCCCACCATGGCAAACTAGTCACACACTTCGCGTGTCGATGGAAGAAGGTGGCGGCACAGGAATAAGGCCCGATGCGAGATCCTACTCGACGCGTTTATTTGCGCGCAGGGAGAGGATTTTTGCCAATTTGGAAAAAAAAAATAGGGAAGGAGCATATCAAACTGTTGGAGAGCATTTTTCTTACATTTTATCAAACTAGGTAAATGCCCGTGCGTTGCAACGAAAAAACCTAATACAATGATAACAATGTGTTATATTAACTAAAAAAGATATTGCAATCATGATATTTGGAACATCAATGTATATCATGCCTTTGCTTTGCAACGGTAATTCAGATTTGAATGTGTTACACCGGAAGAAAATGTGCGTTGCAACCAAATTAAGTAAACTATATATGATATCCTATATCCAAGTCTTGAGAGTGCTTCTGCATTTGCTTCATTGTATGGTGCAGGCGCAGTGTGCTGCCTTGGAGGCATGGAGAGCCACAGCCATGCTCAGCAAATTGAAATAGATCATACAACCTACGATTGAACAAATTGTGCCTCACATAATAAAAAGGCGTACCCAGTGCCGTAGGCTCTCGCACTGCGGGGTCTGAGAAAGGGGAGGAAAAATAGCCAGCAACCATCCCTGTACAAATGTGCAGAGGCTGGGGCTTGAACCATAGACCTTTTGGTCACAGGCGGTAAAGCTCTACCGCTTGCACCAGACGCCTCACATAATGTTTAGATAAATTGTATAACCTCTTCGGCTGATAATTGACAAAGACATATGCTTACCCGATATTGCCAAGCTTTCTAATTTAGCCTAATGAAGGCATGTTTCCACGTCATGTCCAGCTCAGCGAGTTGTCCATCAGAAGCAAGGCTGTCCCGATCATGTATTGCTCGATGACACTGTGTGCGAACAACACTGTCCCAAAGCTGTGACAGAAGGACAACACAACCTGGTATATTAGCAAATACATCAATTATCCAATCTGACATTTTAAAAGTAGAAGCATATGAATACTTCGATGAGAGAAAATTAAGAACCTAGTCTATTAACAAATAGATCACTTATCCAATGTAACATTTATCCAATGTAACATTTTTTAGTGAAACATATGTTACATTGGATAAGTGATCACCACTCCAAAATTAATCGATGATGAGTACATAGAACCACAGAGGGAGAACCTGAGGTTTCAGGTAGTGGTTGATAGCCTTCACTTGATCACATGCTTCCTGCAACATAAAACAATTGTCAAATATTCATGCTATGATTTGTAGTAATTATGTCCGTTACATACATTCACTCCAAACTCTCGATATGCAACAGCGGAATATGGTTTAGTGGTGACAGACTACAATGCTGAGAGAACAATGAGAACGCCATTCAGGATTCAGCAACGTGACATGAGAACGCCATCCTGAAAAAAAAAAATGAAGAGTGGAAGGAAGGACATGGGCTGCTCCAACCAACCGATGGGACCGTGAGCGTCATCCGGGCTCAAACAGATGGGACCGTGAGCGGCATCCGGGCTCAAACAGACTTGGCATGTCGACCGACACGCACATAGGTTGCCCGCTCAGAGATAGCATGATGTTGTGGCCGCACTGCTACCAGCCACTGATATTTGTTGTTGCATGGCGACATTGCGCCAGCCCGAGCTTCTGGAGCTTGAGGATGTATTTATGGGCAGGGCTCCTTATCTGCAACACACATTTCCATTTTCTCAACACCTGTGATGGGTAGAGTGAGTATAAGAATATTGCAACGCAAATGAAGTAACAATGAAAAGTGTTCCATGAGAAGTGGAATGTCTGTTTGTAGTACGGCAACACATTACAAGAAGTTATAGAAGTTGAAATAAACTTATTTTACCAGAAAACTGCATTGGTAAAGTAGCCGCATCTCTGTATCAGTTAGAAGTACAATCATTGCATAGAAGTGAAGGTTTTGGTAAAGATCGCAGTAGACTGGAGCTACCATTCAGCGGGGACAGACTTGTGACTGAGCATGGAATCAAAAGTCAATTTAGAAAGCTTGTTGCAGCACACAACAAAGTCAGATAATCTTGAAGTGAGATCGACTCACCTGGACTGCTTAGATATAAATTCCATTTCAGCTTACTGGAAAGGAAAATAATCACCATAATCTAGGGACAAATAGAGTGAGAATACAACATCAGCAGATGTTCTGTAAAAAACCAAGGAGGACTATGAAGAGATGTTACAAGATCTATTATGCAGCAGAAGTTTCTATTTTTTCAAGCATAGAGAAGCACCACAGAACATTACAAACGAAAAATTCAGTAGAACAAAATTGGAAGCGATGCATGTGCATCTTTTAAAAATTAAAATAGATTACAGTGGCCAACCATGGGTAGGGCTATGGTGCCACACAGTCTTTGGTTTCGTTTGTTTATCAGTTTGTACAGTCTGAACACTACCGGCTATTGCTCTGTTCCCCTTGAAGGCACACTATTCGGTCAGGGCAGTTTGAAAAAATATACAACCAATGGAAAACTAAGTTTTTGCTCTTCCTGACACAGAGTGTTTTCAGAATCACTTCTTAGGTAAGCATGTCTTGTGATCCTATATTCCTATATGTGAACAGAGGTGTAGTTGTAAAGATCCCATGAAGAAAACACATTTCAACAGCTCAAAAAAATTACCAATTATTATCACTACACCAAACTGGGAAGAAAATGGCTTCATATATGCAGTGAAAATACTATGAATCATAAACGATACATTTTCTGCATCTTGCTTCCATGTGAAATATGCAAAAGCAAATCCTTTTGACACCCTGTTAAAAAGTAGATGTAATTAAGCTGTAATACTTGCAAGTTTTATTAATCCACTAAAGGAACTAATGATTCAATGGAATTAGTAACATAGCCCTCACTAGTGGAATCGACACATCCCAGAAAAACCCTCCTGTACTGAAAATATGGTCTCCTTCTCTGTAACCTGCACGTCACATACACACAATGACACAATTGGGTTATCTGTTTAAGAGAGAAACAGTCACATACACACAATTGGCTTATCTGTTCAAGAGACAGTTTTTTTTGTAACAGTGACCACTTAACCAAGCACCTTGAATATGTCAGGTTACTGACATTCGCTCTCCATTTTCGGATCATAACTTTCCTGATCTCCTTCCAGCAAACACAATCGATTGATTATTTCATCCATGTACCTGCAGGTGCCTGGATACGAAGAACATGTCCCAGATCCTTCTTAGCCTTTGTCTTCCTCACGGAGATCCTTCAGCAACAAACAAATAATCCCCATAAAAAAACACAACAACACGAATCAAAACAAGTCAAAAAAAAAAGAAACAAGAATGGAAAAGGAGATGATCAGAGAGGATGAAATGGGATCATACCTGAAGCTGCAGCTGCAGCTGCTGAAAATTCATCCGCCTATTCCAGTGGCCGTGAGCTGCTTGGCCTTGTGCTTGGGAACGGCTTCATCGTCGCGGCGATTCCTCAGTTCCTGCTATCGTCCTGCAGGAGGCTCATCATCGACGCACGGCGCGGTGCTGGCATCGATGCTGCAGCAGATGACGGAGGCGGCCTCGAGGACGGGAAGAGGAAGATGCGGCGGAAGCATGCCGCCCGACTTCGGTGCTGGCGTTGACGACGGCGTGCAGGGGATGTCACTGACGATGGAGGCGACCTCGAGGGCGGGGAGAGGAAGACACGGTGACAGCGGCGGCCTGGGACGAGGCCATCGTGAAGCGTGTGCCGCCCTACTTCGGTGCCATGTAACACCCTAGTTTTTTTTTTCTAAATTTTCAAAATGGCAAAATAAATTTATGGTGATAAAATAATTAGGCTAAATAAATATTTTATGAAAATAAGGATGGAACATGGTAGAAACTTGCTTGAGCATTCATGTTGGTGCATATTTTCCTTACGTGGAGTTTGAATTTGAATTTGGATTCAAAATATATTTGAATTTGCATTTAAAAATGTTTCAAATAAAATAAAATCCATTTTCTTTCCCTCCCCCTCTCCTTCCTGCCATTCGGCCCGCACAGCAACCGGCGGCCCGTTTTTCTCCTCCGCTCGGCCTGCTCCGCTCCGCCCTTCATCTTGGGCCGAAGGCCGAAGCGCACGACAGCAACGCCGTTCGTGCGCCACCGCTCCATCATGGGCCGCCAGGCCAGGCCCATCAAGACGCAGTAGCGTCCGCGTCCGCTCCACGCGCGTGTCGCTCTCTCTCTCCGTCGCTGACAAGCGGGCCCCGCCTTGTCTCCTTCTATCTCGAGCCAGACGCGAACTCGAGCCCGACACCGACCGTGCCACCCCGTGCCTCCCACGTCCGGCCGCACCCCTCTGCCCTCGGGGTTATTTAAGGATTCAATCTGCGTCGCGAACCCTACTCGCAACCCTAAGCCAGCCGCCTTCACCTCGAGCAAGCAGCGACGCCAAAACCCTAGCCGCCAGCGAGTTTCCGCTGCCACCCAAAATTCACCGCGGTCGACAGGACATTGTCATAGTAAGCAAGCAATTGAGCATCGCGTTGACCCCGTGAACACGTTGGTACTCTGGATTTTGGCCAATTGTGCTTACGGTCCTCTTCTTACCTATATAGATCACCACCGTCCGCCGTCGATCGTAATTGGCCCACCTCCGTTCGTCTCAAGCTTCATCTTCTACCTTGGTAAGGCTGCCTGGAATCCTACTTTCGTTTGGTGTCGGCTTTCAGTTGAGCAGTGGTCCGTAGCTTTCGGCAGGTGAACGCCGGCGAGCTCGTCTCCGCCGCGTCGATCCACCCGCCGTCCTAGTTTCGTCTCGGCCGCCATCTTCATCGTAGATGAGCGCGGCTCGTTCTCCTCTTTCGAACGGTACTGGTCCCACCTTAAATGGTGGCTGGAATCGCTAGGTTCATGAACGCCGGTGAGCTATCTCGCCGTCGGCGATGGCAGCCGCCGCGTCGGGCGTCTTCCCCGGCGAGGCCGACTGGCCAGACCGATCTGAACTGTTGAACTCAGATTCAACGGTCCACAGACGTCCGTAACCCTTCGCGTGGCAGTTTTGCCGAAAACCCCCAGGGTTTTGGTTTATTCTGTTAAGAGCCTTTGGCGGCCTCGACAGAATACGTTTTCTCCACTGGGAAGCGTAGTTTCTGTTTAACAGATCCATAATACGCTTTGTCCACTGAAAAGCGTATTTTCTTTGTAATAGCTTCCAGAATACGTTTTATTCTCTGGAAAACGTATTTTTCCTTTTCAGTTTCAGAATACGCTTTTATCTATTTACAGTTTTGCCATTATCTTTAAAAGCTTATAACTTTTACGTTTTAACTCCGATTTGGTCCGTTCGAATTTTGTTAGATTCATAATTTCATAATCTACACAGTGGTGCTACTCTTGAAGTATTTTAGAAACTTTATATTTTTAGCTTATATTTAAAGTATTTATTTATCTATAGGAAATCTTTGAAAATTCATATCTTCACCGTTATAACTCCGTTTTCGATGAACTTGGCGTCTGTGTGATCGTAGAAGTGAGTAGAATAGCTTTATAAACATTTTATTCTATTTTGATGAGATTCATGTACTATTTCTCTAATAGCTCTTTGTTTGCTTCGTGTATGTATGCTCGATTGGATTGTCTGATGTTGATTATTAATGTCGAGTTCAGACGGTGAGGTTATTGTTGAGCAAGGCTACTTTGAGAATCAGCAGGATCCGCAGGACTTTATGAATCAAGGCAAGTATAGCATGGATCTTCCTTGTTACCTATTCACTATAAATAACAATTTATTTGCATGTGTCTTTGATGACCTAGAGATCATAACTAGCTTTGATATCCTGATTCCTTGAACCTTTTGGGTTGCATTGGGTAGTTATGATGCTAGTGCTCTAATGGTCATGATCTTATAACTTGATGTGTGTTATGCTATCAACGAAAACGATGACTTTAAACAAACATGGACCCATACAGCTGTGAGGGCTATATGGCTCTGGCTCTAGTCACTTCTAGGCCCTTTTATAGCTAGTTAGTGGTCTGAAAGTTGGCATATAGGACTGCCTCTGTCCTTATGAGTATAGCCGGGAAGGATTGTGCCATATTGGAAGGGGGTTTCTACACACAACATATTTCCGTATCTCTGATTGGTTAGGAGAACCTATAGGAGGCTTTATATGTTTTGTGGTGATATGGAAGGTATAAGTCCACTCAGTTGCAAAACATGACTCATAGTGAAAGTGTACACCTCTGATCAAAGTTTAAATCAATATATTGTCCGTGCCCTTCGGTTAGGGCGGCCTTGACACATTTACAAAAGATAATGGTTCTCAAATTGTTAATGTGTGCATCTTAATGTCGTTATTGCTACACACTGGTTAATGTTATTTTGATCATAAGAATATGGGAATTATCACTACCTTGATGCTATGCTTTAATATGATTAAGCTATAAAAGCTAAATGCAGTCAAACAGTGTCAGCTTATTTGAGCCTCATTAAACCATGTTAAACTTGTTGAGTACAGTTGTGTACTTACACTTGCTTTACTCTCAATTTTGGAAAATCCTGGATGGGTAACAGATGAAGGTTGGAATGAAAGCTATCGTGATGACTAGGCTTGGTGTTCACCAGTCGACGTGTCCCTGTGGGGAGCTTCCGCAATAAAGATATCTTAGTTATATATTGTTTATGCGCAATACTTTGTAATAAATATTGGTTCGCTATGTAATAAACAGGGTGATGATACTCTTTGTAATTTGTCATCCTATATGTGCGACTGTTCCTGGGATGCATATAAGGCTATTTATGCTTTCTACTTTTATCCATAAAAGTGGAGTGTGACAAGTTGGTATCAGAGTCGTGTTGACTGTAGGACGCAAGCCTAGATAGAATGGTTGTTCGTAGTCTCCTTTGCTTCACTAGTTCATGCTTCTTAACTTTAACCTTGTTATTTTCTCAATTTTTATGCTCTTATACTTACTCTATTCAGAAAATCTTGACTCCACTCTAACTCATGTCTAAATCTTGTAGATGCCTCCTTATACTGGCCGCGTGACTGCTGCTGCGTATCGTGATCTGTTCAACCACCTGGAGACTAGGGAAGCTGTTCCGCCATCACCAACCCCAGTGCCTACATCACCTCAAGTTGAAGAAGAAGAACCAATGGAGCTTCTGAAGAAGAAGAGGAGGAAGTAGCTCAAGATGGTGGTCAATCCCCACCGCCGTCTGCTGGTGGTTCTGCTGGAGGAGGTGGACCTCACGCTCCTATGGGATGGACTGTGAATATCTCTCGCGTACCGGAGTGCCACACCAGATCGCATATACGACTCATGAAGTTTCTTCGTGACTATTATGCTGATTGGGACCTCGCTGTGCAGTACACTTGTTTCCAACATACCCATATGTTGGAAGGTACTTACTGGGAGACAAATATGGCTATATGTTCCCAGGAGGGATGCGGAACTCTTACGACATAGAGATGATTTATGAGCATCTTGGTCCTAGCCCAACTCAAGAGGATGGCATTGAGGGTGCTGCTTTTATAGCCTGGATTGCTCTCCATGGCCATCACTTTGGGAATATGCTAGATGATGAGTTTCGCTATTTGCCTCGCGCTGACCACAGAATGGAGGATGGATGGGGTATGATGAATCCTCAAGATTTTCCACCTGAGTCATGGAAATTGGCACACTTTGCGTGTGACATGATGGTCAAGCATCAGCTCATGGTAAGCACAGTGGAGCAGCTGGAGCAGAAGCTTAAGGAGAAGCAAAAAGAAATTGATAGGCTCAGAACCATGACTAGACAACCAAAGATTTATAAACGGCTGGACCATGAGCTTTGACCTTAGCTTGAAAACCCTTATGTAATAGGCACGTTATTAGTATCGTGAGTCAAGTTAGTCGTGTCATTCTAGTGTGTGTGAACCTTGAGTGCTTGATGAATTATGATTATGTAATATGGATGGTTTGGATTTTTGTGTGAGTGCTGGAGCTTAGTGGTCATGTCCGCAAGTTCCTTAGTTAAGTATATTAAGGTTAAAGTTTGAATAAATTAAGTTTGGGTTGGTTTATCCTGTCTCCATCCTTGCTGTTTTCTGAGCAACCTATGATATTTTGGTTATATCTCAAAATTGGTTTATCCAATGAGTATGAGATTTTCTAGGTGAAATTAGACTTCTTTATCTAATAGTTTCCACAAGAATCATGTCGATATCAGTTCTAAGTTGGAAGTTATGCCTATCGCAATTTGATGTTCAGTGCTGTCTAGAATTTCTGAACAGTTTTTGTTGTTTGATTAATTTGATGGCTTAGATGACATAATCTAGTAATATGGTCTGAACAGAAGTTGTAGAGAATTTCTTAACCTTTCCAACCATGTATAGAACGTCCCTTTTCGACATTTGATCTCGAGTTATGACTATTTCTCTGTACTGCTAAAATTGAAGCTCGCCCAAAAATTTTTAGTTTTGCAATCCTTATTTTTATATAAGTGATTTGTATCCTGAATCTCTCTAAGCTTTGATTTTTGGGTTGGAATACAGATGGCTGCTTGGGGTGGAAGAGGTAACCATGCTAGAGGCCATGGTGTTGGACATGTTACCAATGAGGAAATGAGAGAGGCACAAATGCAGCTTATGCAGACTATGACCTAGTTTGTGCAGACCATGCAAGCTGGAGGGCTACCACATGCTCAACCACCAAGGGATAAATGCAGGGATTTTATGCAAGGCCATCCCCCTGTGTTTACCCATACCACTAATCCTTTGGATGCTGAAGATTGGTTGCGTGCTGTGGAGAAGCAGTTGAATCTTGCACAGTGCAATGATGCTGAGAAAGTGTTGTATGCTTCAGGGCAACTCCAAGGAGCTACTCAGACATGGTGGGAGTCATACCAAGCTGCACGTCCTCACAATGCTCCTGCTATTACCTGGGAGCGGTTCAAAGAGGATTTCTTGGCTCGCCATGTTCCTGAAGGGTTAAAGGAACAGAAGGCAGAGGAGTTCAGGAATCTTAAGATGGGCTCTATGACTATGAGTGAGTATCATGCTAAGTTTGAGGAGTTGGCTCGCTACGCTCCCCATGAAGTTATAAGGGATGTTGATAAGTGGCATCATTTCCTGAACGGCATATACTATGAGCTCAGGTTGCAACTGAAGGGCAACAAGTACGACACCTTTGAAGAATTGGTGAATAGTGCTATTATGCTGGATAATGAACGCCTGGCACAAGATAAGAAGAGGAAGATGAATGGACAGGGCTTTGGAAACAATTCTCATTTCTGCTCTAACTTTCATCAAGGATTCTAGCAGAGTTTCCAGGGACCAGTCAGCCAGAGATACCAGGGTCAGCATGCTCAGCGCAAGAATGGGAATTACCAGCAGCAAGGGAATCAACGGCCGTCACAGCAATTTGAAAATCAAACTCCATGCCTTACTGCGTCCAACAACACACCTCTTAAGAGTAGTCCCAATACTCCTCAGTTGTGTTATCATTGTGGTGAGCCTGGGCACTATGCTAATCGCTGCCCCCGAAAATCAAACCAACACACACCTCAGCAGCAGAATGGTAATCAGAAGTCCTATGCCAATCATGGAAGGGTGAATCATGTGTCCACTGAGATGGCTCAAGAAGCATCAGAAGTTATGCTGGGTACGTTCAACATCAACTCTATCTTTGCTACTGTACTTTTTGATTCTGGAGCTTCGCATTCCTTTGTCTCGCAAGCATTTGTTAGAAATCATAGCATACCAGTTGTAGCCATGAAGAACCAAATGGTAGTAAATTCACCAGGGGGTGCTATACCAGCTTCTTACTACTGCCCCTTAGCTAAACTCCTCTTAAGGGGGGTAGACTTTTCAGCAAACCCTGTAGTGTTGAATGCATTTGGTATTGATTTAATTCTAGGATTAGATTGGATGGAAGCTCACCAAGCTGTGATAAAGTCTAAAGAGAGGGTTGTGGACCTGACTACACCAAAAGGAGATAGAATCAGTGTTGATGTCAGAATGCAAGCGCCACCTACAGCTACCCTGAACCAGCTTGATGATAATGCAGATCCTCAGAATCAGGTGATGGAGGAATTCCCGGATGTGTTCCCCGATGAATTGCCAGGTATGCCACCTGACCGTGACATTAAATTTATTATTGAGTTATTAGCTGGCACTGCACCTATAGCTAAGCGTCCATATGGAATGGGGGTTAGTGAACTAGAATAACTTAAGAAACAGTTAAAGGAATTAGAAGAGAAAGATTTCATTCGTCCTAGTGCATCACCTTAGGGTTCCCCTGTGATTTTTGTTGATAAGAAAGATGGAACTCAATGAATGTGCGTTGATTATCGTTCTCTCAATGAGGTTACCATCAAGAACAAGTACCCTTTACCCAGGATTGATGACTTGTTTGATCAGTTAAGAGGTGCTTGTGTGTTCTCCAAGATTGATTTGCACTCTGGTTATCATCAGTTGAAGATTCAGAATTCAGATATACCAAAGATGGCATTCACTACCAGATATGGGTTGTATGAGTATACAGTTATGTCTTTTGGTTGACCAATGCACCTGCCTACTTCATGTACCTGATGAACAAGGTGTTTATGAAGTACCTAGATAAGTTCGTTGTGGTTTTCATTGATGATATCTTGGTATTCTCGAAGAACAAGGAAGAACATGCAGAACATTTGAGATTAGTCTTGCAGAAGCTTAGAGAGCACAAACTTTATGCTAAGAAGAGCAAGTGTGAATTCTAGTTAGAGGAAGTCTCTTTCCTTGGCCATGTCATTTCTAATGCTAGAATAGCAGTTGATCCAAGCAAGGTGAAAGATGTGTTGGATTGGAAGCCACCTACAGATGTTAGCGAGATTCATAGTTTTCTTAGATTGGCTGGTTATTATAGGAGATTCATTGAAGGATTCTTGAAGATTGCTAAGCCATTGACAACATTACTAGAGAAGAATGCCAAGTTTATGTGGTCTGACAAGTGTCAAGCTAGTTTTGAAGAATTCAAGAAGAGGTTGACAACGGCTCCAGTATTGGTGTTGCCTGATCTAAGAAAGAAGTTCTCAATCTATTGTGATTCATCTTGTTTGGGATTGGGGTGTGTTCTTATGCAAGAAGGTAGAGTTGTTGCTTATACTTTAAGGCAATTGAGGAAACATGAGCTTAATTATCCTACTCATGATCTAGAACTAGCAGCTGTGGTGCATGCTTTGAAGATTTGGCGACACTATCTGATTGGGCACAAGACTGATATTTTCACTGATCATAAGAGTTTGAAGTACATCTTTACCCAGTCTGACTTGAACATGAGATGACATCGTTGGTTGGAACTATTGAATGATTATGATTTTGATATGTATTACCATCCTAGGAAGGCAAATGTCATGGCCGATGCACTTAGTAGAAAGAAGCATGTTAATGAGCTTCGGATGACACCTGAATCTGATCTGTTGTGTGCAGAGTTTGCTCATTTGAACCTTACCCTTGTTACTAATGCCATGGGGATAGAGGTGACACCAACCTTAGAAGAAGAGATTCGCAAGGGTCAGTTGGAAGATGAGGATCTAAAGTATATAGCCAAGAAATTAGCAGAAGGGAAAGCACCTAGATTCCACAGTGATGAAGAGGGTACCTTATGGTATGGCAACCGGATATGTGTTTCGGAGGTCAAAGCGCTCCGTCAGATAATTCTGCGTGAGGCACATGAGTCGGCTTATTCTATCCATCCAGAAAGTACTAAGATGTATATGGATCTCAAGGAAAAGTACTGGTGGATTGGTTTGAAGAGGGATGTAGCAGAGTATGTTGCTTTATGTGATACTTGTCAACATGTGAAAGCTGAACATCAAAGACCAGCTGGTTTATTGCAGCCAATGAAGATACCTGAATGGAAGTGGGAAGAGGTCGGTATGGACTTTATAATAGGTTTACCCCATACTAAGAGAGGTTATGATTCTATCTGGGTAATAATTGATCGACTGACTAAGGTCGCTCACTTTTTGCCTGTGAAGACCACCTATACAGGACCTAAGTTGGCTACACTGTATTTGGAGAGGATCGTGTGTTTGCATGGTGTTCCAAAGAAGATCATGTCTGATAGAGGTACTCAATTCACATCTCATTTTTGGGAAGCAGTGCATAGTTCGTTGGGAACAAAGTTGAACATTAGTACAGCATATCACCCACAAACTGATGGACAAACTGAGATGATTAATCAGATTTTGGAGGACATGCTGAGAGCTTGTGCATTACAGTATGGTACAAGTTGGGATAAGAATTTATGTTATGCAGAGTTCTCATACAATAACAGTTATCAACAGAGTCTCAAGATGGCACCATTTGAAGCTATGTATGGGCGTAAGTGCAGGACACCA
Organism: Bothriochloa decipiens; assembly: GCA_023333625.1. NCBI lineage: Eukaryota > Viridiplantae > Streptophyta > Magnoliopsida > Poales > Poaceae > Bothriochloa > Bothriochloa decipiens. The sequence goes on along the minus strand of CM041641.1, from coordinate 32,493,032 downwards.
TTATTTTGGAATCAGACTAGGGAAAGTCAATTGTTTGGGACAGATGTTCTGAGAACCACAGAAGAACAGGTACGAGTTATTAGGGAGAATTTGAGGATAGCACAATCTCGCCAAAAGAGTTATGCAGATACACGGAGAAGGGAATTGACATTCAAGGAAGGTGATTACGTGTACTTGAAGTTATCTCCTATGAGAAGTGTGAAGCGGTTTAACCAGAAAGGGAAACTAGCACCAAGGTATGTTGGTCCTTTCAAAGTTTTAAAGAGACGTGGTGAAGTGGCTTATCAGTTGGAATTGCCACAAAGTTTAGCTGGTGTGCATGATGTGTTCCATGTGTCTCAACTTAAGAAGTGTTTGTGGGTACCCAAGAAGGAACATTTGCCTTTGGAGGAACTTATTATTAAGGATGATCTCACATATGAAGAGTTTCCAGCAAGGATCTTGGATACAACAGAAAAGGTTATCCGAAGTCGGGTTATCAAGATGTGCAAGGTGCAGTGGAATCGTTACTCAGAGGCTGAGGCAACTTAGGAAACTGAGGATGCATTAAAGGAAGCTTACCCACAGTTGTTTGAGTAAGCAAAATCCAATCTCAAGGACGAGATTCTCTAAAGGGGGTATAATTGTAACACCCTAATTTTTTTTCTAAATTTTCAAAATGCAAATTGAATTTATGGTGATAAAATAATTAGGCTAAATAAATGTTTTATGAAAATGAGGATGGAACATGGTAGAAACTTGCTTGAGCATTTATGCTGGTGCATATTTTCCTTGTGTGGAGTTTGAATTTGAATTTGGATTCAAAATATATTTGAATTTGCATTTGAAAATGTTTCAAATAAAAGAAAATCCATTTTCTTTCCCTCCCCCTCTCCTTCCTGCCATTCAGCCCGCACAGCAACCGGCGGCCCGTTCTTCTCCTCCGCTGGGCCCGCTCCGCTCCGCCCTTCATCTTGGGCCGAAGGCCGAAGCCCGTGACAGCAGCGCCGTCCGCGCGCCACTGCTCCATCATGGGCCGCCAGGCCAGGCCCATCAAGACGCAGTCGCGTCCGCGTCTGCTCCGCGCGTGCGTCACTCTCTCTCCGTTGCTGACAAGCAGGCCCCACCTCGTCTCCTTCTACCTCAAGCCGGACGCGAACTTGAGCCCCACATCGACCGCGCCACCCCGTGCCTCCCACATCCGGCCGCACCCCTCTGCCCTCGGGGTTATTTAAGGATTCAATCCACGTCGTGAAACCTACCCGCAACCCTAAGCCACCCGCCTTCGCCTTGAGCAAGCAGCGACACCAAAACCCTAGCCACCACCGAGTTTCCGCCGCCACCCAAAATTCGCCATGGTCAACGGGACATTGTCATAGTAAGCAAGCAATTGAATATCGCGTTGACCCCATGAACACGTTGGTACTCTGGATTTTGGCCAATTGTGCTTACGGTCCCCTTCTTACCTATATAGATCACCGCCGTCCGTCGTCGATCATAATTGGCCCACCTCCGATCGTCTCAAGCTTCATCTTCTACCTTGGTAAGGCCTCCTGGAATCCTACTTTCGTTTGGTGTTGGCTTCCAGTTGAGCAGTGGTCCGTAGCCTTCGGCAGGTGAACGCCGGCGAGCTTGTCTCCGCCGCGTTGAGCCACCCGCCGTCCTCGTTTCGTTTCGGTCGCCATCTTCATCGTAGATGAGCGCGGCTCGTTCTCCTCTTTCGAACGGTACCGGTCCCGCCTTAAATGGTGGCTGGAATCGCTAGGTTCATGAACGTCGGCGAGCTATCTCGTCGCCGGCGATGGCAGCCGCCACGTCGGGCGTGTTTCCCAGTGAGGCCGACTGGCCAGACCAATCTGAACCGTTGATCTCAGATTCAACGGCCCACAGACGTCCGTAACCCTTCGCGTGGCAGTTTTGCCGAAAACCCCCTGGGTTTTGGTTTATTCTATTAAGAGCCCTTGGCGGCCTCGACAGAATACGTTTTCTCCACTGGGAAGCGTAGTTTCTGTTTAACAGGTCCATAATACGCTTTGTCCACTGGAAAACATATTTTCTTTGTAACAGCTTCCTGAATACGTTTTCTTCTCTGGAAAACGTATTTTTCCTTTTCAGTTTTAGAATACGCTTTTATCTATTTACAGTTTTGCCATTATCTTTAAAAGCTTATAACTTTTACGTTTTAACTCCGATTTGTCCATTCAAATTTTGTTAGATTCATAATTTCGTAATCTATGCAGTGGTGCTACTCTTGAAGTATTTTGGAAACTTTATATTTTTAGCTTATATTTAAAGTATTTATTTATCTATAGGAAATTTTTGAAAATTCATATCTTCGCCGTTATAACTTCGTTTTCGGTGAACTTGACGTCTGTGTGATCGTAGAAGCGAGTAGAATAGTTTTATAAACATTTTATTCTATTTTGATGAGATTGATGTACTGTTTCTCTAATAGCTCTTTGTTTGCTTCGTGTATGTATGCTCGATTGGATTGTCTGGTGTTGATTGTTAATGTTGAGTTTAGACGGTGAGCTTATTGTTGAGCAAGGCTACTTTGAGGATCAGCAGGATCCACAGGACTTTGTGAATTAAGGCAAGTATAGCATGGGTCATCCTTGTTACCTATTCACTATAAATAACAATTCATTTGCATGTGTCTTTGATGACCTAGAGATTATAACTAGCTTTGATATCCTGATTCCTTGAACCTTTTGGGTTGCATTGGGTAGTTATGATGCTAGTGCTCTAATGGTCATGATCTTATAACTTGATATGTGTTATGCTATCAATGAAAACGATGACTTTTAACAAACATGGACTCTTGTCTGTAAGTGATTTATCATGGAGAATCCGTACAGCTGTGAGGGCTATATGGCTCTGGCTCTAGTCACTTGTAGGCCCTTTTCTAGCTGGTTGGTGGTCTGAAAGTTGGAGTATAGGACTGCCTCTATCCTTATGAGTATAGCCGTGAAGGATTGTGCCATATTGGAAGGGGGTTTCTACACACAACGTATTTCCGTATCTCTGATTGGTTAGGAGAACCTATAGGAGGCTTTATATGTTTTGTGATGGTTTGGAAGGTATAAGTCCACTCAGTTGCAAAACATGACTCATAGTGAAAGTGTACACCTCTGATCAAAGTTTCAATCAATATATTGTTCGTGCCCTTCGGTTAGGGCGGCCTTGACACATTTACAAAAGATAATGGTTCTCAAATTGTTAATGTGTGCATCTTAATGTCGTTATTGCTACACACTGGTTAATGTTATTTTGATCATGAGAATATGGGAATTATCACTATCTTGATGCTATGCTTTAATATGATTAAGTTATAAAAGCTAAATGCAGTCAAACAGTGTCAGCTTATTTGAGCCTCATTAACCCATGTTATACTTGTTGAGTGCGGTTGTGTACTTACGCTTGCTTTACTTTCAATTTTGGAAAATCCCAGATGGGTAACAGATGAAGGTTGGAAAGAAAGCTATCAGGATGAGTACTAGGCTTGGTGTTCACCAGTCGACGTGTCCCTGTGGGGAGCTTCCGCAATAAAGATATCTTAGTTATTTATTGTTTATGCGCAATACTTTGTAATAAATATTGGTTCGCTATGTAATAAACAGGGTGATGATACTCTTTGTAATTTGTCATCCTATATGTGCGACTGTTCCTGGACCGCATATAAGGCTATTTATGCATTCGACTTTTATCCTTAAAAGTGGAGTGACATGCCATAACCGGAGACGCCAGTACAGGGTCAGGGAATTGGCGGCGTAGGCGTGACGGGACTAGGTGGCGGCCTCGGCCTCGCCGGTGTAACGGTGGTGGCGAGGGCCGGTGCGCCGTGTGCAGTGATGCTGCCTCGCGCTCCGCCGTGGGGATGCCTTGCCGCTTCCGCAAGATTCCGCTGGGACGCCAAAGGCCGCAGGGCAAGGTGCAGAGCTGGGCGCCGCAGGGCGAGCTGCCATGTTGGGTGTTGTACGTGGGCGGTGGTTGTGCTTCCACGAACGAGGAGATAGCAGGGCGGCCTGCAGTTCCACGGAGTGAGTCGAGCGGGGCAGGGGCGTCGTGGGTGGGTGGTGGTTCTGGGGCCGATATGGGAACGGAGTGGGGTTAGCGCGGAGGTGAAGCGAGCGAGGGAAGTGCCCACATGCGAGGGAGTGAGCGAGCGATGGATGGAGCACCGGGCAGAGCGAAGCTGGGCGACGCACGTCGGCCTGGTGGGTAGAGTCTAGTTTGGAATCTTTTCAGGAGTATAAAGATATTGAGGATAGAAAAGGAGGACGGTAAATTACGGAGATGCTCCAAACTATAGGATTAGTCCAGTAAGCGTGCTAACCATATAAATTCACGCTGTGTGGTGTATCGCTAGTTTTGATGACAATCAATCACATCATACATGAAACGACCTCAATTTTCGTGAAGGGAAATCCACAGAGCCGAAGTGTAATATGACCATTTAAATCACATTACCCGATAACAGTTGAATACCATAATCCATACATCGAACAAAAGAGTGCAATAAAGAGGTTTACAATAACCTATTACATTGCCACTTGGCGGAATCAGAGTTTATGCAGCATAACAATAAAAGCTTGAGGTGCGGAAGCTATCATCTTCGATCCAACTTGAGCGTAGGCATGAAACCCTCAATCGCTGTACTCCCCAGATGAGTACTCACCCCTTGAACCTAAACCAAATTTTTAGTACGATTTGTACTGGCCACACTCCCACCCTATGCATTGCTTTTTGGAAGTTGGATGCAAAAAGGATATATCAAAAGGAACCTATAAGGCTAGGGTTTCTTATGCAGCAATCATGTATATAAATAATATAATATAATAAGCGAGTTTTAAACACATTCCCATCCCTCATATCCATCACCATCCATCTCTGTAGCACCATCCCTACTCCACCAACACCATCTCAGACTCAAGTCAACAAGCCAACTCCCTCTCGGCTTGTCTCAGCGGCCCGCAGCCCTCAACCTGGCTCACGACCGAAAAACATACTCAGGGGAAGGTAGAACACTCCACTCACTAGTCCGGTGCATGCGGAACATAGGAAAGGTCCACAGCCAAAGAATTGGCATATGTATCGATCGATCAACCATACACTCTGCAGAGGTTTCACTAATCCACTAGACAACCATCATCGGTGTTGATCTCCACCTAGGCAGATTCCGAGCGCCTACTGCCACAGAACGATGCCATTTTACCATCCAGCTCTGGATCATTGGAACTGTGAAGAGCCCATGTGTTCGCTCCCGAAGAGAACGCCATGGCATGTACCCACTCCCCAAGGGGGTGCCATGATCGTCTTAGAAGGGTGTTAGCTCCGTCCCATGCATATACCTTCCTATCACTACTTGCCTAGCAGTAATGGCATCAATCTATCCAGCGGTTCGGCCGTCTCCCCCCCATGGAGAGCGAGTGGAAAGAAAGAGATTCCTAAGGTCCGGATACCAGCGTAGTAGTTCCTAAGTTTGACCAAACCGGGATATCTTCATCAGGGTTTATCTTTAACGTGCTACCACGGCATCTTCGTCCCGGGCTCCACCTCTCAGAGGATCACATCCAAAGACCACCATCACATCTCAGTTAGCCCGCCACAGGCTCCTCTCATGGGAATGTCCAGATCCATTTCCCGGCAAAACTTGCTCCAAAAGCTCGAGCCTGTAACGAGAATTAATGGTCGTGGTAGCGACCCCTATAGATTAGCACAAGGGACAAATGCAAAATAGAAGATCCAAATGCACTCAAACATAGCCTAGATAGATAGGGCTCGATTTATAGAAAATTTGAATATGTGGATTGCATTTTTCGGAGCTCGTATGAATTAGTTATGAATTTCAAAGATTTAACCATTTTTTGAAAAAGAAAAAGGGCTGTTTATTCTGGTGCTGACACGTGGCTGCTCGGGATCCACTTGCAGGTACTCAGTCCATGATCACTACATCCATTATCTTCTTGTCGAAGCGATCTCCTCCTCTGTTTCTTTTCCCACGGTGTGTCGAGTGGTCAAACTCGAGGGTTGGTGTGTCGAAGTGTCGAACTCGAGGGTCGGGGTATCGAAGTGTCAAACTCAAGGGTCAGTGTATCGAAGTGTTGAACTCGAGGGTTGGTGTATCGAAGTGTCAAACTCGAGGGTCGGTGTATCGAAGTGTCAAACTCGAGGGTCGGTATATCGAAGTGTCGAACTCGAGGGTCGGTGTATCGAAGTGTCGAACTCGAGGGTTGGTGTATCGAAGTGTCGAACTCGAGGGTCGGCTCGAGCACATCCATTATCTTTTGCCAAAGCGATCTCCTCCTCTATTTCTTTCCCCATGTTGTGTCGAGGGGTCACACTCAAGGGTCGGCTCGAGCGCGTGATCCGTCTCGGACGAGGTCGGCTCGAGCGCGCGGTCCACTTCGGACGAGACTGGCTCGAGAGCGCGGTCCCCCAAGGTCACATCTTGGGCGTGGGTCATCGGTGACGGTGAGGTCACCCAACCCGACACCATGGAGGTCCTCCGGCTTCATTAACCAATGAATCAGCTTTGTAGCAGCACGGCGACACATCCATGGCTTTCAGGTCGACAGCTTGCCTTTGGTGTGGTTTCTCCTCGGTGATTGGCGGCGGGGAAACCCTCAATTCCTGGTGCCATAGTGGATCTCTGGCGCCATTAACCCGCTCATCGGCTTTGGGACTTCATGACGGCCACGTTGATGGGCTCCAAGGCGGCGGCTTTGCTTCCAGTGATGAGCTCTATGGTGGACGGCGGCTCAGCGGCGATGGTGCTCGGTGTACACTTCACACCGAGTCACTCCAGCTCCAATTGGTGGCGTAGATGGGTGATTGGAGTCACGCAGCACCTGCCCGAGGTGCCGGCGATGACCAAAACACACGGCGGAGTCTGCGCGGGCAGCAACTCCCACGGCGGAGCTCCGACGGGTCTCGGTGTATGGCAACGGCACTCCGAGAGGGTCCACGGCCTCCATCTCCTTGTCCAATTGATGCAGCACGTCACAACGGAGCTTCCTGGCTTCTTCTTGCTCCTCGGAGTGGTCAGAGGTGGCAGGAAACGATGGTGAACGGCGGCACTCTAGAGCGGCAGCGCAAGAGCACGTCGATGTTAAGGTGGTTTGAGTCGATACTCCGGCAAGGCAAACGCGGAGCTAGGGTGCGCACGGAGTCTGTCTCATCAAGGCGGGCGTGGATCCGGGGGCGGCGGGCAAGGCGGTGCTCCGGTCCGGCATCCTTCCGATGCCGTGGTCTAAGGGGGCTTGGCTGGCCTCGTGCATGTGTGCGGGTGTGTCCAGACAGAGGGAGACCGGCGGAGGTCTCGGCCTACGCGCTCCCAAGGCAGTACAAGTCCAGGCTCCGGCGTCCTTGTGGCTCCGGCTTGCGGTACGGCCTTCCCTTCTTGCTCCTGGTGCAGCAGCACGGCAGAGCTCCTCTTCTTCTCCAACTCTGGCGGCGGACAGCTTTCTCTTCCCCGCCTCCTTCTTCTCCTACCTCCCCTCCTTCTCCAAATTGGGTGGCTAGGGTTGCAATTGGGGTTCCATCAGAGTGGTGGCGGCGACTGGGAACCCTAGAACTCCGGCCCCTTGCTTATATAGGGCAGAGGCGGAGGTTGATGGCCGGCGGATGGCCGATCACGGCTCTGGCTCGATCAAGAGGCCAAGGAGGGGTCCAGGTCACCGGTGGGTACTCGGTCGGGTCCACGAAGCAGTGGGAGGGAGCTAGCAATGGCTGGGTGGCGAAATCCTTTATGGCTGCGTAGTTCACCGCGGTGACAGCGCATGTGCGCACGCGCGTGGAGGATTTCGCCCACGGCCGTGGGTGCTTTGTGCAGGGCTGGTCGGCCGAGGTGGCCAGCGGGCGTTGGGCGATGCGAATCGAGCGGCTAAGGCAGATTGCTTCAAGGCGATGTGGGGAAACAGCGCCTGGCAACGGCGACGTCAGCGCGAGTGCCTGGTCGGGTGACCTCAGTGGCGCTTTTGACAGGCGGGGTCCACGGCTGGTCCCGCCCGTCAGTGGCAGCAGCGGGCGAAGGCGTGGCGCGGCGCCTGCTGGGCCGCCTTGCTGGGCCGACGCAGCACGCGGGCGAGCGAGCGCGCGGGCGAGCGGCTGGGCCGGTGGGGTCGCTGGGCTGCTCGGACCGGTTGGCTTTTCTTTTTCTTTTCCTTTTTCATTTTCAAATACTTTTATATATACATATATATATATGATATGCTAAATTTGTACGACAAAGTAGTGGGTATACTTGGCCTTCGTAATGTTAGGGTATTATTTCCTTAACATTTGTTTGGTAAAATAATTATTATATTATCATTTTTATTATTCAACACATAAACCAAATAAAGTCTAGATCACTCCTTTTATTCAACATGATGCATGAACTATTGAAACATTAGATCAAAGCTATTGCCACATTGACATTTAACATATGAAACATAGAGCATTGACAAGAGATGTTGATCAAATTAGAAACACATGAATGCTTTGCATGACATGCTAGGGTTAATGCAAGGTTAAGGGATATATGATAGCATGTTGCACCACATCACTCAGGGTTTTGTCAAAAAAAATTTATAGCTCGGATTTTTGGTTGTTACAATACACCCCGCAATTGATGCAAAGGTCAACTGCAATATTTACTATAGACCCGGTTTACATCGTCGTTTAAAGAGAGAAGGCATAAAACTTTATCTATCAGTACTAACTTATGTCAGATAGACAGTTCTTTAACTGAAGAACCAGTTAATAGTACTATAATTAGCTTGTCACGGTAGAATTTGTTTCAAGCGATAAACTAGTTTACGATAATTGAATCCATCGTGACCTCTCCCCCGACCGCCTCCTTTGGGGCGACTCGGGGGACACCTCGATGCCGTCCAGGGCAGCAGCCCAGTGCCTCGTCCCCAGCCGCTGTCGCCGCCCCCTGCACGCGGCGGCGGCGTCTGGCGCAGCACCCGAATAAAGGGAGGCCATCGCACGCCGCCTCCGTCTCCCTCTCGGCAAGATGGCTGACCGACGTGCCAAATCTGCGGCCCCAGTGGCTGGATCCGGCAGCTCCCCTCCCACATCTGCGCCCTTGTCACCAATGGCGGCCCCTACGCCTCAGGCTACCATCAGGGCCGACACCGGCGTCTGGCGCTCGGATCCGCGGCCCAGGCTACCGTACAGCGGCTCCAGTGCCTCAGCAGCCTGTTCCTGCGAGAAGTGGGCGTGGGGTCCCTGCCTGTGGCTAGCACAACGGTGGTCGCCCTGCCCAATCTACCCAGTGGCGTTGGCCTGCCGGGCCATCTCCCGCAAGTCTGTTGGCCGTGTGTTGTGGCAGCCAGGGGGTGGCCTGCGACGGCGTGCGTGTGGTTCTTGGCCATGCATGCCTCCGCGGTCGAGAGCCTAACGGCCTTGCATGCCCCCTTGGCAATGCCGGCGGCCTCGGTGAGGGACGTCGGCCTCCTGCTACTGCTCGCTCCGTCTACTGCAGCGGGGGCCGATGGCGCAAGTGTTGGGCTCGCTATGGATGGAGGTCTTGCGGCCGGCTGGGTTCGTTGTGGCTAGCCGGCACACTGGGTCGTTGTTACGGTGCTTGTGGGCCTTGTGGTGAAGAGGCATTAGGTTCATGGGTTTGAGCGAAATCTTAGTTTAGTTTTGCCGGGCGATCGATGGTGACGCCTCAGGCGCCATACACCTCCTTGGAGGCGTCGTTCTTGAACCTCATGCATACTTGATTCTGGGCGAAAGCCCTATCTGAGAAGCGTCTAGGCTAGCGGCGGTGGCACCTAGGGCTCGGGTGTCATCTCCTTCCTGAAGGCATCGCTGAAGGATCTCCCACAACTCGTTGCTTCTTCCCATGTGGTCGCCGTCAATCCCCGGCCCATTAGAGTCGCTTTGCTGTTCCTGATCGTGCTCCTATGTCACTCTTCACTTTGGTCTGTGCTTGTGGCTGGTGTAGCTGCAGCTGTTGCTCCGACGGATGCTTTGCTGCCGATATCTTTTATGCCCCCTCTCACGCAAGTGCTTTATTACTGAGAGCGTGGTGGCTCCATCCACGGATACTTTGTCGCATTGATGGTCGTTGTCGCTTAGGCCCCCTCTCAGGCAGATGTTTTGTTGTTGAGAGCGTGGTGGCTCCATCTATGGATGCTTTCCCGCATTGATGGTCATTGCTTAGGCCCCCTCCGATGTAGATATTTTGCTACTGTGAGCGTTAGGGCCCCATTCACGGATGCTTTGCCACCTTCATGGTCATAGTTCTAGCGGATGTTTGGCCGCCGTGGTCGTCACTGTCGCGATTACACTACTCTGTTTCTTATCATAGTGTTGAGTCTTTTTATCAGGTTAAGTTAGTTGGGGTTGTTAGTTGGAGGTCCCCTCCTCATTTTCTTGCTACTTGTATGTGTTGTGGGGTTCGCTGGTAATTCATGGATTACTTGCGAATCTATGTAATTTCCATCTTCAATCTATTTAAGCACGCGCTAATGGTAAGGCACGCTTTAAAAAAAATGTTTCAAGCCCAGGCGCAAGGGTTGGACACTTGATTAGGCAGCGATGCCGCATATAAGCCCTCTGTGAGCCTCAACTGTGGCCTGAAAAGACAAAAAAAAAATGGATGTAGTGCCGCTACAAGCGCCCGTCTTGTACATGCTCTTAATAAATTGGCACTATTACACACAAACATTTTCATCCTTATCATCATTGTTGCTCGTTTTCTAAATCGATAGTGAGCAGAAGTCTTGCTGCTTTTCTTTGTTTTTTTTTTTGTTTCTTAATTCACCATGGTCTATTGCCTGCTAGCTCCTGAAACCTCCTTTTCTGTTTTGTAATTTCATAACCTCTATTTTTTTCAATAAATGATGTAGGAGCGCAAGCTCCTCCAATTTCTCTCAAAATAAAAAGATTGTGGATGGCCCAACTTGCTTTGTCTCCACCATGGGGCGACGGCCGTAGGAAGCCCGCCCATGCCCCAAATCCTTAGCCACTCGAAGGCCCTGCCTCCCAGAACGGCTCAGCCCCGATGCCTCCAACACTCCGGCGAGCCCCGACAACACTCCCAGCCCCGTAGTAACCCCGTCCAAAGCAGATTTAGTCCACTTTCCTGTTGACACCACCGCCACTGCGGCCGCTGCACACCCGTCACCCCGAGCCGGATGGTGACCTGGTGGTTCGGGCCACGCTGAATTCCACGTCCGCAACGTCCAAGTAGCTCTCGTTCGGCGAGTGCATTCAATCGGGAGGACAAGCCTCACCAACCTCAGCACCACCGCCTAAAATCCACCATCAATGTGCCCACTAGAAGCACTTACTCCAGCCATGTTGCTGCTGTGATCTCTCCACATCACCGCATGGCCGATCCTGGCACTCCGCCAGTCGCTGCTCAATAGATTTCAATAAGATGAGCACAATTTTGACTCTTGGATTATGTAAGGATGTGTGATTGCAAGCAACTTCTAGCACTCATTAATTGAAACTAAGATGTCAACAATCTCAATAACAAGAGCCTCTTCCTCTTATCTCTACTCTAACCCGTATCCTATGGCAACCGAGAGAAACACGGTACCAATGATGGCCGAGACAAGCAGCCCGAAAGACCAAGGTGCCCTTGTATGAAGCACAAAGCTTAAATACCTCCAAGTCTTTTCATGACCTCGCTTTTTTTATCAATATAACAAACAAATACGATATCTTCACGACCTCGCTTTACCCCGATGCAAGCTTCGCAATGACATATCTTTCCATGTAACACATCACAACACAAAACCGAAGTGACGAGTGGAAAGACACATGGCATGACATATCTTCCCATGTACATATCACAACACTGTTCATTAGCCATTAGCATAACCAAGCATATACGAATTAAGAACATAACCGGAAAAATATTAAATCATCTTGACATTCGCTCATCATTCTTCACTCAAACCCACGTATCAACCTTGAGTTCTGAAAATGCTGTTAACAGAAACCATATTGCTTTGCATTTGTGTAACCTGAATTCTGGAATGCTCAGGCCCGGAACATGTTGCTGTTTGCTAAGCAATTGAATGGAGAAGCATTCTGTTCCGGTGTAATTGAATGAAACTGAGGACAATTCGTTTTGGCAGTGAAATGTAACAGTGCCTCAGTGAGGTGTAATTGAATGAAACTGAGGACGATTCGTTTTGGCAGTGAAATGTAGCAGTGCCTCAGTGAGTCACGTATGTTTGCCTCGCCAAATGACATCTCATTCGCACTACGCGTGGTGCTCTGTCTCTGCCTTCCGGCGTCATGGCCACGGCCACCGCCAGTCCGCCACCGATCTTATTTTGGGTCGTTCGCTCGGTATAGGATGGCTCCAACTCCGCGTGCTTTCGGTTGGTCAGTTAATTTCGTCGCCTGCCGGCGTCGGTCCAGCCCGGCCCCGGCACGCGCAGGATATGCAAAAGCATGGAGAAGATTATCTGTCATGCCTCCGCCCGCTCCTTTCTCCGATTCCTTCTCATTCTCGCGTAGGCGAGCGTATAAAACCGAGCCCACCGCCTTCTATTCCCCTTGTCGGAGCTCTGTTCCTTGATTGCTTCGTGCATCTTTGCCGAGCTCCGGCCATTCCCTTAATTTGCTCCATGTCCAAGCCCGCCCTGTTCGTCGCTGGTATGCTGTTTCTTGTTTGCAATCTGCCATGCACCTCTCAGCTCGTGACATTACATTCCCCAGCAGTACTGTTCCCCAGCCCGTTCAAGATTGATCATCTTGGACATTTGCTTACATCAAATTCCTCGGCCTCGCAGCAGATCCGTGGCGACGTCGGCGGATTTGACCGGAAGCGGGCGGGGCGGCGAGCCGCGAGTGGTGTAACGGTGTAACCACTCGCCACTCGCGCGCACCAATGGCGCCCCCGAATTAGGGCTCCGGTGCCACGCCCACGCCCGAGGCGGCAGCAGCCGCGCTGAACACGTCGACGGAGATGTCCTGCACCTTCGGCCACGAGGAGCCCATGCCTCAGCACCACCTCCACGAGCGCACGCTCTCCAGCAACACCTCGTTCTCATCCCCCACCGCCACCTCGTCACCGGCGCTCTCGTACGCGTCGTCGTCGACCAACTACCTGCCGGCGTCCAACAAGCTGTCGTGCGAGAGCATCCCCTACGCCGGGTCCGGCCCCGACGACGACCTCGTCAAGCTCTCGTCCTTTTCCTCCTCGTCGTCCTACGAGAGCTTTTTCCACATCGAGGCAGAGGCGCTCGACGACTCAGTCAACTTCGGGCCCGGCTTCATCAGCGGCAACGCGGCCGCGGCCGCGGCGGCGGACAACAAAAACGAGTTCCTGGAATTCGAAGCCTGCACGACGCGGCCTCTGGCGGTGCAGACGATGATGCCGCAGAAGAGCAGGCAGAGAGCCGAGGGCGGCACGGCGGCGTATGACCCGAAGAGGCTCCCGTCGTCCATGTTCCGGACGCGGTCAACGAACCCCGCCGAATGGAGTGCCACCTCCAACGAGTCGCTCTTCAGCATCCAGCTCAGCAGCAACGCCGGCGACCTCAACGCGCGGTACGCCGACTTCTATTACGACGCCGCCAGGTTGCCCCGGTTCCCGTCCATGTGGCGCGACCGCGACTCGGCGGCTCTGAGGCAGCTGCCGTCCTTGTCGGACTCGTCGGGGCGCTCGGGGGGCCTGTGCGTCCGGCACGACTGCGCCAGGTGCGGCAGCGGCAGCAAGACCAGGAAGTCCGTCAGGTTCGCCGCCACCGAGTGCGTCGTCACCGGAGAGGGCAAGCACTCCGTCGTCGTCTCCACGTACGTGAACGTGACCCATGGCAGCAGCCCAATCGATAGTTTGCGCGAATGCGTATGGTTTCGTAGCCGTTCTGACGAGCGAAAGTTTGATATGATTATGCAGGCTTGCGGTTGAGGTGGAGGAGACGGAGGCTCCGGCGCCGTTGGCAACCAAGGAGGTCTCGGAAGCAGGGTGGTGCGAGTTGGGGTGCTGTTTGGGATCGTCGTCGCCGACGGCGTGGTGGCCTTGCTGCTGCGGATGCAACGGATGCGGCTGCCATTGCAAATGGTGGTTTTGAATTTGGCGGGAAGCCGGGAAGGGATGAGTGGATGACTCTGCGCGCCCGTTGTACATTAAAATGAACTTTTTGTGCTGATGACTGGGGACAGGGTGTGATGTGTAAATATATGAGTAGGCATGGTGGCCGATTGGCAAGAGTTCATAAAATAGCTGTCCGTAAACAACAGCGTGCCTTCTTTTTTTCGAAGACGCCCATAAATACACGTACATTCATGTATATTTGGACGTACGTACAAAACTCATAATGCTTGACTTGGACATCTGTCGTATCCGGACGCTATTACATGTCCTTGCCGTTTACCCCTGCCCACAAGTTCCATCTTATCCATTTTGCTCACCACAATGTCGCCCATTCAGCCGCCCACTCGGCCGCTCGCCTTGCTCACTCAAGGCTTACTCCCGTTCCTCCCTGCCTCCTTACGTGTCTGCTGCTCCTGCCGCTGCTTTTGGCTCTGCTCCTGTCGTTGCTAAGTGAGGCATGGTGCGACAGCTCCTCCACATTGGCATGCCCTCCCGCACCTCGACGACGGCCATGTCGGCTTCCCGTGGTGGATCCATGGAGCACGACACAGATCCAATCGCGTGGTAGTCTCCTCCACCAAGCAAGCAACCGCGGCCCAGCCCCCATCCCATCCATGGAGCCGGCTCGATTTGCACCCCCAACGGCGCCCCTAACCCATGTGCCTCCGCTCTTCCCCTGTCTCACAACTCCCTCATCTTGGCAGCGCGATTCTCCCACGTCCTAGAGTCTGAGTAAGCAACCATAGATTTTGCGGTGTTGCAACGGTCGTTTTGAGATGTTGCACCATATTTTTCTACATGTTGCAACTATTGAGTTATGATGTTGCAACATGTTTTTTGAATGTTGGCAACAATCTATTAAAGATGATGCAATATGTCTTATTACAATGTTACAACTGTTGACTTAAGATGTTGCAATATGTGTTTTGATGTTTCAACTACTAATTTTGAGATGTTGCAACATGTTTTTCTAGATTCTACGGATTGCCTCATCAGTGACGACCCCTTCACAGCTGAAAGGTAAATAAGCTGCAGTTGTGCATATACACGGTCGGTTTGAATTATAGTTGGGGGTCCAAAGAAATAAATTGACCAGATAAACATTTTTGCACAAACGATTAAACAATCCACACCGGTGTGTTGATGGTCTTCCATATCACAGGCGCCTGAAAAGCCAAGCCAACTAGGGTAGGCGTTATTGCTGCCAGCCCAGAAACTACAATTGTCCCGTCTAGTACTGGGGGTAGCCTAGCCGACTGTGATAGTGTCTCAATTTTCTTTGAGAACGTCACATCGATCTGGTGCCCCCACTACTGGCCTTCCCATCCAGTGAACGCTCATCCGCTTTCTAAAGACCAAGGGCACCGAAGATGCGGAGATGAAGAAACCCTCATTGAAGCTGCCATGGAAGGGTTCGTAGGATTTCTAACCATCGGACCTTATTGCTCCACTCTAGTGTCTGACTTTAAAGCTTTGTTCATGATGGGCTTTCATTTGAAGGAAAATAAAATAGATATCGTGGATGACAAAAAAGATATAATTGATACATTTATCATAACAGCCACGCGAGATGGAGAAACACGAACATAGTAAGATGGAGAAACAAGAGCAGCCATACATTTGCTGAATGATGCATATGTTGATGGTGTATATACCATGAAAATTCACACTCAAAACACCGTCAACATGCCTCAGTTCCAAGGAAGAATAGCATAACATGAGCATATTTTATCAATAACTAGTTCTACTTGTACTCTTAGCTTGTGATTTCAGGAAACAAAATGTAGCTTGGTGGGACCCAATGAGGGGGTCGGCCGACCCCTCTATGAGCTCACCTTGAGCTGAGCTTCAAGCAGGATCCAAAATAAGGTCCCTGGAGTCCAATTCAGCCATCAGATCAACTTGCAACTTCATCCAAAGGACAAAGATTATTGCACATGTATTCATGGGCCCACAAGGAAGCAAGCAATGTGACAAATATTTGGAAACCAACCAAGCCACTTCACATGACAGGTGGGGACACCATCTGAAAGACCCAGCCGGGCCCACCTGCCAATGAGGGGTGAGGGGGTCGGCCGACGCCTCCTGTGGGCCCCACTAGGTCGGTTTGCCACCACCGATCTCCTGCATGCCGCCATGCATCAAGCTTCATCCAACATGTCCATTTGAAGCAGTTTCATAGGCGGTTCATCCAAGGGTGTAGAGAAGAGGAGCACATGGATCGCTGACGTGGCACCCCCTCTCCTTCCCCTAATAAGGAGGCTGCCACCACCCTTGAAAAGCATCACACAATCACAAGATCCAAGCTCCAAAGCTCCAAGCTAGAGTAGTAGTAGTTAGCTAGAGTGGGAGTTAGAGTCGAGTCGGGCCAAGCTCGGGGTCTTCGGAGTCATCTTCTGGAGAGTCTGTTATAGTCTTTGTATCTTTTCTCTTTTGTAAGACTTTCCTTTCCTTTTATCAATATATTTATTCTTGATTTACTTTACTTAGTATTTACTTAGTGCAAGTCTATAGTCTTTATAGTCTTGTTGTGTGCTTGTCTTAGGAGTTTAGTTGTCTTAGTTGGATTGGTTTCATGTAATCAACTCCTTGTGTGTGTATCAACGTCCTATCTTGTATAGGAGCTCTAGTTATCTACGCGTTAGCTAGACTTGTAAGAGTAAGTGTGAGCGTGGTGCTCAGACTTAGTCTTACCTTTGATTGCCGCTGGTCCGCACGGACAGTTTGTGAGCGCACTCCCGAGAGGTGATAGGTCTTGGGCGGCATTAGGGTTTTCTCACCATGTTCGGACTAGTTCTTAAAACGCAGGGCGCCCATAAGAGTATAGCCGCTTTAGTAGGGGTTCTGTCTCCTGCTTTGTCGCCTATCCCCACCACACAAGTTGTAAGGCACCAGTCTAGTTGAGTCATCTACCCATTAGGATTTAGTGCATAGAAGTAAAGTAAGATACATAGGAGTCCTTTACTCACTCGTTGTCCTCCCACCTAGCTAGCTCTCTACTAATTATCTTTAGATTAAGATCTGTGTGATCATTTACAATCCTTTTATTCATTTACCCCCTTCCTACACTAGTGATACTAGATTGAATAGACACAAGGATCTCTTTCCTCTTTTATTAAACATTCCTATCTACTGCTTTCCCCTGGAAAAATATAAATTATGATACCTTGGAATACTCTCGGGTGAAGTGCTACAGCGGTATATTCTATGCGCTTGCGGAGTTATCCAATAGACTTAGAATGACCCCTCAGGCCTTTCTGGTGCCATTGCCAATCTTTGGTAGTGACGCTAAGAAATACCAACAGCATATCACTAAGTGTTGCTCGTGAATGCTAGCACAACTAGCGTCGAACTGACCTGTGAATGCCCTGAGTCTAGGCCCATTGTCCGCTGCTGCCTTCACTGTTGTGTCCACCAGTTGATGATGAAGTAATTGGTCCAAACCTGGACTGCAGCCAGCTCTTGTCGATGTATACTCCCGCCGCGGGTAACTGATGCACGCGACAGCAGTCCATAGGGGCAGCGAGGGCTACAACCACTAGTCGTCCACTCCCATCAATCCCACTACTTCGCTCACATATTGTGTTTACCAGTCTCCAATGCTAGCCGCGCCGAGAAGACAGGCAGGGTGGCCGCCACGGGACGCATAACAATCGTCCCAAATAGCAACAATAGCTTGTGGCGACCGAGGCTCCCCGGCCAAAATGCTGCTGGCATGACCGCATGTGGGGAGGGCACACCCCTAGCCATAGTTGTATAGTTGCATTCTACATTTTGCAAGATTAAAATATGCACTAAAGTTTAGCCAAAGCTCTAACTAGTTGTTAGCCAACTAGTCATCAAAACCAACACAATAGGACTAGTTGTAAGGTCGAGATGGCGGACTAGAGGGGGTGAATAGTTCTTTTTAAAACCAATCACTCTGGCTAACCAAAATAAGGCGAAATGGAATTATCGATCTAGTTAAGACTTCACCTCTCTAACTATGACTCTAGATGCACCTTGTAAAAGATCCTATACAAAAAAGCAAGGTGCAAATCTAGCTAGTGCTCTCCTAATCAATTCTAGCTTGCAAGGTCACCCTAAGCAACTAGTACTTTAGCAAACAAGGGAGCACATACATAGTTCAAATAAGTAAAAGCACAAAGCCAACCTAAGCTCACTAGATGCTCAACGATAAAGCTACACAAGCCAAACCCAAGAGCTCAACTTTGCTTAACTACACAAGCTAAGCAAAATAAGATATTCTACTTCTAGCTACACAAGCAAGAAGATGATTAGCAAGCTACATAAGCAAACTAATCACAAGCGCAACTACACAAGATATGAATGTAAAGAATGTAAATACAAGCTTGTAAAGAATACTGCAAACCATCATAGTGTGGACACAAGATGACACGACAATTTTTACTGAGGTTCACTTGGTTGCCACCAAGCTACGTCCTCTTGTGTCGACCAACACCTTGGGTGATTCTTCCAGTATTTGGCTCTCCATGCCAATGCCCCTCAAGGCACACCTCCGCAAAGGCATCGCAAGCGAACCGACACGCACAAGTGTGGAAACTCAATGACAGAGCAATCCACTACCATTACTCTTCGCGATCCCCACAAGGTGAGCACAAACCTCTAACAAATCCTCCTTTGGAGCACCGCATAACCTCCTTGGCGTGCCTCACGAAGTCCCTTGCCACCAAGCCATCTAGGAGGTGGCAACCTCCAAGAGTAATAAGCCCACGATCTAGCAACACGAACACCTAGTGTCACATAAGGCAATCTCTTAATGAAATCGCTCTCTCACATAATCGAATGATCTCTATCAAGCTTATGTGAGTTAGAGGGCTTCCAAGCACCACAGCACAAGTCACCAAGGTTGTAGTGTGCTCAGCCACCGGCCAAAGCCGGCTAACACTTCTATTTATAGCCCCATGGGCTGAAACAGCCATTGCCCCTTCACTGGGCAAAAATCGTAGGTGTCGGACACGCCCGACGCCCATCATCGGATGCAGCTCCTCAGCGTCGATGCTCCTCAAGCTGCCATGTTTCCTAGCCATTTGAATTCGGCCATTGCCACCAACAGCTAAATCCCAAACGCACTCAAGACACAAGCATTGGACGCATCCGATGCCCCCACCTGACGCTGCTCCACACCGTCGGACATAGTCTAGTGAGGTTGCAAAACCAGGTCACTGTCAGACGCGTCTGGTGCCTGATCGTCAGATGCACCGCACCAGCGTCCAACGCGTTCACCTCACGCGCACACTGTCGGCCTCACCATCGTCGGACGCTAACATCACACGTCGGACGCCAGACCGTCGAACGCGTCAGACGCGCACCTCCACCACGTAGCCCAACTGGCCTAGTCGGACGCTGACACCGGTGTTCGATGCCACTAGGACCAGTGCTCGACGCTCGTGTTACAGCAGGAAACACTTTGCTGACTTTGCCTCCGTTTCACCAACAAATTTGCTTCCGACGCAATAGAAAATACACACCTCTTTTTTCTCAAAATCACCGAATTCTGTCAAGATTTGCAAATGTGCTAACACCACCAAGTGTATATCATCATGTGCATGTGTGTTAGTATTTTCATAACCATTTTCAAACAATTTTCTCTTATTCTCACCAAGACACTCGATCCTAACATGTCACAATGTTAGATCGCCCAAGTGGCACTAGATGACCGATATGCAAACAAGTTTGCCCCACTTGATAGTATGATTATCAATCCTAAATCCGGTCATCAACTTTTCTACACACCTATGATAGGTGAAATGAAATGCCCTAGGTTATACCTTTGCTTTGTGCATTTCCATTCCAACTATCATCCTCCAATGCGCCAATGCAACATATGCGCCGACACGATCACTAAATGATATGATCCACTTCATATCATCATGCAACCTTCTTGGTCCATCGATCTTGACCTCACTCTTCACTGTTGAATTGGTCCATCGGCACCATGTTTTGCTCAAGCTTCATCGTCTCATGGTCCATTGCTTCAAAGCCTTGACTTACCCTTTACACATCCAACCGGTCCATCGAGCCAAGCCTCATCTCAATCTTCTCCATCTTAGTCGCATCACTCCATGTCATGTCTCATACTCAATGAGCTCCTTCATCATCACTTATATGAGTCTTGCTACATCTCCAAGCCATTTCCATCATCATGGCATATGTTGCTGATCACACACATGTACCTATGGACTAATCCCTCTGTATCTCAACATAAACATATTAGTCCATCCTAAAGTTGTCACTCAATTATCAAAACCAACCAAGGGACCTTTCACCAGAAGAAACAATTGATAGAGAAATGACAAAAATACCCTCCTACCTATCCTTCTCCTCTTTTATCTATTTATCAAGTCCTATGTGACACTGCCCATCTGGATCTAGCGCCTGCAGGCCTATGTTGTGGCAGAGGATGTAGGAACCTGCCCTCGACACCAAGAGCAGGAGCCATGGTCGCCTAGGTCGATGGGACCTGTGGCCCCAACTAGTGCGGTGTACCTTTGGCGTGGCCCACTGTGGGGATATGACCCCCATATACCCTCGTGGCTATACTTGGGCCGCAACATCAAAGACGGCCCAGCCCAAGATGAAGACGTGTGGCACACGATGTGCACCGCACGGCATGGCAATAGTACCAACTAGGCTACTTTGATTGTAACTCTGTCCCTTTAAAATATGTAAGGAGGGACAGAGGTTCTTAGACAGACCAGTCATCCTACTACGGATAACAACCTAATAGAGCAGATCTTCATAATCTCTCTTGTAACCCAGATCTCCACGATCTGGGGCATCTGACTTCATGTCATATCTCATTGTACTCCGGTACTCATCAATACAACAGCAAAGACGCAGGACGTAGGGTTTTACGCTTCATAGCGGCCTGAACCTAGATAAACTCTTATTTGTCTTGGTTGTTTATCTTGCGTCTCACGTCCAGTTTGTAGGTCTTAGCGCGCCCTCACCGCAAATCTACTACCTCGGGGTATTCCATGGTAGACTGCCGAGTAGATATCGTCGACAGTAGCGCGCCAGGTAGGGGTGCGCGATCTAATCTTGAGGCGAGCCAGATGGATTTATTCCCTGCTTCCATGGACTTCGAGGAGGGTTTGACCTTTGCCGTCGGTGCTTTCACCGACCACCGGCGCCATGACGACCACCGGAATCATAGAGGCGGTGCAGCCTGTTTCTGCACCAACGTCATCGATCATCTCGCCGACAAGTCTCCTTTGGCAACTCGTCGACATCTTCCTTAGTGGATCGATCCACATCGATCTGCCGAGGACGGCTTCACCACCGTTCATTACCGTCGGCACGGACGTACGAGCCGTACCGACCACTCAAGCCGCCCAGATCCAAATCTGACCGCGGACTGACCACACCCGAGCAACCAGCACCATCGTCGCGAGACATCGTTCATCAGCTTACGCGGCACGTTGGCCCCATGCGTTTTCCCTCATCGAGGAAAATCTGCATGTACGAATTCTCCAGCAGGATCCGATTGGATGCATGCCAGCCTAAACGGCGTTCTTTGTCACGTTTCCATAACGGACAAGAAGCATATATACGTATATATGCCATGCAATCTCTTACGGCAAGCAGACAAGTGCATTAACGCATCTACTAAAGGCGTGCAAGGGACAAGTCGATCTCTTTCGAAGATGACGCATCTCCGCTAGGCATGAGACCAAGCTAAGTCAAATGCTCCATATTCCGTTTCCAATGTAATATCGTCGATTCTCTATATTTAATATATTTGGTATCTACATACGTACATGGTTACTTTGCCAGGAATCAAGGATGCTCGTGGTTGTTCTACGTCGTGTCGATCTCATCGGCAAGCCTCTGCACAGCGACACCATGTCGCCGAGGAGGCCGGTCCCAACATCAAGCAAGCCACCTCGAGGCATGCTGGATCGACCACGTCCATCTGCTCTGCCACGACGACGATGCGTCTTCAAATACAAGCTATGTTTATTTAAAAAATTATTTATCGTCCTCTTTTCTGTTACAGCTTTGCATCCGTGCACTAATCTGTCGTACATGTGCCCTGCATAAAGTCACAATTAAACTTTGTTTCTTACCCGCCGACAACGGCTTGACAAGGCATTGCTTCGATCCTCTTACATGGCATTAGGAGATTTGACAGTCGTTCTCTAACGGTACTAGGTACCTAGTGATCCTGACAGTCCTATGCTAGTCACTAGCGCATCCCTATGTTACCTAACAGAGTTCGCTTCAAGGGTGGAGACAAAACTTAATTGTCGATATTTTTTCTATGACTACATATCAGGCATCTAAAAACGTCTTTAATGTTATCATCCGCTTAATATGCCTACTTAAAAATACATCAGCCTGCTGATTTTCTCTCCGGAGATCAATTATTTATACATCATGTACTACCGCTCTTCATGTTTATTTTTCACGACAAGGTTCGGTTGTCAAGCACACTTCGTATGCTCGGGAACTGGATCAAGAATCATCGTCCAGGTGGTCATGCCACCTGGCACACGGATTTCACAGCCGACCAGTTGGGCTGCTCAGAGCTTACTGCCCAGTTGGTCCAACTGCTCGTCATCACAGTTCGGTACCACGCACTGCACAGCCTCGTCTCCGACCTCGTGCTGCTTGGGGACTTCTCCGTTGCTCGGTTCGGTGCCATGCACCGCACAGCCTCATCGCCGACCTCGTGCTGCTCGGAGACTCGTCATCGTCGTTTCGGCTCGGTGTCACGCGCCACATAGACTTGTCTCCATCGCCTCGACTCGGTCTCACGCACCGTACAACGTCGTTTTTGTCGCCACGACTTGGAGCTGAGGACTGCTCAGCACCCATTTTCTTCATGCGAGCATTGCTAGTGGGACCGTCTATCGAGCCCGTGCCTACCTCATGGTTAACGGCGAGCTGATGCACAAAAGCCCGAGAGCCGAAATCTTTTAGAAGTGTAACACGGCAAAAGACGGCCTCAAATTTCTAAAAGATATTCATGCCGACAGTTGTGGAAACCATGCTGCATCCCGGATGCTGGTCGGCAAAGCCTACCAAGCAGGGTTCTACTGGCCTACAGTCTTCACTGACACAGAAGATTACGTGCACCGGTGAAAAAATTACCAGATGTTTGCTAAGCAGATTCATGTCCCTGCACATGAACTCCAGACCATCCCAGTCGCTTGGCCATTCTCATGCTAGGGACTGCACATGATCAGTCCTTTCAAAAAGGCTCCTGGTGGCCATACATGTGTCTATGTGCTCAATGCCAAATTCTCCAAGTGGATCGAGTACAAGGCCGTCAAGAAAGCCACAACTGAGAAAGCGGTGCAGTTCCTTGATGATGTCATCTATTGATTCGGCGTGCCGAATAGTATCATCACTGATTTGGGCTCCCAGTTCACCAGCGATGTATTTTTTGACTTCTACGATGATCTTAGTATCAAAGTCAAGTACATGTCCATCGCCCATCCCTGAGCCAACGGACAAGTGGAGCGAGCCAACAGCATGATAATTGACGCCCTACGCAAAAGGGTTTACCAAGATGACAAAGACCTTAAACCTGGTCAGTGGTTGAAGGAATTGCCTGTCTGGGGACTGTGCATTCAACTTGCCACCCAGAGGTGTCTGCGGACCAGCGGTTCTTGGTGTCTCTCGATCCGATCGAGCCTGTGTTCCGTCCAGGACTTACCTGGGGGCTGCGCATCTGACTTGCCACGCAAAGGTGTCTACGAACCTGCGGTTCTCGGTGTCCCTCGAACCGATAAAGCCTGTGCTCCATCTAGGACTTACCTGGGGACTGCGCATTCGATTTGCCACCCAGAGGTGTCTATGGACCAGCGGTTCTCGGTGTCCCTTGACCCGGTCGAGCCTGTGCTCCGTCCAAGACTTACCTAGGGACTACGCATTGACTTGTCACTTGGCACTGACTATAGACCAGTTAGTGCTATGTTGAGTTTTTTTCTTAAAAGCTCAATACAACGTCTTCTATTTTCTATCGAGCTTAGGGACTATGTGGGCCCACGTCACCTTACGGTGACTTGGGCCTATCTTTTGCTCTTGGTTCGATACCCCAACCTCTATGGTTGGTTCATGTTAGCATCCTAGTGATACTTTGTGTCATGTGTTAACATGGGCCCACGTCCTAGGGACGTGAAAAGCTTTTTTCTTTTCTTGGAGCACCACGCATCTTTCGACAGACCACCTTCCTTGATAGAAGCCATAGTTGGGAGCAGACTTACGAACTGCTCGGGATGAAGCTTCACTGGTCGACACTATGTGGTTTGCATCCTCACTAGTTGGCGCTACGTGGTCTGCATCTTCACTGCTCGGCACAGGACAAGACGGCGACTCCCTCAAGATACATGGTGCTCGGGGACTAGCTGTGGGGATATGACCCCCATATACCCTCGTGGCTATACTTGAGCCGCATCATCAAAGACGGCCCAGCCCAAGACGAAGACATGCAGCACAAGACGTGTACCGCACGACATAGCAATAGTACCAACTAGGCTACTTTGATTGTAACTCTGTCCCTTCGGAATATATAAGGAGGGACAAAGGTCCTTAGACAGACCAAGCATCCTACTACGAATAACAACCTAACAGAGCAGATCTTCATGATCTCTCTTGTAACCCAGATCTCCGCGATCTGGGGCATCTAACTTCATGTCATATCTCATTGTACTCCGGTACTCATCAATACAGCAGTAGAGACGCAGGACGTAGGGTTTCACGCTTCATAGCAGCCTGAACCTGGATAAACCCTTGTTTGTCTTGGTTGTTTGTCTTGTGTCTCACGTCCAGTTCGTAGGTCTTGGCGCTCCCTCACCGCAAATCTACTACCTCGGGGTATCCCATGGTAGACTGCCGAGTAGATATCGTCGACAACCACAGAGGAGCCACCATGCACACCGTGGGCTTGCCCCTACCTCTGCGGAACAACATTGGCCTGCCAGTACGCCCATCCACACGAGCATGACCCCGCTGCCAAATAGGAGCCATGTTGGCACAATCAACTAGCCTGCATGAGACCTTCACTCCCAAACCCCGCGCGAGGAACCATGCTGCCCTACACTGGCATGCCCCCTATCGTTGAGGGATCGAAGGATCTACTGGCACTACTTGGCGGTGTTCCCCATAAACTATCCGTGGGAGCACACGTTCTCCCAAACTATCCGGCAGTGGCAGCCACCCATAATCTTATAAAACTTCATAGTAAATTCATTTCAACTCCAAAAATTATGAAACAAGTTTTGCACTGGGTTATTTATGAAATTCTCTATCATCTAAACATTGAGTTTTGGTGTTCAAATTTTTGACTAAAAATTGGATGCATTCTTGCATATTAATAACTCCTTATCTAGATCTTAAAAAACTTGACCTATAGGGGTAAGACCGCCCCCGCAGCATTGTGCTAAGAAGAAGAAGACCTTTTCAAGCAGGTCAAGTAAACCCCCGAACCCCTGCCCCACACCATACATAGTGGAACCAGAGCACCCATGAGACTGGGTTAGCCTTAGACCTTTGCTTTGATGTGGGATAGACGAGAAGATTTTTTTCACCTCCCACCCAGTGAAACGCGCCCCGTGAGGCTCGAACCCAGGTGGCCAGGGTGCAACACAGCTCCTGCTAGCCAGTTAATTAGTTCTAGCGACCGCTTACTCCTAATCTAGATCTTTAAAATTCATGAAACTAGTTTTAGTAGTTTCCTTTAATTAAGCATGTGCTATCGAGAAAATATTTTTGTTCATCATCTCGTTGCATATGTGCACATGTCATATCTTTTGTGCTTCACATAATGACCTCACCTAGGTTTGCATAATGACATGCATTTCGTTGGATGAACTCCTAGGAAGACCTTTGAGTAACCACATTCAAATGCAGAAGCTCCTACCACGCTTTTCACTCACAAAATTACTTAGGACACCTACACTTGGTTCCCCGGACTGTCCTCATGATTACTAGGCAGTTCAGGAGAACACCCACGACTTATCTCACACAACACATGTCCCCACAGACAGTTCGGTAAAAATTCAAATTCAAAACTAGAAGCTACACAATTTGTACTCTACATGTGCGGACCGTAACATCCCTAAAAACCCAAACACCAAAAATCACAACTAACAAAATTTTTTCTAAAATAACCTATGGTTTGTGAGTGTCATGTAGGAAGACATCCAGTAGATGCACAAGTAGCACCTAATGTTAGTTGGAACATTTGCATTTTCACCACAAGAGTTTGAGTTGCATATTATTTGATTTTTTATGTGATGATTAATAAAATCAACAACACTTTAATATCATGTGTATATATGTGCCACTAACCTTGGACTTGGCTTCCAACTAGACCATGAGACCCTAGTAGACCTAGCATGAGGTTGTGCCATGGTCATTAACCTCTATGCACTAACATGATCATAGCATGGTTTAGTTGTTAAGTAATAGAAATAGAAAAGGGAAGAGAAATGGGGAAGAAAAGGAAAAACGGCAACCAGCCTGGAGCAGCTTCTAGCCCAGCCCAAGCCGCCAGGCTGGCCTGCTCTTCCTAGGCCACCCGTGGCCCAAGCAGCCGACCTGGCCCAACATGGCCAGCCCAGTCGGCCTACTGACCCTCACCCCGCATCGGCCCAGCTCTTGGCCTGCTAGCATGCTGCTGCAGCGGCCCAGCCAGGCCAAACAGCCTAGCTAGCCCTGCCCGCTCTGTGCCGCACACGGCCCAGCAAGGCGGCCCAGCGTGAGCACCAGCCAGGCCAGCGCACCACAACCGCAGCACTGCCGGCCTAGCAAGGCAGCCTAGCCAGCCGTCCGCGCTAGGCCTCACGCGCGCGCCCACGTCTCTCCCGTGTTCCACTCCTGCGCCCGCTGACATGTGGGTCCCCCTTGTCAGCTCCTACCTCCCCATTTCTGTCCACCTAGTTTGCTTTCCTGCCGGCTACTTTTAGCAATAGCCGCGCCCGCCGTTCATCCCTCGTCCATGACCACAGAAGCTCTGGATGCATTCCACACGCCCCGCCGCGCCAGCCGCAAACCCTAACCCTAGCAAGAGCACGCTGTGACCGCCCGATGCCCCCCATCGCATCCCCGTCGTCCGCCGCCATGGCCGCTCCGTCGGCCGGCTATAAAAGGAACGACGTGGCCTCCTTAGGGTTTCCACAATGCCCGCTGCCTCAGGTAAGCCCCACCAGCCACCAGACAGGAGAGGAGTTTCTCGCCGCCGGAGGCAAGTGACGCCGCGGCTACCCCCCACGCTGCCGTGCCGTAGCACCGCGCGACCTCACGATGTCTCGCCCTCCACTTTGAGCCTCTACACTGAAGCCCACGTCACGAGCCTGTGCCTCGCCTTGCAACCTCACGCACTGTCCGGGAGCCGTGATTTTTTCGTGTCACTCCGCTACACCAGTGCACGACCGCTCACATCGACCCCAACCGGCATCAAGCGGACTGCCCACGGCAGACCCACGGTGAGCTCCCGT
Source organism: Bothriochloa decipiens (assembly GCA_023333625.1). Taxonomy (NCBI): domain Eukaryota; kingdom Viridiplantae; phylum Streptophyta; class Magnoliopsida; order Poales; family Poaceae; genus Bothriochloa; species Bothriochloa decipiens. Next base: position 32,465,519 of record CM041641.1, on the reverse strand, counting down.
CTTCCGTCGTTGTCTTCCTCTGTTGCCGCCATTCCTTGTTTCCATGGCCACTGCCGTGAACTTCCCCGCTGAAAGCGCAGGGCTCCGCCTTCGCTGCCATGGGCAAAGCGTACACACGTGCGCACACGCTGCACACCCACACGCAGGTCAGCTGGCCATGCCAAGCCCACAACGCACGGGAGCACTGCTCCTCTCGCCCATCTCTGTCATGGCCATCGCCAGAGCTTCATCGCATTCCCGTCGTTCCGGTCGTCCTCTTGCTTCATTAACCCGATGGCTAGCTCCGCTTTCATCTAGAACGCACCTTTGGCAAAATCTGTGGAGCCAGCATAAACCACCGTGGGGGCGTGCCGCTTTGCCACCCCCGGTCTCCGCGGACTCCGGTCGCTGGAGCACCGCTGTGGTCCTCGCAACCACGTGCACCCCGCTGAGCCCCGTTTAGCCTTGGTAGATAGGTCTTGGAGCTCCTAGCTGCTCCAATCGAGAAGACGGAGGAGAAGATGACACCCAAGTCAAGTTTCACAGGAGCTCCACGCCACCGACGCCGTCCATCACCGCTGCCGTCGACCGCCTGGCTAGAGGCTCCTGTTTCTCAAATTGAGACCAGCAACGTGTTCGCCTTGTCCTCACGAAGCTATAGCACGCGTCCGAGCCGCGTCCCGTGCACCGAAGCCCCCCGCAGCCGTAGCCGCGCTGCCCGCCGCCGCCATCGTGCATGCGCCGGTGAGGCTAGCTCCTGTGAGTGTATCGCGGCCCCGTTGTTGTGTTCACCAAGCACTAGCGCCGCCGTAGCCGTTGCCTGAGCCAGCTAATCCGGCCGCTCGCCACCGGCGAAGGCCGGTCGAGCCAGCCGCGATGTGCGAGACAGGGTAAAGGGGAAAAATCCCCTCCCCCAGTGCACCGCGTCCACCAGCCAACTTGGACCAATGGATGACTGCCACGCGGACCCTGAGTCCTTGGTCCACCATGGACCGGGTCCGTGGACTATCGAGCCGTAGACAGGCCCAGTAGGCCCAAATGCGCCACGCGGACAGCCCCACGTGTCGCCACATGTCGGGCCGCCCTGGCCCATATCCGGCCCTGCTATAGCCCATCCAGGCCCAGTCCGGGCCCAGTAAACATTGACCATTGACTGGGTCCCACTTGTTATTCACCGTCGACCCGGGACCCACCTGTAAGTCACTGTTTGACCTGGCCCCACACGTCAGTGCTGACGTCAGCATGACATCAGCATGACGTCAGCACTACGCCCTTGCTGCTGATCCACAATGCCATGTGGACCAGCCAGATTGCGCCACGTGTTAGCCCCTGGTTTAATTAGCCTTTTTCTTTTTTAGAAAATGATTTAAAGTTCAAAAATTCATAACTAATTCATATAAACTCTGAAAAATATGAACCAAGTGTCCAAATTTTCATAAAAATGAGCTCTACATCATAGACTTATGTATGATTGCATTTGGAGTTATTGAATTTTATTTGGTTCTTTGTGATTGATCTATAGGGGTCGCTCTCACGACCATTATGTCTTGATTTCAGATCCTACGAAGGAGTTGTCCGAGGAGGAGGACTAAGGAGCGTGCCAAGGACTTGAGTGACAGCGGTTTAGGTGCCACACCCCACCTAACCTCGTAGAATCCTATTATACATAACATCTAGTTTGCTCGTGCTTTATTTATGAATATCACCTGATGATAGGTTACATGGTAGATTTGCTTGATGAGCCTTTACCTTGTCGCAACCTTACCCCTGTACACCCGCTGATAGGCTAGACGCATGCTTATTTACTAATGATGTTGTATATCTACTATGCTTATATCTGTGATGTGATACATGGTGGAGAGTATGGTAAGGTATATGGTTAAGGCACGTGGTGCCACTTTACTCGGGGAGAGTGCTGCATGTGTCTTGCGTGTGTGATTAGGGTTTAAGTCAATCGGACAGGATTCTACGACGAGCTATGAGGGCGAGTCTTGACGGAGGGTGTGTTTTGGGCATTCCTATGTGAGGTATCTGTGATGGATACATTGTGAGGAATATGGTGATCCCGGGGTGAGAGCCTTCGTGGAGCGAGGCCCCGGGTAGGAGGTGCTGTTGTAGCACGGACTGTTATAGTCCCTATGAGAAGATAATCCTATCTGATCCCTCTAGGACCTGATATCTCTTGGGAACCGGAACCTTGGGACCTACGTGCTCACCGCTCGCCCCTATATGGGCGGGGGACGGATGTCTGACTAGCTAGGACTGTGCCACTACTACTAGGTTGTTAGCAGATAGTGTCGGAAGGTACGGGCGTTTAGGACCCACACCCTCCTTAAAGCCGCATAGTTACCTTGGTGGCCCGGGTAACCACGCCTCACAGTCTCTGTGTGCCGGTGGTATTTGATGAGGACATCGCTTCTTCTTGTGCACCTGCTGATCCTCTCCAAGGCCCAATGACCCGAGCTCGAATGCGTCAACTACATTTACAGGTGAGCTCGTTTTTAAGCGATACTTTTCATACTTTTGAGAATAGATTACTACCTAATGATTTAATATTGCTTAGGAACAATGGAGAGGCTTCTGAAGAACTTGGGCGAGGAGTTGGAGACGAGCTGGGCCAGCAAGGGCGTGCAACACAAGCTGATTTCGCGTCTGTTTCGGACTGCCAGACCAGCCTGGACTAGAACTGGTCATACGGACTCATACGGACTCCGTTTTCGACGTTCTACATATGGTTGGAAAGCTAACTTCATAAGGAAGCCAATAGAAGTGGTCTCACGTCAAAACCTCTTCGGAGTCCACGGGAATTGTCGAAGCAAGTCAGCATTCCGAATCTGTCTTGGTGCTGCGTCACCTTATTTTGGTCCAATGGG
>CM041641.1:32428213-32462657 GCA_023333625.1 Bothriochloa decipiens | reverse complement strand
ATAGTTATCTCAATCTGACGGAAGATCAGGGAATCACGTCCCCATCAGTATTTATCCGGGATTTCCCAGTACTAAGTGGTAGGGTGGCATCGCACAGGTTAGAAAGGATCCAAAATCAGCCTAGGCGTAGCGCACCGTCGACGATGGTGATCTTGTGGTTACAAGAGTACACGCTCTGCAGAGTTTTGAATCTATATATAGTCCGCGGCCTCGGTATGAGCTTTCCCTTGACCTACGCTTCTTGGGAGTAGTGAGATGAGTCCTTCTATTCTCCCCCTGGTGTTACCCTTCCGGCTATGAGCCGCTGAGACAAGCTTCAAGAGGGAGTTGGACTTGTCGACTGAGTGCGAGAGAGTGAGATGTGTATGATGGTGATTGGGATGGGATGGATATGAGGATGAGATGGGTTAAAACTTGATGAACTATATTTATAATATTGGTCACTACTTGCATAGAAAACTACAGCCATATTTTAGGCCTCTTGATTATATCCTTTGCATCCACCAAATACTACATAGCAAAAGCAAAGCATAGGGTGAGAGATGTGGCCAGTACAAAATATACTGAAAATTTGGATTCAGGTTTGGATGATGGCTTGTTAACGCCCCTGAAGGACAAAAGGATTAGATGGTCTCGTGCCTACGCTCAAGATGGTGCAAGATGACGCTTCCGTGATATTTTGTCTACTTTTGTAGCTGTTCTAAAATACTAGATAGTCTGATAGTTTCGCCATGTGGCGATATAATAAATTAAGTAAACCCCTCTATTGTATTCTTTTATTCGATGTATGTCTTTGTAGGATAATTAATGATTTGACCTTCTAGACTATTATTATATCCTTCAGTGTATTTTTTGTTCGTGAAAAATTGAAAATGTTTTGCAGACAGTCCGGCAGCACCACGTACAGTTCGCGGGAACCTCGATAGCACTTGTTTGACCACTCCGTCGTCTTTGTTTCGAAGAATCAATCACCTGAAACCACCTAACATGTGTTTCTCCTTAGTAGTGTGTTTCTCCTTAGTAGACATTAAAACAAGAAACATTTCTAGTGATTCTCGAGTGAAACGTTTCTCATCTAACTCGTTCAGCAGTGATTCTAAACATTTCTCGTTGTCAAATGGGTTCTAACTTTCTGATGCTTGATTATTGATATATGTCATTGTTTGTTTTACTTTAACCTAATATAGGTCATGTTTGTTCAATACATTTGTATTTTTGTTTTTAAATTACAAATCACATCGCAGTCCATGCACAATCACCCCTATAAACATATGTATGAACCTTATCTCTTTGAGCATCTTCAAAAGACTGAGCTAGTAAATCTGAAAATTTATGAAGTCTCTACTAATGCATCGTTGTCGACGAAAACGTCGCTTACCACTTAAAGCATAATGCCGAAACATTCTAGAATAAATCTAGAAAAATACGAGCATCCGTGATAAGTCAAAGACTTGATCCATATGTTATGAAATACGAGGTATTTTGCTTTGTCTTTAGTTAAATTGTTATAAGTTTGACCAAATTTATATAAAAGTGTAATGATGTTAATGATGTTAAATGAATATAATTAGGTTTATTATATGAGATATATTCTCCACCTGTTGGATGCGTTAGATGATAGTATTTTGTTATAGATTTAGTCAAAGTTAAACAAAATTAACTTAAGAGTAACTAAAATGCAGTGTATCACATGATTGAGGGAATACGATCGGTTCGCTTGTATTTTGATTTTTGACATAAGACGCAGTAGATCCCACTCCCACACGTCGATGAACCATCCGGTGATCCAGCCAGTCACATGGACACGTGGGCCCTGGCCACCCTCCTCACGGTTCGACGGCGTAATTAATTAATTAAATAAAAAAACAAACTGTTTTTCTCTGATGATACGTCACAATAGTCAGCACCCGCCACCATCGCCTCGCCGTCGCCTCCTCCTCGTCCACACCGAAACGAGAGGCCAACACGGCAAAAACTCGCACGGAGAAGAGGCAAGGGAGACAGAGGAGCCAATCGTCGTAGCCCTAGCAGCTCCAATGACGGACTCCGACGACGCGGCGCCGCCGGCCGTGCACCGCCGCCCACCGCGCCCCGCGCGCGGTGCCGTCGCTGCCCAGGGCTTCGCGGCTGCGTTGCGCCGCCGGCTGAGCAAAGGCGCCGCGGCGGCGGCGCGCGCCAGCTTCGCGGCAGACTCCGGGGACGAGTCCGGCCCCGGGGAGCCCTCTTCCTCGTCCCGCCGCCGCGACAACGGCGAGGACGCCTCGTCCGCCGGCGGCGGCGGCGGCCGGGGCGGGGCGGCGGACTTCTCCGCTTTCACGTTCCGCGCCGCGGCGCCTATGCACCGGAGAGCCAAGGAGAGCCCTCTAAGCTCCGACACAATCTTCAAGCAGGTGAGAGCAGAGCCCATTCGATTGCCTCGCGGCCGCATGAGCTGTTCGTCGAATTGTCACATACTCTGCTGCCCGATTTAACTTTCTTCACCATGCTTGTTTGATTTCATCAGTTACGATTTTCAACTGATGTGTAACCGATTAATCATAGCGCGGGAGTTCTCGAGATGCATCTGCGCATGTGGGATAAAGGCGTCCCCTTTTATTCAGAGAATCTGGGAGGGGAAATTAACATTTCGTCTGCATATGCGTGCGAGAAGCTCGAACCTAGCATATAGCGTGCTACCCACAGTCAGTGCCGGTCCTAAGTATTTTAGGACCTGGAACGACGCTAAAATTTTGGACCCCCTATATATGAACTTGATAATAGGTAGTATATGCACACATATCCAAATGGATACAAATAGGCAGTTAACTGAATGCAAAAGCAATATTCATACAAATAATTTGTATACATATTGAATGACCTCAAAAATTCCGTCTAACATTCCTTGATGCAAAGTCGTCGATGATGGTTTCAATATCAATCTCATCCAGCAATCGCTTCTTAGTGCATAATGTTGTCAATCCATTCAACCTCCCTTGTGACATTGTAGATCTTAAATAGTTCTCCAACAATTTTAATTTCGACAAGCTTCTTTCAGCAAGATGTGATAAGCAATGGTTGTACCAGGATACTTTCTTAATGACATGGTACTGTTTAAAAATTTAGAAAAACAATTAGTAACAACAATTATTAAGTAAATTTTACATAAATTAGATTCCTATATCATACCTTGCTGCTGCCTGCCGACTGCAATTTGCCGAACAAGGATGAAAGAACACCAGGGCCCAACAGCGATAAGCGATCACATGCGAGCCTTGGTGCCTGGGAGATTGAGTGTGGTGGCTGCGAGATCAGGGCCGCTTGCGGCCTGCCTTCTGATCTGCTGGAACGCCGCCGCCGCCGCTGCCGCCAGGGACCTCACGATACGGAAGTACACGTCACGTCTCGCGACTTGTGCGAAGCGGCCGAGCAGGCGTGATTACGGTAACAGGAAACAGGGAGTCAAGGACCAAGTAGTATCGTATATTTCTATTACTACTGTATGTATGTATATACCTGAGGGCCCATCAGATTTCTGGACCTGGAACAAACGTCCCTCTTGACCCCCCCCCCCTCCCCAAGGACCAGGCCTGCCCAACAGTTCATTCTGTTTTATTGGTACACCAACCTTTTGATGACATAATTAATTAGTTCATGATGTCTTTATTAGTGTGGGTAAAAGGTACCTTTTTTGGGAGCTGTGAGTTCAAATCACGTGACCTCCTTTATTGACATCATATATGGCCTGCTATTTTCCAAATGGATCCAGTACATGATATATGCGCTTCAGCTCACATGGTATGGTCATAGTGAAATCCCTTTGGAATGTGTAAAATTTTCCATGAATGGATTCTTTCTGTCTGATTCCTATTCCTATGGAATTTCAGCCTAAAGGGGCCTTATGTGGCTCTGCTTTTCTTTTTTCCTCTAATTTTCACCTCTTATTTGTTTTGGTGCTGTCTTATCAGTGCATATTGTTTTACCATCTAGCTGATTGAGCGCCTGTTAGCTAATACTTCTCTTTTGGTTTTTGACAGAGTCATGCAGGCCTTTTCAACCTATGTATTGTTGTTCTGGTTGCAGTGAACAGCAGGCTCATTATTGAGAACCTGATGAAGGTTCTTGTCATACTTTTTCGATTGAGCAAATTAATGCCATTGGTCTTTCGCTTCTCACTCAACATATTTGAGCTGTCTTTTTCTGATGTCTTTTGCAGTATGGCTTATTAATAAGGTCTGGCTTTTGGTTTAATGCTACATCATTGCGAGACTGGCCACTGCTAATGTGTTGGTAATAGTCAATACTGTTCTTTCATCTATTTCTTCAATGGATTTTTATCTCCAAAACTTATCAGCTAATTTACATTTTCAGCCTTAGTCTACCTGTGTTTCCCCTTGGTGCATTTGCAGTCGAAAAGTTGGCATTCAACAATCTCATTACTGATGCTGTAAGCACACACCTCCTTGCTATAAAGCTTACTTCTTCTGTGTCCAGGTTCTCTTTAACAGTTTATACATTCAGTGGCGGACCTAGAATTTTGTCATAGGGTATGCGGTATGCCGTTCAAAAATTTTCTGATGACAACTAATGTTCGAGTGTAGGCTTGGTAAAGTAGACACAACACTACACATAGCTACCGATTCTATTACATTTCATTACGTTTTTATCTATTTCACAGGACACAACAAGATGGGATAAAAAATTTGCAAAATAAAGGATAAAATTTATTATTTATAGTTATAATATATCTAGAGAGGATAAAAAATTGAAAAAGATAAAAATAAGGACACATGAGGTCTCATGAGGCACAACAAGAGAGCATAAAAATAGAAAAATTGAAGGATGCCTATAGTTGTACATGGCTGGAAAGGAATGCTGGATTAATTAAGTACATACATCAAAGGAATGCAAAATGATAATGAAACAAAAGGTGAAGCTGTTCGGAATTGAACCAGCGACGCCAATCCACGAGGGAACAGCCTTAACCACTGAGCCAAGTAGATGGTGTAGTAATTCATTTTTCACCTTTTCCTATATTCAAAGTCATATAATCCAGTGTGAAGTATTCCAGGGCTGCCCCACAGGGTATGCGTTGGCCCACCTTGCATACCCTCTGGGTCCGCCCCTGTATACATTTGTCCATGTTGTGTATGGAGGACATACTATTAGTGTCATTTATAGAAACAGTTGTGAGACACCTTTTGTTTGTATTGTTTCTCCAAATTTTGCTTATAAACCATCGATTTATGGTTCTTTTCTTTTTCAGGCTGCTACCTGTTTTCACATCCTTATTACAACACTTGAAATTGTATATCCAGTGCTCGTGATTCTTAAGTAAGTATATATAATACCATTTGAAATATATGATTGATTTTACACTTCGTTCTGCATCAAGATATTGCCATCTTGTTTATGAAGAAAGGACGTATAAGCAGAATAAAAAACACTTTGCTATCTAGTTCCTATGAATTTACCATAATTTTATTCCAAATGTCAAATCACATTTGTAACTTTTTGAAAATAGTGCTTTTGTACAAATACCGTGGCATTTTGCATTGTGTTAACACCAAATTCTGTAACTGGGTTCAGGTGTGATTCTGCAGTTTTATCAGGCTTTGTGTTGATGTTTATTGCCTGCATTGTTTGGTTGAAGCTTGTATCTTTTGCACATACAAACCATGATATAAGAAAACTGATCACAAGCGGCAAGAAGGTACACTGTATGCTATATTGTTTCATCATCCGTTTGGTTTATATTTGTTTTAAAGCTCCTACTTGAATTATGTAATTAGTTGGCCAGAGTGAAGCAAATATTCAGTCCTCGTTTTTCTTTGTGTTTTTATAAATACATCTGAAATACAATCCAAGGGGATTACAATCCTTTTGACTTAATTGAAGTAGGTCTCAAATTTTCTTTTGTAAGAGTTCTTATGGAATAAAATATTGGGATTTATCCTTTTTGGTGTCCCTTTTGTTTCCAAACACATCTGAATAATTATCCATGAGAATTTGATTTAATCGAACAAGCACTTAGCAAATATTTTAACCTATTCTAGTGATTCTTATGCTACTCTGTCAGAATTCTTTAGGAGTTGCACTTAATGCATGAAAGGGATTTTAACATAAGGAACATTTACAAATGAACACTGATGTGTTGCTGGACCTGCTGCTGCTTGTCACTGGGTTTTTCCTCCCTCTCCTGACTCCCTTGTGCTTTGTTACTTTTAGAGATGTTTATAATTATAATAGTCCAGCCTTCTCTGGCCCAAGGTCGTGGGTTCGTAAATGAAATGCAATGATACGCAGGTATCTGTATATGTTATGCTTAAAACTATTGTTACTAAAAATATAATAGATATCCTATCCGTTTTAATATTTTTTCTAAGTAAATATAAAAAATAGTAATATTTTGGGCTTCAGGTAAGGATTTGAGAGTTTCCAGGTCTAACCTGGTCGGATGCATGATCATTTCAATTACTACTGCATTATATGTATTTAACTGTTGTTACATAAGTTAATACACCCTTTTTATTAGGTTGATAATGAACTGACCGCGGCTGACATAGATAATTTACAAGCTCCAACTCTTGGGAGTCTAACATACTTCATGATGGCTCCAACACTCTGTTATCAGGTAATTTTCTGATCATGTATGTTGATCTAAAGCAGATATATGATTTCTTTTATTGCCTTTTGACTGCCCATTTCTGGTTACCAGCAGAAAGGGTGCTGGCAATGTGTAACATTTTAGAAATGTACAACTTTTGTTTTGCATGCAGCCAAGTTATCCTCGAACACCTTGCGTTAGGAAAGGTTGGCTGGTTCGTCAAATTATTCTATACTTGATATTTACTGGTCTTCAAGGATTCATTATTGAGCAAGTAAGCTGTTTATATGTCTCCATATATCTTGTAAAATATCCTCATATATTTCTTAACCTTTTTTATTTCTTAACCTTTTTTTTATTTTACAATCTTGCAGTACATAAATCCTATTGTTGTGAACTCTCAACATCCATTGAAGGGAGGACTACTGAATGCTGTAGAGACTGTTTTAAAGCTCTCATTACCAAATGTCTACCTATGGCTTTGCATGTTCTATTGCCTTTTCCATCTATGGTAAATTATATTTTCTATCTATTCACTCAAATTCAAATAGATGATCAATCTTGATATTATTATAACATCAGTCATATCATGTGTCTTCTCTGAACTTCCATGCACTGGGAGAAAATTATTTCCTTTTTGTCTCCTTCAAATATGCATGTTTGCATTTTTGAACCTGTTCATCTATACAGGTTAAACATACTTGCTGAAATTCTTCAATTTGGTGACCGTGAATTCTACAAAGACTGGTGGAATGCAAAAACAATTGATGAGGTGAAATACAATCGTGTTTCTGCAACCTATTTTTACTTCATTTTTCAAGTATAAAAAGGAATCTAGGTAACGATAGCTGATGTTGTGTGTGTTGTTTGCTATTGTTGCTTGTGCTGCTGTACTTGGATGGGTTCAGTACTGGAGAAAATGGAACATGGTATGCCTTTCCTTTCTTAGCAATAATAAGTCTATAAAGAATGTACTGCCAGACATAGTACAGTTGTGGTTAGATGTAATCATCTTAAAGCAACTGCACAATAAAAATGGCAAGTCACTAAAATTGTTGAGAACACTGAAATCTGGACTCTTTTGGTACCACAGAATTATTCTAATTTGTATGTTCCAAGTAGGCTGAATAATACCATCAATTTGTGGTTTATTCTTCTCCAATGACCTTTGTTGGTCCATCAGTTTTATATTAATTTCAATTACTGAAATATTTTATGACTAATAATGTCCACATTTTGACAGCCTGTGCATAAATGGATTGTCCGTCATATATATTTTCCTTGCATGCGAAATGGTATATCAAAGGTAAAATAATATCTGTGTCGGTGTTCTGCTCAGGGTTTCCAGTGCATATCAGACTAAACTGTAGCTTCATTACAGTTTGTGCCTTGTAGATCCCTTAACCAGTCAGTTCTTGCTTGTAATTCCTAAGTTTTTCAAAGTAACTATAAGAATTACTCCATGCTGTTTAGGACAATCTAATTAGTTCATCAGTGAAACTGAAGTTCATGTACTGATAAATCTGTAAGTCCAACAGTAAAAGTATCATTTGAGTTTATTGAGCAATAAGAATGTGCTTAATTTTGTATGGGTCTACTGCTTCTAGCTCCTATACTGGAGGTGCTCTGTTAATTCCAATCTTTTGTACTGTTATTATTACTGTTCAAAGAGTCATTTCTGTTGTTGCAGGAAGCTGCTGCTTTTATATCGTTCTTTGTTTCTGCTGTACTTCATGAGGTAAGTTACTCATTTACCTTTTTCGCTCTTCATATGCATATATGAGTTTTTTTAAAATGTGTCCTTTCGAGTTTCAACATGCTTTTGTTCAAACTTACCGGCTGTAGATTACTTGGATGAAATGCTCTATATAAAATTATATATTTCATCGTCCAGTCTCTTTCAAGAAAGTTATGATACATTTCCTTTACAACTGTACACCAGTTATGTGTTGCTGTTCCCTGCCGGATACTCAAGTTCTGGGCTTTCTTAGGAATCATGCTTCAGGTAAATCTAATACAACCCAAAATACTGTGGATTAATATCCAATATTTCTTTTTTCTTTACTCTTTTTTTCTTTAGTAATTCTTTATTCATATTTTTGCTATATAGTCTGGGGTCTTATGAGCACCAGAAGACATCAGTCATAATATGGCTCTATGTATCCATGTGGTCTCCTCTTAAACAGAAAACTGTTCTGACACCATGTTTCTTTTCCTATTTTTACCAGATTCCCCTCATCATATTGACGTCATACCTCAAAAATAAATTCAATGACACAATGGTGAGCCATATTTTCCTTAGTTGATACTTGTTAGGAATTTTTTGTTCTCACGGGAACCTGTCTAATTTCTGGTATATCCAATAGGTTGGCAATATGATCTTTTGGTTCTTTTTCTGCATATACGGGCAGCCAATGTGCCTTCTATTGTATTACCATGATGTGATGAACCGGACTGAGAAGACAAAGTAACCTTCTGTAGACCATTTTTGGTCTTTCATTTTTCCGTCATGGAACCTGAAAAAGCAATAATTTGTGCACACTTCATCAAACAACATCCTGTGTTCCAGTATTTTTTTTTTTTTTTTGTAATCTTTCTAGACCTTTATCATGTGAATGGTAGATAACCTCATGTCACCATTGTATCTGTATATAAGTCTAAGTCTACCTATTGTCCCCCATTCTGCACTAGCCGTGCTACTTTTCTCGTAATCTTTAGTATTATAAGAAAAGAAACTCTTAGAACACATTCACACCATACCCATTCAACTTCTACCTGGTGATGTTATATAATATTTTGGTAGCTATCACGTGCGAAACTTAAGCATGTCTGTAATCGGATACGTAGACGTGTCATGCCCTCTCACTTTATTTGATTTTTGTTAGAATAGGCGGCTAATGGGCTGCCCATGGGCCTGGCACCGAGCCTATTAGGCTTCAATGCAACACAAGGAATTCGGAGTTTTGATGGGATCACCGAGGTTCCATCGTAGTACTGCTCTCTCCGAACATGCTTAATTTCAGAGTTCTGATGGGATCAAATGCTTCAGTGAGAGTAGTACTATGATTCGTGACCCTTTTGGAAAGTCCTCGTGTTGTATTCTTTCTTTTTATTTTTTTTAAATTAAAATTTGATTTGGGATTAGGATTTTTTCGTTTTGTTTTGTTTTTAAAAACTTGATTTGGCCATAGTCTTATTCGTTTTTCACCGTTGGCACGGTGCCGGCGAGGGACATGGTGTGGGACCTATAGGCCCAAGTCATGGGCGGACGGGACTAGGGAGCGTGGGCATAAGAGGAAGGACCACGCATGGTACATGGTATGACGAATGCGATCATACCAGCACTGGATCGTATCAGAAATTCAAAGTTCGTGCTTGTACGATCTATACGAGAATAGTACTAGGATGGGTGACCTCTTGGGAAGTCCGTCCGACTTAGGCCTACGGGTCCCACGTCACGTACCTCGATGTGGTACGTCCACAGGCACAGCGCAAATGACGGAAAACGAACGCGACTATGACCAAATCAAGTTTTTAAAAATAAAAAGAAATAAAAAATGCTAATGCCAAACTAAAATTTTAAAAACAAAAAACAAAAAGGAGAATGCAACACAAGGACTTCCGAAGAGGTCACCCATCCTAGTACTACTCTCGTATAGATCGTACAAGCACGGTTAACTTTGAATTTCTGATACGATCCAGTGCTGGTATGATCGCATTCGTCATACCATGTACCATGCGTGCTCCTTCCTCTTATGCCCACGCCCCCGTGTCCCTTCCGCCCATGACTTGTGCCTGTGGGTCCCACGCCATGTCCCTCGCTGGCACCGTGCCAACGGTGGAAAACGAATGAGACTATGACCAAATCAAGTTTTTAAAAACAAAACAAAACGAAAAAAATCCTAATCCCAAATCAAATTTTAATTTAAAAAAAAACAAAAAGGGAGTGCAACACGAGGACTTCCCAGGAGGTCACGAATCATAGTACTACTCTCAACCAAGCACGCTTAATTCAGAGTTCTGATGGAATCCAATGCTTTAGCGCAGATATGATCGCATCCGTCATACCATGCGTGCTCCTTCCTCTTTTGCCCGCGCCCCCGTGTCCCGCCCGCCCATAACTTGGGCCCGCGGGTACCACGCCACGTACCTCGCCGGCACCGTGTCTACGGCGAAAAACGAACGAGACTATGACCAAATCAAGTTTTTAAAAACAAAAAGAAACAAAAAAATGCTAATGCCAAATCAAATTTTAATTTAAAAAAAACAAATAGGGGGAATGCAACACGAGGACTTCCCAGGAGGTCACCCATCCTAGTACTACTCTCGTCCAATCACGCTTAACTTTAGAGTTCTAATGGGATTTGGCACTTTAGTGTTGGTATAATCGCAACCCTCATACAATGCGTGCTCCTTCCACTTATGCGCGCGCCCTCATGTCCCCCCTGTCCATGACTTGGCCCCGCGGGTCCCATGCCACGTACCTCGCCGGCACCGTGCCAACGGTGGAAAACGAACGAGACTATGGCCAAATCAAGTTTTTAAAAACGATAAGAAACAAAAAAATGCTAATGCCAAATTAAAATTTAATTTTTAAAAATTAAAAAAATAAAAGGAGGAGTGTAACACAATGACTTTCCAAGAGGACACCCATCCTAGTACTACTCTCGCCCAAGCACGATTAACTTTGGAGTTCTGATTGGATCCGGTGCTTTAGTGCTGGTATGATCGCATCTGTCATACCATGCTTGCTCCTTCCTCTTATGCCCACGCCCCCGTGTTCGGCCCGCCCATGACTTGAGTCTGCGGGTCCCACGCCACGTCCCTCGCCGGCACCGTGCCAATGGCGGAAAACCAACGAGAGTATGGCCAAATCAAGTTTTCAAAAACAAAAAGAAATAAAAAATGCTAATGCAAAATCAAAATTTAATTTTTAAAAACAAAATAAAAATAGAAAGGGGGAATGCAACACGAGCACTTCTCAGGAGGTTACGAATCCTAGTACTACTCTCACACAAGCACGCTTAACTTCGGAGTTCTGATGGAATCCGATGCTTTAGTGGTGATATGATCGCATCCGTCATACCATGCGTGCTCCTTCCTCTCATGCCCACGTCCTAGTGTCCCGCCCGCCCATGCCTTGGCCCCGTGGGTTCCATGCCATGTACCTCGCCAACACTGTGCCAACGGCAAAAAACGAATGAGACTATGGCCAAATCAAGTTTTTAAAAACAAAAAGAAACGAAAAAATTCTAATACAAAATCAAATTTTAATTTTTAAAAACAAAAAACATAAAGGGGAAATGCAACATGAGGACTTCCTAGGAACTCACCCATCCTTGTACTACTCTCGCCCAAGCACGCTTAACTTTAGAGTTCTGATGGGATTCAGTGTTTTAGTGCTGGTATGATCAACATCCGTCATATCATGCGTGCTCCTTCCTCTTATGCCCGCGCCCCCGTGTCCCCGCCCCCCCCGCCCATGACTTGGCCCCGCGGGTCCCACGACACGTACCTCACCGGCACCGTGCCAACGGCGAAAAAGGAACGAGTACTTCCCAAGAGGGGAATGCAACACGAGTACTTCCCAAGACTATGGCCAAATCAATTTTTTTAAAACAGAAAGAAACAAAAAAAATGCTAATGCCAAATCAAATTTAATTTTTAAAAATAAAAAAAAGGGGGAATGCAACACGAGTACTTCCCAAGAGGTCACCCATCCTAGTACTACTCTAGCCCAAACACGCTTAACTTTGTAGTTCTAATGGGATCTGATGCTTTAGTGCTAGTATGATCGTATCTGTCATACCATGCGTGCTCCTTCCTCTTCTGCCCGCGCCCCCGTGTCCTGCCCGCCCATGACTTGGCCCCATGGGTCCCACGCCACGTACCTCGCCGGCATCGTGCCAACGGCGGAAAATGAACGATAGTATGACCAAATCAAATTTTTAAAAACAAAAAGAAATGAAAAAAATGCTAATGCCAAATTAAATTTTAATTTTTAAAAATGAAAAAAACAAAAGTGGGGAATGCAACAAGAGGACTTCCCAGTAGGTCAGACATCCTAGTACTACTCTCGCCCAAGCACGCATAACTTCGGAGTTTGGATGGGATCCGATGCTTTAGTGCTAGTATGATCGCATCCGTCATACCATGCGAGCTACTTCTTCTTATGCCTGCGCCCTTGTGTCCCGCCTGCCCATGACTTTGCCTCGTGGGTCCCACGCCACGTACCTCCCCGTCACTATGCCAACGGCGGAAAACGAACGAGACTATGGCTATGGGTGTATAAACCCCTATACCCTCACGGTAGGGCCTTGGGTCTCACGGACCAAATGGCCCGAACCATAAGACGAAGCCCATGGACCATCACCGCCCAGGTCGGTGGGCCGCGCGAACCCTGAAGGCTGCTTGGCATGCAAGGAAGCCTGGTCGGTTAGGATCTGTTCGTAATCTCTAAGGATATGGAGCAATGTAACCGATCATTGGAAACTCTAGATCTGTAACCTTGCCCTCTCGACTATATAAGGTGGCCCCTAGAACGCATTCTACATCATCCTCATTATACTTCGGTACTCATCAATACAGCTGTAGAGACACAGGATGTAGGGTATTATGCTTCTGAGCGGTCTGAACTTGGATAAACCCTGGTTGTTCTAGTTGTTTGTCTTGCGTCTCACATCCTGTTCGTAGGTCTTAGAGCGCAGCACGCCCTCACCGCAAATCTACTACCTCGGGGAGTCCCGTGGTAGACTGTCGAGGAGGTTTCATCGACAGTGGCGCGCCAGGTAGGGGGTGCACGATCTGATGTTGAAGCGAGCCAGATGGTTTCCTTCCCCGCTTCCATGGACTTCAAGGCGGGCATCACCTTCACTGTCGGGGCTTTCACCTGGACCTCCGGCGTGACGACGTCCATCGTGATCATGGGACCAATGCAGCCGGTCCCTGCACCGGTTGCGCTGACTACACCCATCGCCGCATCGACCAGCTCGGCCGCGGAGTTGGTGGCCACGCTAGCGGCAAACTGGCGGCTTTCTTGCTACCAGAGGAGGCACATCGACAACACCAATCTGATTGAGAGGATCGATCGGCAGGGTGTAGGCCTAGTCGAGATCCTAGATTACGTGGAGTCCGCTCGCTCGTGGCTTCACCAGGATCTAGATTTCACCCCAGTCCCTCCACGTCGGCGCGGGCGTACGAACCATCCCGACCACTCAGGCCATGCAGATCCAATCTTCCTGCGGTCCAAGCAGGGCCCCTGCTCGCCAGCAAGGTGGCCCCAACCATGACCAACTGCGTCATCAAGGCCATCCGAGCCAAGCTAACCACCTGCGCCGCCAGGATCCTAATCTGGCCGCACAGCCTCCCGCTCATAGAGGCGGCTCGCTTCCCAACCAGCAGCGGCAAGGGCCTGTTAACCAAGGCCGCTGCCAGCAATGACCAGATCCAAGTCTGGCCGCTGTGCATGCTCCGCCCCCGGTCAGGCTGGACGAGTTCATTGACGTGCACCAGCACCGGCGTGGTCCTTTGAACTACGTCGATCGGTCGCCGCATCCCGCTCAGGATCGGGCTACGTCCCAAGCACAATAGAGGCAACAACACTGTGCATAGCATCCACCTCCTGTTGGTCAAGCGCAGGCAGATCCAAACGCTCCTGCCCAGGCAATCAAGCTATCTTCCCGCATGGGTTCGATAACACAGCCGTGTCTTACGCGAGGAGCTTGCGGATTGCCCCCGTGCGATTTGACGACCACCCCTTAGAGCTAGATCCATCTAGGGTCTTGGTTCCTAAGGACCCGAGGCCAGTGGTCAACATTGTGACCCTGAAGGAGCTTAGCCCGAGCCCATCGTGCACCATTTCAGAAAGCAGCACCATTTTTGATCTACTGGCATGGCTCGACAGGTCACCCTCCGCCTCCTATGACTACACCGAGTACCTCCTCTCCGATGAGAGTCCTAAGGTCGGGGCGGAGGAACGCATTGAGGACGCGATCCCAACCATGCTGGAGCACCAACCGTAGACCACCCCGATGGATCTGACCCTGGACTTTCCCAAGTTTCCTCCTAGGTTTGGTAGCATCGTGTTCATGGTCAGCGACAATGAGCCTCCCGTCTCGAACGAGACTGACCAGGCAGGCATGATAGAGAGGAGCGCAACCAGAACCGTGCCCAGCGCAGGGTCTAGGAGTAGTAGGAACCGCCTCAGCCTTGCCGCCTGCATCACAATCTCCAGAACAACTTCAACATGGTTAGGGACACTCCCATCCACAAGACACCTGCAGCAAACATAGCTGTGGCCAGGCTCCTGCTGATGACTCTTCCCCCAGGAACACCTGGGGCCAACGCCATCATTGATCACCTAATAGCCGCTGAGGATCAGGTGAACCAATTGCGAGAGGATGAATCTATGACCACGTCATATCGATCCCGTCGGTCTCGTCAGCGGCGCAACTGCAGCCGCTGCAATCAACTGTCCGAAGGCGGTGCCGACAACTCTTCCAACCACGGAGGGCATAACCCTCCGCCTGAACTGCCTCGACATGATAACGTCAATGATGACTCGTATGATTATTGACAGTCCTTAACGTCAACATTATACCTTCAATTAATGCACAACATAATGCAAAAGAGTTATTAGTGCATAGTTGTAGGGTTTGAAATAACAAGTTCCATGAGTTGTGTTGTTCTTACTCGTCTTGCAGATTATCAATATTTTACAATAAAAAAGCACCTCAAGTGATGAATCAGAGCACACCTTTGCGAAGAGCTCGTCGAGACGATCGAAATGAACACACCATTTGCTATATTTGGAGTCCTGATGAGAGTCCTCCATCAATATGACAAGAACCTTCTAGAAGACCCCAGAATCATCACCAAGCAAGAGTTTTATGGGCTAACATGACAATTTCCATAGCTTTGGTGATTTGTGAATTTTTAGGGATAAAAGAAGAATAATCTGGGAAGAGTAGGAGCCAAGGAGCCAAACCAAATCAAGTCAAGTTTCTACAAGATTTGACGAGAAGGATCTAGAAGACACCAGAGGACGCTGGAGCAAAACGACAGCACGGCGGCTACCGGATGGGGCCGACCGGCCCCACATGCCAGGTCGGCCAGCCTGGGTCCACATGGAAGTGAGCTCCGCTTCACGTGACCGCCTCCAAATGACCTCTACAACTCATCTTGACCCTTGTTTCAAGTCGGTTTGATCTGAGGGCTGTAGTTCATCCCACCGGGCTATATAAGCAGTGGCAGAGCCCCCGGAGACATCATTGAATCATTATTCATTAGTTGATCTCTCATTCAGAAGGCTAGAGATAAAAGCTAGGGTTTCCAATTAGAAGATTAGAGCTCTACTTCAAGTTTAGGATTAGATCTAGCTAGATACAAGTAGAGTTGAGCATGGCTTAGGATTCTGGATCATCGTCAGGAGATTTGGTAATTCTACCTTTGTATCTCGTAATTAAGAATTCTTGCTACTTCAATATCATTTTGTTCTTGTTGATTATGTTCTTGGTTTGTTCTAGTTCTATCTTTGATATAGTTATGATTGATAATAAGTTTATGCATATGTTCGTAAAGCACTTAGTCCAACTCAGGATTGGATTAGGTGGTAGAGATAATGTAGACATCGTGTTTAGATTATATTTACCTGCGAGTGCACCCTATTTTTTGGGCCATGTGGTAGATTATGAAGGTGACTTTTATAGTTTTGTTGAGTCCTCTGTAGTCCACTCCTCGAATCTAGGCCTAGTAGAACCCGGTTACTTGGGGATGGATTGCTATGTTCATGAATTTCCTAAAGTAATGTTCCTTATGTTTAATGGATGATTAATTATGCTATACAGGATAGGAAAAGGATTAGAACACCTAAGGACCGATAGAGAGATCATAACTTAGGAATTAAATCTCTAACCGTATCGCTTTATTCTGTATCTTACTTGATTAGATGAGTTCATTCTAGTTATGGATTCCCTATCAATATCTCTTATTTATCAACATTGTTATTATCTGCCTTACCCCTGTTGAGATAGAGTTGGTTAATTGATTCATATCTAGAGAGTATGTATTTGTAATTCTTATAGCCTTATCGATTTTTCATCTTCTCATTCCCTGAATAAATGCTCCTAGTGGTAAAATTATAAATAACGATACCTGGAACTTTCCTGGGTGAAATGCTACAATGGGAGTATTTTATCTGTATGCTTGCGGATAACTCGTTTTATTTCATTTTATGTATAGTGCCTAGATATTAAGTACAACCATATTTCTTACATTGTGTTAGGGATGACAACTTAACTTGTGCGGTGTAGGAGATGCCCACAAGCATTTCTGGCGCTGTGGCCGGGGAGCTTTTTCAGGGAAATTAAAATATATGGCTATCAGAAGAACAAATCAAATATACACTCTTAAGATAAAAATCTTAACCAAGTCCTCTGTCTTTTCAGGCTTACCCTTGTTTTGTTTATTTCATATCTTATACAGGGTATTTTAGGTTTGTGGTCAATCAACATCCAATCAAGACCCAACTTAACCTGAAGATCAACTAAGTGGTGAAGACAATGGCAACTAAGACTTTGCAAGAATTCTCTGCACCAAGCACCGAGAATGTCCGTGTTGGGCCCATACTCCCAACGGATAACTTAGAGTTTGAATTCAAGCCAAGCCTTATCAGCCTAGTCCAGCTACTATATTTAGCAAAAAGGAACATGAAGATGCTACCACTCATCTACAGAATTTCCTGAAGATTGGAAGCACCATTATCATGAAGAACATTGCCCAAGATATCGTACTTCTTTGGTTATTCCCCTTCTCTTTGGAAGGAAGAGTGAAGAAGTGGTTTTACAGGCATAAAGAAGACATCAACACATGGGACAAGTGTTCAAAGGCCTTTCTATCAAAGTTCTTCCCTGTAGACAAAACCAATGCCTTGAGAGGGAAAATTTACAACTTGCAACAGCAACAAGAAGAAACCATGGCCGATTCACGGGAACGTTTCCAGGGATATGTCCTAGAATGCCTCGACCATGGATTGGAAGATTTGTTGCTCATGCAAGTATTCTACAAGGGACTTATTCAAAAATCTCGTAAGCACTTAGATGCAGCTGCTGGAGGATCATTTATGTCACTCACACTTGGAAGAATTGAAGCTCTTTTAACTAAGATAGCCAAGAATTAGAACTGAAAGTCAGATCATATTCAATGCTACCAGAAGAGTGAAGAAATTCTAGAAGAAGTTTGTGCACTAGCAACGAAGATGGATGTATTATTGGAGTGGATTGATCAAAGAGATAATTATAAAAGAGATCTTCAAGCCATTCAAGATGCATTTGATGCTCAGAACAGATGTGGAAAATATTTGGGGATAGAATTTTTAGATGAAGATGCAAACATTATCAAGTCTACATCAAAAGAGCAAGGAAGGAATAAGAAGGAATCTACTTACCAAGATAAGTATTCAGGCAATTACAATTCTTCTAATCTTGAGCAATTACCCTTGAGGAATTTGATCTTAGAACGGGCTAGACTTAATGACAATATTATTAAAAGGCTTGCTTCTAATGATAAAATCTTAGAAGATATAAATACTAAATTAGATGAATTTTCTTCTACCATAAAAGATCAACTTAATTATAATGAACAAACAGAAACCAAGTTGGCACAACTAGCCACTGCTTTGCCTTTTGCCACTAACCATGATCAGGTACAAGCTATAACCACAAGAGGTGGTAAATCTACCCATGATCCTCCTTATCCACAAGGAGCACCAAGAAGGAAGGCTAGGCCAGTGATCCCAAGAGAAACACCAGAAGAAAAAGAGGATGATGAAGTTGAAGAATTGGAAGGACCATTACCAGCAATGGCGCAAGATTTCCATGATTCCAACATTTTGCCATTTCCACGCAGAAGACGAAAAGCCAAAGCTGATGAGCAGTTCAGTAAGTTTGTTGATGTAATTCAGAAGCTATACATCAATATTCCTTTGTTAGATGCTATACAGGTACCTACCTATGCAAGATACATAAGGAATATTCTCAACAACAAACGACCTTGCCCCACCACTGAAGTGATCAAGTTGATGGAAGAATGTACTACAGCCATACTCAATATAACACCAATAAAGAAGGAAGATCCAAGATGTCCCACTATCGAGTGCTCTATTGGAGACCAACACTTTGATAATGCATTATGCGACCTTGGAGCCAGTGTAAGTGTGATGCCCAAGACAGTCTTTGAAAAAATCCAATATGCAAAGATTGTTCCTACTCACATGTGCCTACAATTAGCCAATCAATTGATCCACTATCCACAGAGCATTGCTGAGGATATTCCAGTCAAGATCAGAGAATTCTGCATACCAGTTGACTTCATGGTGTTGGATATGCACCCAGGGTCTTAGGCGTCAATCATCCTGGGAAGAACTTTCTTGAATACTGCCAATGCTCACATTGATGTTGGGAGTAGAGAAATCAAGTTCAACATTAATGGGAAAGAAGAGTGTTTCCCATTCAAGCCCAAAACTGCTCCAGCTAATAATGCCAATATGATAAATGAAGCAGAAGATGAAGAGTCAACAGGGATGTTTTCCTCAGGTGTGACTATCACCCCCGAAGATTGAAATTATGGAAGAGTCTGGTTTAGTGGACTTAAAATTCTGAACCCTCATTGAAAGATTCCATGGAATTTATCTTGCCACCATTCCTACTGCATCGTTTCAAATTCGTGTACGAAAGGAAGAGAAAGAAGCTTAAAATTTCAGCAGAATAGAATAGGAATAAAGACCACCAGTGGGACCTACAAGTGGGGCTGGCCGGCCTTACACACTAGGCCGGTCGGCCTGCCTCTCCCCCCTCTTTAAATTGCCATCTCCCATTGCCTTCTCATCTCACACCACAACTCTCCTGCCTACCATTTTCATTAGATTGCAGCCCTGAGCTGTTCTACTTGACAAAATCCTTAGAGGAGAAGAGAGTTTTTAAAGAAAGAAGAGAAGAGCTGCTAAAATTATTAGAGTTTTGAGACCAGGCCTAAAGTAAGACTAGAGAGAATTATTTAAAATCTGATTTAGAAACTCTCTAGTAGGCTAACTCTCAAATGACAAATCCTTGGACAGCTAACCCCCCTAACCGTTTTTTCCAACCAATATTTTGTAGTTTCCTTTTTGTTGTGTTTGTCTATTACATGTGTGACAAGATGTCATTCTTCAGTCTTGGGCATTTAACAAGGAGCCAATCCAGGAGGGCTGGTTCCGACATGGACACCGACACACTTGCTTCATCATTAAGAGCTTCACCAGCCCGTCCTTCTGCCGACAACATCATTAATGAACTCATGGTAGAGAAGGAGGTCTCGCTGCATGGCCAAACAGAGAAGGACAAGTTTAGGAATATCAAGGACAGAGAGTACAAGTTGACAATAGCATATCATCCTCAACTTCTACAAGACACATGTACAGGTATTGATGTTGAGTTCAATGAAATCTTTTCTGCATTAGGTTAGAAAAACCTTGTTCCAGTTAATGAGCCAGACGTTAAGCTGCTCACAATGGTATTCTTGTGCACTTTACAATTTCTTGAGGCTAGGGCTGGGGTGAGTTTCCGCTTGTTCAATAGGAAGTTTACTTGCACTTGGAGAGAACTTAGTAATTTGCTACGGTTTAATTCAGATTGTGTTCTTAATCTCGATGTTGCTCTTCCTGACTTTCGGAAAGAACAATTTTGGAAGGATATTTCTAATAAGGATATATGTTATATACCTAGAAATAGTGACCTCCAACTTCCTATCCTTCATTTTATTCACAGATTTATTTCTTCAACTTTATTCCCTAGACCAGAATCACAAACCATTAGGGAAGATGAGTTGAAAATACTTTTTGCAGTTGTGAATAGGCGAAAGGTTTCTCCTGTTATAGCTATGATGCACCAATGGTTAGATTTTTTGGGCCAATCAAAGGAGACCTTGAGTGTACCTCCTTGGTTTTTTGCATAGCCACTAGATTAGGGTTGACAAATAACTGTATTGTTTCTCATATTTCTGATCCTCACCCCATAATCGACCTAGATTTCTTTAGGCAGGCTCAAATTCTTAAGAAAGTTAGCAATATCATTTATATGAGATATCATGGTATGATTACTAAGATCCCGCTTGCTAACCCGGGTCACAGAATCTATACCGTCAGAAACTATCTTGTTGGTTTGCAGCCTTTGCCCCTGAACAGGAGGAGTGTGTCTGCCCGATTTACAAACGTACCGCCTATGTACTACTATGATGAAGATCTAGCACCTGAAGGTCCAGCATACACTGCATACACCGATCAACCAGGCACGTCAAGGCAACCTCATCCATGGGCACCATCTCCATCACACCACTCTAGAGGATCTTCTTAAGATTCTGAGGAGAGACACAGAAGATCAAGATCATGAGATTCCTAGCCTAGACGATCTGTAGACAATCCAAAACCTTCACACAGGCATCATGAACAACCAAGACATTCTGTCTCGAGTATAGAAGGACAAATGACACATTTGGATCTTCAAATGGAGACAATTATAGAAGAACAAGCTTGTATTAATCGGAGGCTTAGGGAACAGCAACAATGGAAGGACTAGTTTGGTGTAGCTATAGATTATGTTCAACAGCCACAAGCGAGAGATGGATGGAAGTAGGAGGCTTTCTACTTTATCTTACAGTTTTATCCCTATAGGCCACCTCCACAGTAACACCCTTGGGAAGAGTTTCCAAGGCCTCTTCTTCAACAACATCTACGACAACAACAAGCTTGGGGGAGGAGCCTCCAAGAACCTTCTTCTACCCTACTTGAGATAGGAGATCTCAAGTTTTGCTGTATCACCTTCCTGGAAGTAACCCAAGAGTCAGGTATCCTAAAAACCCCTGATGAGTTATCTTTTATGTATCTATTATTTTTAAATAAATTAGTATGAAATAACAAAAATGAAATAAAAAGAGTTTCCTTTTTGCTTTAAATAATAGACTTGAAGTAGTAGCTATGTTTTAATAAATGCTTGTGTTGGTGTCACGACCTAGGGGGCCTAACACCAACAAGTAAGTACATGCTGCGTGCTCCCTAATCCGGATGGTGATGCAAGAAGAACACATAATTTATCCTGGTTCGGGCAAGAGGAGGCCCTATGTCTAGTGGGGGGAGGATGTCTTGTATTATCTTGCACCGAAGTGCTTGTACAAGGGAGATACAAGCGAGCATGTATGAAATGAGGTGAAGAACAAGGCCTAAGTCTAAAAGAGCTAGCCCTATGCATTGCAATGTGTGTGGAGAGGCTCAGTGAGCTCGAATGAGTTCAGATCAGTCCTGATGAGTTCGTCTCCTCAGCTAGCCCTGTGCCCCCTTTTATAGTCCAACGAGGGGCATGGGTGTACAGATAACTCTAATGGTGCTGTGAGGGCAATCGTAGGCGATGACGTCAAGGACCGATCATGTTGTGCACACTGTAGGGGTGTGTGCTAAAGCAAGGTTGAGCCTTGTAGCAGCGTGCGTGATGATGAGATTCGCCCTCCTGAGCCATCACGGTGAAGTCGATGATTGACCGATCCTGATGATGATGCCGGCGTGCCTCAGCAGTGACACGGTGAAAGATGTGACCTCCTGTTAAGGGCATACAACTTGTAGGAGATGGCGTACAAGAGCGGTTGGATCGCTGACCGAGGCCACTGAGAGCTCGAGTCGAGGGGTACCTAGGGGGCCTCGAGGCCATGCGGATAAGAACGAGCCCTGGGATTCCTGGTACGGATGTTGACATTTGCGTCTCGAGGGAGCGCCTGATGAGGAACAGTGTTTAGTACAGAGGAATAGTGGACTGTACAAGATGATGCTTCCCCAGGGATGGGCGGTAAAAGGTGGACTAGACCTCTGCACTTGTCCATCATCATAGTCGCTGTAGCCACGGGGGTTGGCACGAGTAGGGGAGATATAATAACTGCTCTGGGCGCCGTACAGGGAGCATGTGGTCGAGGGGTGCAGTACTCGACAGGGGGTCGTTCGCCTGGATAGAGGTCCATCATTTGAAGGGGTGTTGCTTGCTTAGCCGGAAACCCATCACTCGAGGGGTCCTGCCGAGCAGGTGCCGGTCTGGGCCGTCGAGGCCCGTTCGTGGGCTAGCCCAGTGCGGCTTTGTTCTTGAGCCTTATACTTGAATGTTTTTAGAGTTCGGGCTCATCATGGATTATAACTAGAGATCATGGTGGCGGGTTTTGTACATCGGGATTGATATCCTTGATCGAGGATTTAGGGTACCCCGTTGTTCAGGTACCTGACAGCTTGAATTCCTTGAATATATGTGTTGTTTTTAGTATAGATTTCTCCTAAGTTTTGGGATATAATTGTTCTAGTTGAAGGCTTTACTCTGAATCTAAGATTTGTGGGTAACAACTGCTTTAATATAAGTCTAAGTGATTGACAGATATGATATGATAAAGTTTGAGCTATTGTTTATCCTGTTCCTAGTAATGCTGAATTTCTAGAGAATTTATCTTTTCAAAATTTAAAAACCTACGTGATGAGTTCCTGCATGATAGGAGCTTAAAATTCCTACCACAGCCAAATATGCATGCTTAATATTATAGGACAACCTTCTTTATTTTATGTACTACTTGTATGCATTGAGTTTGTTCTAGCTATGTTGATCCTTTGGAACTCCTCATATGGTTAAAATCAAGATTCACACACACTTTGCACCTTTGGTACTTCTACCCTGGAAGTACGCACCACCATATTCACCTATTTAGATCCACCCAAAAATGTTCTATTCCTACACTCAGAAAGAACACCCAAAAATATTTATCCACCAAAAATCTCTGTTACACTATCACGTTGAAACCGCACTTGCACATCTTGATTTGATTGTATAGGGAGGATCTTCGGATTTCATCCTCTGGACATATGTTAGACCAAGAAACATATGTATTTTAGGTGTGTGCTGTTTCCTGTCCCACCTATGAACTCCATATATTTTTACTAGTATAGGATGAGGAAGAGGGAAGGCATATCACTACTTTTTCCTTAATCTAAAAATACCTCTTATCTTGAGAGAAGAGAGAAGGCAAAACCACTTTGATGGCCTTGGTAAGAAACCATAAATACCACAAATGAGAGATATGTGAGAGTCATGCAAAGGAATCTCTGAGTTTTATTTTTGAAAACTTACAAAAACTCCAGAATGCAGGCTGAACAAACACAGGGTGGCAATGCTTGACCAAAATTGTTTTGTCTATCAATAACTCAAGATGTAAGTAGAGGCAATAAGCTCCATGATTAAGGATAATATGAGTAAGTTTGAAAGTTCCAATACTTTGACCATTGTTTAGTGGAAATCTTGTTTGAGAACTTGTGTATTTTTGAGTGTGAAAGCATTGTATTAACTCCTAGCTCTTTAATTAAAATTTTGACTTTGTTAAGGGAATAGCAAAGGGTAAGCTTGGGGGAGCTTGTTGACAGTCCTTAACATCAACATTATACCTTCAATTAATGCACAACATAATGGCAAAAGAGTTATTAGTGCATAGTTGTAGGGTTTGAAACTAACAAGTTCCACGAGTTGTGTTGTTCTCACTCATTTTGCAGATTATCAATATTTTACTACAGAAAAGCACCTCAAGTGATGAATCAGAGCACACCTTTGTGAAGAGCTCATCGAGACAATCCAAACAGACATAACATTTGCTTTGTTTGGAGTCCTGATGAGAGAGTCCTCCATCAATATGACAAGAACCTTCTAGAAGACCCCGGAATCATCACCAAGCGAGAGTTATATGGGCTAACATGATAATTTCCATAGCTTTGGTGATTTGTGAATTTTTAGGTATAAAAACAGAATAATCCAAGAAGAGTAGGAGCCAAAGAACTAAACCAAATCAAGTTGGATTTCCGTAAAATTTGACGAGAAGGATCTAGAAGACACCAGAGGATGCTGGAGCAAAACGGGAGCACGATGGCTGCCAGATGGGGCTAGCCGGCTCCACATGCCAGGCCGGCTAACCTGGGCCCACATGGAAATGAGTTTCGCTTCGTGTGACAGCCTCCAACCAACCTCTACAACGCATCTTGACCCTTGTTTTAATTCAGTTTGATCCAAGGGCTACGGTTCATCCCACCGGGCTATATAAGCAGGGGCAGACACCCCGGAGGCATCATTGAATCATTATTCATTAGTTGATCTCTCGTTCAGAAGGCTAGAGAGAAAAGCTAGTGTTTCCAATTAGAAGATTAGAGCTCTACTTCAAGTTAGGGTTAGATCTAGCTAGATACAAGTAGAGTTGAGCACGGCTCAGGATTATGAATCATTGTCAGATTTGGTAATTCTACCTTTGTATCTCGTAATTAAGACTTCTTGCTACTTCAATATCATTATGTTCTTGTTTATTATGTTCTTGGTTTATTCTAGTTCTATCTTTGATATAGTTATGATTGATAATAAGTTTATGCATATGTTCGTAATGCACTTAGTTCAACTCCGAATTGGATTAGGTGGTAGAGATAATGTAGACATGGTGTTTAGATTATATTTACCTGCGAATGCACCCTATTTTCTGGGCCATGTGGTAGATTATGAAGGTGAATTTTATAGCTTCATTGAGTCCTCTATAGTCCACTCCCCGAATCTGGGCCTAGTAGAATCCGGTTACTTGGGGAAGGATTGCTATGTTCATGAATTTCCTAAAGTAATGTTCCTTATGTTTAGATGGATGATTGATTATGCTATAGAGGATACGAAAAGGATTAGAACACTCTAAGGATTGATAGATGGATCATAACTTAGGAATTAAATCTCTAACTATGTTGCTTTATGCTGTATCCTACTTGATTAGATGAGTTCTTTCTAATTATGGATTCCCTATCAATATCTCTTATTTATCAACATTGTTATTATCTGCCTTACCCCTATTGAGATAGAGTTGGTTAATTGATTCATATCTAGAGAGTATGTATTGTAATTCTTATAGCCATATTGATTTTCTTCTTCTCATTCCCTGAATAAATGCTCCTAGTGGTAAAATTGTAAATAACGATACCAAGAACTTTAATGGGTGAAATGGTACAATGAAAGTATTTTATCTGTGCACTTGCGGATAACTCATTTTATTTCATTTTATGTAAACTACCTAGATATTAAGTACAGCCACATTTCTTACATTGTGTTAGGGATGACAACTTAACTTATGCGGTGTAAGAGATGCCAATAGTGATGAACCGCGCGACGACTAGCAAGACAATTGCTAACGTGGAAACCAACGATGCGATGATTACCGCCAATTTCGTGAGCAAGAAGTCGAGCAGCATCAAGGTTCTGACCTTTGCGACCACCTTGACAAATGCTAGCATGCTTGAAGACACTTGGGTGGACTGCCGCCATTCTCAGATCACCTCAAGGTGGTTGTCGGCGACATCAAGATGTACGACGGGAAGGAAAATCCCGAGCATGAGATCTTGCTATGCAAGGTTGTTGTCCGGGCAGCCAGAGGTGATGAACACATTATGGACAACTACCTCCTAGTGGTCCTAAGCAACATCGCTACCTCCTGGCTGCTACGTCAATGCATCGGATCCATCCATAGCTGGGACCAGCTCTGGCAGATATTCGTCGACAACTTCAAGCTGACTTGTTTCCAACCGAGCACCAAGTACGCCCTGGCACAAGTACAACATTGTCCGGGAGAACCACTATGACAATACATCAGACACTTCTTTGACACGTGGAACCGTGTGACTGATGTGGAACACGTGGCGGGGATCGATCTTTCCATCACTGGCCTTTGCTAGCCACGTGGTCGGGACCTCTGAAAAAAGTTGCTTCGTAAGCAACCAAAGATGCTGGAAGATCTCCTTGCCATCACCCATAGGTTCACCCACCTTGATGATGGGATGAACGAAGGCAATGCGGGCCCCTCTAACCGCAACTATCGCCGTGACAATGACCGAGACTGCAACAGTGATCAGGACTGCCGACCTAAGAACCATCCTGATCATTGCGAAAACCATTGTGGTAATCATGACCCTAACCAGCATGACGACAACCGGTCCTTCAAGCGTAGTGGTCGGGAAGGCTACAACGATAGCTAGCACAATCGCAACCACGATGATGTCTCCGTCAATACAGTGAATGGCCAGAAGCGGGAGCATGATGAGGAGCTCGACAAGGTCCTTAGCCAGGACTGCCCTCGCCACCTTGGCAAGGGCCACACGCTGGGCGAATGTTGAGTTCTGGTGGACGCACTTAAGATCACCGCCAAAAAGAAGCCGTGCCCAGCTCCTAAAGCCAAGGCCAAAGATGTTGTCTGTGAGGATGATGCCGATGAGAAGGAGCCCCAAGATCCCAATCCATGGCATGCCTACAGGGATCTCATGAAGAACATCGCTGCCATCATCTTCGGCGACAAGGTTGGGCTAGAGAACTCACAAGACAAGAAGCATTTGACACGGGACATCATGTCTATCTAGAAGTTTGATGGCCTCGTCGCTGACGTTAGGGTGCCGCCATGGTCTGAGCAGCCCAAATTGTTCAGCCAGAACAATATGTGGGCCTAACTCCCTGATGCTAGTTGGTTCCCGCTAGTCCTTGACCTGGTGATCGACGGCGTCCTATTCAAGAAAGTGCTCATTGACAGGGGCAGCACCGTGAACATCCTGTTCTACCCAGCCTTCAAGGAGCTAGGGCTGAAGTCGAAGAATCTCAAGCCCTACAATCTGTTTTAGGGCATCATGCCCGTCAAGCCCTCATACCCCTTGGGGCAGATCACTCTGCCCGTCCAGTTCGGGACAAAGCTGAAGGGTTATGAGGGTGCTACGCTAGCCAAAAAACAAAACTTTTCTACCTCATAAACCAGGATCTACTACTAGTTACAGGTTACAGGATTACCACTAGATGCGTAGGTATAGCGGAAGATGACTCGATGTAGTCGTATGCATCGTAGCAAGCAGTGCAGTTGCATGGTCGTCCGTCACGTCAACCCCCTCGTGTGGTTCGTCCTAGTCCTTTGGATGTAGCACCTCCGAGGAATCCCACACGTGTAGGGAAGAAGCGATGCGCCTCCGGACTGCTAGGTCCATGAGGAGTAGAAGGAACAAGCGTGGGGAGGGCGATGGCAGCTATTCAAGGCATGTAACCTCCTGGCCGCGCCCCTTCCCCTTGCTTATATAGGCGTCCCCAATGAGCTCACGAGTTAGAGGCCCATTAATAACCCTAAGCCTTGTCTAATTCGGGTCCAACCCGAATTAGGCTTCCAGCCCCTTAAGCGTGCGACCCTGTGGGTTGACACACACATTGACATGGACCGAGTACTCCTACTCGCCCAATAGTTGATAGCGGCCTCTAGCAAGGCATGACAACTCCTATGTGCACGCAAAGATCATATCAGATGAACCACTACGACCACATACAAGTTATTCCCTTTGCCACTCGATATATGGTTCAACTTGTGGGTTAACACATAACCCAAGCACGGCCATGCATTTGTTGATCCAATCACTTGAGTGATCTAGTGATATCTCTCTCACGTAGAGAGGGGAAAATTTCATCTTGATTGTCTATGTCTCATAGCATGCTTCCTGACCACCCGAAGACCACCTTTATAACTACCCAGTTACAGAGCAGCGTTTGATAGTCCCTAAGTAGGTCCTTTCACATCTTGAGTACATGCCACAATCTCAGGTCTAAGGACATAACATATATGACGTGAATAGAGACTTTCTCATGTCGGGTCAATCCAGCCTACATGTCTCACATGTGCCCACATTATTAGTTTTACATCTCCATGTCCATGTCTTGTGAGACATAGCCATCAACTAATACATGTGCTGGTCTAATATTCAAGTATGTTCTCATAAGAACGCCGACCTGGGACAACTTTAGATTAACCATTTAAGTAATTGAGTTCCACAAACAATTCACATAATTGCCTATCAACACAAGTTGTCTATAATGGATATTTAATGAACACTTAATGCATGTCATAGATACAACTGGAATATCATCATCTCTATGATTACCTCTAGGGCATATTCCCAACAGTCTCCCACTTGCACTAGAGTTAATCTCTAAGATGTCTAATCCCCATAGACCTCATGTTCGCCTCATGCTTAGGCTGTGGAGGAGCCTTTGTCAAAGGATCTGCTACATTCAAATTTGTATGTATTTTGCACAATTTGATCTCTTCTCGTTTCACAAACTCTCGAATGAGATGAAACTTTTGGAGTACATGTTTGTTCTTCTGGTGATCCCTAGGCTGCTTAGCCTGTGCAATCGCCCTATTGTTATCACAATGTAAATTCAATGGGCCCGACGCATTCGGAAACACACCAAGTTCAATGAGGAACCTCCTCATCCAAACACCTTCCTTTGCAGCGCCAGAAGCTGCAATGTACTCGGCTTCTGCTGTAGAATCGGACATCGTCTCTTGCTTGGAACTTTTTTAGCTAACTGCACCACCATTTATTGTGAACACAAAACCTGATTGAGATAGTGAATCATCCCCGTCGGTTTGGAAGCTAGCATCGGTGTAACCATTTACAACGAGCTCCCTTCGTAAGTACTTAAGAATGTTTTTAACCAACGTCTAGTGACTCTCACCAGGATTGGCTTGATACCTGCTCACAACACTTAGAGCATAGGCTACATCTGGATGAGTACATATCATGGCGTACATGATGGAACCAACTGCTAGAGCATATGGAACCTTACTCATGCGTTTGTGCTTAGCATCACTGGAAGGACACTGCTTATCACTGTAGAGCACACCATGTGACATAGGCAAGAACCCTTTCTTGGACAGTTCCATGTTGAACCTCTTCAACATCTTGTCAATGTAGGTATCCTAGCTTAATCCTATTAGCCTTCTCGACCTATCTCTATAGATCTTAATGCCCAAGATGTATGTTGCTTCTCCTAAATCCTTCATAGAAAAACTATTATTCAATGAAGTCTTTACAGATTGCAACATAGGAATATCATTTCCAATCAATAGTATGTCATCCACATACAAGATCAGAAATACAACAGCACTCTGACTTTCCTTCTTGTAAACACAAGGTTCTTCTTCATTCTGACGGAAGCCAAACCCTTTGACGACCTCATCAAAACGAAGATTCCAACTCCGAGATGCTTGCTTTAACCCATAAATAGATTTCTTAAGCTTGCATATCTTTCTAGCATTATTAGGATCAACAAAACCTTCGGGCTATATCATATACACGTCCTCTTCTAAATACCCATTTAGAAAGGTTGTTTTAACATCCATCTGCCATATCTCATAATCAAAATATGCAGCAATTGCTAGAATGATTTAGATAGATTTGAGCATCGCTACCGGCGAGAATGTGAAGGGCGGCCCTGGTGCAAGCGGTAGAGCTTTACCGTCTATGACCAAGAGGTCTAGGGTTCAAGCACCAGCCTCTGCACATTTGTGTAGGGATGGCTATTGGCTATTTTCCCTTCCCCAGACTCCGCAGTGTGGGAGCCTATGGCACTGGGTACTCCCTTCTTTTACCGATGAGAATGTCTCATCATAGTCAACCCCTTGAACTTGCCGAAAACCCTTTGTGACAAGCCAAACTTTATAGACGTGAACATTTCTGTCCATATCCTTCTTCTTCTTGAAGATCCATTTGCACTCAATGGGTCTAACCCCATTAGGTGGGTCAACTAAGTTCCAAACTTGATTGTCTCTCATGGAATCTATCTCAGATCTCATGGCACTTTGCCATTTCTCAGAATCTAGATCCATCATAGCTTTTGCATAATCCGCAGTTCATCATCGTCTAACAATAACAAATTGCCACACAATGCATGAAGTCTCACTGATCTTAGTGGTTGTGGTGGTGTGTCCACTGCCACGGGTGTCTCAACTTGCTCTGCTACATTAGCATCACTCGTAGAGTCAGTCCCTACTGGCTCATCTTGAACTTCTTCAAGATACAGCTTTTGTCCATTCTTTTCTCTTTTGAGAAACTCTTTCTCTAAGAAAACACCATTTCGAGTAACAAACACTTTGCCCTCTGACCGGTTATAGACATAATACCCTAAAGTTTCCTTCGGATATCCCATGAAAAAGCACTTGTCTAATTTGGGTGTTAGTTTATCTGATATAAGTCATTTGACATAAACTTCATAACCCCAAATTTTTAGAAAAGACAAACTGGGACTCTTACCAGTCCACATCTCATATGGTGTCTTAACTACAAACTTAGATGGAACCCTATTCAATGTGAAAATGGCTGTTTCTAGAGCATATCCCCAAAACGATAAAGGTAGGTCCAACTGGCTCATCATAGACTGAACCATGTCCAACAAGGTCCGATTACGTCGCTCAGACATGCCATTTCTCTGAGGTGTTTTGAGTGACGTAAGCTGTGGAACAATCAGAATTCCTTTTCCAGTGACCTTTCCCCTTACAACAAAAGCAATCAGAATTTGCAGATGGTCCAGCCTTAGTAGCAGATGGGTTCGGCTTAGAGATCTCATCTTTAGCCTTGCCTTTTTCTTGCCCTTCCTCTTGAACCGAGGTCTGTTCTGGGCCGCCAACACTTGGCTACTGCTGGCACCTTTCTTGATGTCAGCTTCTGCTGTTTTCAGCATACCACACAGTTCACTCAAGCCTCTCTCCGCCCCATGCATATGGTAGTTCAAGATGAAGTTTCCATAGCTGGGTGGAAGAGATGAGAGGATAAAATCAGTAGCCAACTCTTGGCTAATTGGGAAGCCTAGCTTCTCCAACCTTTGAGTGTAACCAACCATCTTGATTACGTGTGGTCCTACTGCTGCGCCCTCTGCAAGCTTGGTTTCCACAAACGCCTTAGAGACATTGAACCTTTTAGTCCTAGCCTACGTGCAGAACATCTCCTCAAGCACCATGATCATATCGTTCGCTGAGTGATTGTTATTGAACTACATCTGCAGATCAGATTCCATGGAAGCAAGCATAATGCAACTCACTTCAAGATCAGCATCGCATGCTTTCCTATAAGCGGTTCTTTCAGCAGCAGGTGCATTTTCTTCAGGCTCATCTAGTAATGGGGTGTCTAGAATAT
The DNA here is from genome assembly GCA_023333625.1 of Bothriochloa decipiens. Lineage (NCBI taxonomy): Eukaryota > Viridiplantae > Streptophyta > Magnoliopsida > Poales > Poaceae > Bothriochloa > Bothriochloa decipiens. The sequence continues at coordinate 32,431,023 of CM041641.1, read as the reverse complement.
CTTCCTTTTTCTCAGCCCTGAGAACAATTCTCAGGTTGTGGACCCAATCCGCGTAATTTGTTCCATTCAACTTATCTTTCTCAAGAATTGTACGCAAAGAAAATGGTTGATTGCGAGTGGCCATCTACAACAAAAGTCATGCAAAATACTAAGACAATGTATCCATGATGGAGTAAATTATATCAAATAGAATATACTCCCACTAAAATCAATATCCCTCAATTGATACTTAGTGATTCAAGACCCACAAATAACAAGTCAACTTGTGAGCTTTAGCATCACCGCTAGAAGACATGGTAGATTGGTAAGAAACACCTTGCTAATCATATCTCATATGACTCTTGTTGTTGGGCTAGCATCCCTATGCCGAGTACTCAACCTTTCCATGCTTCAAGATCCCTAACCGTTAGGATGACCTTGTTCAAGTAACCAAACCTTCTTGCAGTAAGTATCCGATACGAACCTGCCTAGTCAAGGAAAACCAGTGGCACCCTAATTTCATAGACCCACCACCCGATTGTACAAGACTTATGACAGTGCAAGGTTTGGGGAAGCATTCAACTTAAACATTGCTGAGGGATCGTTCTACTTCACTATCGCACTCATGTAGACAAAACATAATAGCATGTGAAAGTAGAAAAAATAATGAGAATCACATTCACACATAGTGACATGGTATGGACCTTTAATGAATGGCGATCTCCATCTCCATCATCTTGCCCATCATGGTGATCTCCATCTCCATGATCTATGTGTGCCATCCTTCTTGTGATAAGTCCTCCAAGAACTATCTTGCCGCAAGCTATACTAATTACATAGTCACAAGATCACAAGACGGCACGCAGGCCAATACATCAAATGACAACACATATGGCTCTGTGGCAGAACCTCCTAAATCATATGGCCCACACGCATGATTATTGTCTAAACAGACTCCAAATAACCATGACTGTGTTCCATACGACTTAAAAAGTCTGTCGGGTAAATCCCGAATCATCCACGATTGTCCGAGCAGGATCAATCATTGTAGAGAGACATTGCAGTATTACAACAGTTTCATATAAATGAACTACCATGGAGTAAAACAGCGGAAGACTTACAATAACATACATTTACAAACTCTGAGTTTCAAAATATTTACAATGATAGGTTTAAGTTATACAAACCATAATAGTAGTGGAGTAGCAGTAGATTGTAATATTACACAAAAGCTCTGCCCAAGAGCTTAACATCTTTATTCGTCGTCGCTTTCCTCGACGACTGTCATGCAGCAGGATGCATAACACTCCTGCCCATGCAGCTCACCTGCAACAGGGGTTCAACAAACCCTGAGTACAACAGTACTCAACAAGACTGACCCGACGAAAGAGAAGGATAGAGACTCAAGAGATGCAGGCTAGAGGGACATGGTAAGGCTTGTAAGAGATAAGCAATTTTTGTAGAAAAGCTTTACAAAAAGAGAAGTTGCTGGGACTATCTCCCGTTATCAACCAACTTCATTATTGAACCTTAATTTTTGTTCGAGTTGTTACTACGATGATGATCAGTGATCGAGTCTTCTTCTCCGAGAAGCAACGGCGATTCGAATCCATTTTCATACCCAGCTGGGACCTAGGTGACTGAGCATACCGGAGACTTTAACTCCGAAGCACCCCAGATACACCGATATACCGGGATAACAACCTCAGCCGTATATCACCACATGATACATGTGAGCTCTGTGGCCCAGCGTACCGAGATACATGGGAACTTAAACCCCACAGTAAAACACACTATGACAGCAGATGGGATTCTCTGACCCCACGCTAGGTCACTCCATGGCATACACGGCTCCAACCATCCGTATACCACTTCATGCATGTGGATTTCTAAATTTCTCGATTATCGACAGGTCACCATCGGACGGGACCTAGGGCATCAACAGACGAGAACACTACAGAGGGACTCCATTCCCAGTGCAAGTTCGCCGTCCGGACTCGATTTATTACTATTATCAAGATTACAACAATAAAGCCAATCTCATCTTTTTCATTCTTTTTCCTTTGGACAATTAAATAAATAAGCAGGGCTAAGCATTACTACTCATCTTTCAAGTAGGTAACAAGGATTAAGGAAATAAGACAGGTAATGCAAATTTGTGGGTTTTCACTCAACTCCTATCACTTAGTGCATCATATCAGAGCTGAAGCGGTAAAACTTTTATAAATAGAATAGGGTTTAAATGTATCCGGGGCTTGCCTTGATGTTCGGGGTAGATGGTCTCGAACTCTGGATCAACTCCCGATTCTTGAATTTTCTCGTCCTTCGAATCTGAGTGATACGTTAACTCTCCGTTAACGGAAACTACTCGATAAGTAATACGCTTTACATGATGGAATAATAAATATGATGCTCGATGGATGCATGATTAGGTTAAGGGGTTGATAAATTATTTAAAAGCATTAAATAAAGACATAAAAATTATAGTTACCAAATTGATCTCAAAATTTTATTTTAGAAAGCTCTTAGACTAAATAGATGGCAAAACAATTTTCAGAATTAAAAGCCAATTATTTTAATTATTAAAAATCATTGAAGGTCCATTTTTCAATTAAAAGGGCTAATTTTAACATATGCAAAAAGTACTCAATTTTGGTATTTCATATTTTTTCTATGTAGATAACATCATAAGGAACATTCACAAAAATTTTTAGAATTTTTGGAGCTATAAATGAATTACTATGAATTTTCAAAGAAAATAGCATTTAAATCATTTTCTGAAAATAGAAAAAGAAAATCGGCACAGTAACCCCGCGCTGACCGACGGCCGC
>CM041641.1:32388949-32428203 GCA_023333625.1 Bothriochloa decipiens | reverse complement strand
CAGTGCACCCCTCGACTCGACACCTTCGAGAACAGTGCACCCCTCGATTCAAGCCCTCGACTTGATCCCTCGACTCGATCCCTCGATTCGAGCCCGCACCTCGACCGTCACCCCCTCGACTTCGTCGACCGAGCCCTCGAGCAGGACTCCGACGACTTCGAACTGCACTACAACAACTCTCGATGCGAGATGGATGAAATTGATAACACGAATAGACGCAGGAGCTCACCACGGCGCTGATGCGCACGTTAGTAGAGGTCCGGAGTGGCTAGGTTGAGCTGCGGTCGATGGCGGTGATAGCGGCGGCGGCGCTCCGATGGCACAACGGCACGGTGACCTCCGGTAATGCGCTGCTCGAACCAAGGCGCACATCAGACGCAGGATAACACGGAGAGCACGATTAAGGGGTCAAAGTAAAATATTTTCACCTCCGGCGACAGCAAACGGCGGAGATGGCGGCGGCGGCGTGACCTGGCCGCGAGGAAGAAGACTGCGTGCAGGCAGCTCGGGCGATGAAAGAAAACACGGACTGGCCCAAAAGGACCGTGAGGAAGTTGCGAAACTTTGGGCGAGAGCAATTGGACAGAGGTTTAGCGTGATGGCGAATTTCGGCGGCGGAGGGAGATCGTCGGCGACGGTGGTGGGAGGAAGAAAGGAAAAGAACGGCGTCGTCCGATCGATATTTATAGCTCGGGGCCGATGAAGGAGCAGGTGACACGACGACGGTGAACCTTCGCGCGTCTGTGAGCGCGCGGGCGGCCGAGAAGGCGCGGCGGTGGACGGCGGCGCGCGATGAGAAGCCGGCCATGGCGTTCGCCGATAGGGTTAGGTGCTGTTCAAGTTATTTATAGAATTGCCACTGGGTTTAAAATACAAATTACTCCAAAATTTGTATAAGAACTTGAAAATCTCCAAAAATATCATTTGCATAACTTTTCAAGAGCTACACTTTTCCTTTAATGGGCATCTTCAAATTCTGTTTAGATTTTAAAATTTGAATTCAGATTTGAAAAGGGGATTAACCCTAGAAATAAACTTTTGAAATTACTTTTAATTTTTAAATAAAACTTGAAAATTTTCAAAACTATGAAATGTTGAGTTTGTCAAATCAAACATTTTTCATGTACAAAGTTTCCTCAAATTATGCATAAATTTTAAATTAGGGTTTTAAATTCAAACGGAGATAAATGCTAGAAACTGTATTTTCAAATTAATTTGAAATTCCTTTTGGAAACTTGAAAAACTTTGTATACCAACTTTGTAGCTCCTGTTAAGATCTACAAACTGTCTTTTTAGAGTATCTCCAAATTCCTTATAAAATTTGAATTAGAGAAAAGGGGATAAAACTAGTGTTGGAAATAAAGGGTTTTTGAAATGGGGTTTAAACTCAATTTGGTTTCTAATTTAATTGGTTGGTTATTAATGATCACAAACATCATCCAAGGACATTTTTAGGTCATTGACCCAATGACACCCTTGGTTGACTAAATTGACTTTTGAAAAACCCTTTATAGTATTTCCTATTTGAATTTAAACTTGGATAGCCAGGTTTAGAAATAATTTTAGAAATCCAAATTTAATTTCAAATATGGAAATCATTTTTAGGGTTAGACTTAGACTTATACACTATGCTTGATACTAGTGTAAACACAGTTTACACCTCAAGTACATAGAGTATAAACTAAGTATTTGCAATGGCATTCGAAAATAGGGTTTTATTATTTCATGTGACAAACATTACAGAAACTCAATCAACCTATATAATATAAACTTGTTTTAGTTAATGCACATTAAGGTTGACTTAAACATGAATGCTTTGCAGTGCATATGATGACATGGCATGTTTTAGTTAATATAACACCAGAGGTGTTACAGGCTCCAGCCGTGTTTCTTACATGACATGCAGGCCATGAACAAAATACATACATACACATGGGCCATACCAATCACATCATACCCTGCAAAAACAAGTTAGGCATAGAACGATTCTATGCACTACGATAGTTAGGTGTAGAATGATTCTATGCGCTATGATAGGTAGCGGGCGGGGGGTCCACGGGGGATGCCCCCCGCGGGTTTTAGGGCAGTGCCCTGAAAACCACACTAGATTACACAGATCATATCTATGGAATCGCTATGAAAATCTCATCAGACTGATCTCATCAGCCTGAATCCGAACCATTCGGAGTCCCTCTATTTTCACTAGATCAATCCCAATGATCTATGCCCAACATGTATGGTCCTACTTGTATCACTTAACTCAGGTGGTGGATTAAACCGACCGGTATGAGTACATCATTACATGGCCATGCAACAAGGGCATGAAAACAGATTGAGTTTCCATCTACCACCCTATTTCACAAATAGATCTAATCAACATGTGCAACCAAACCTAGTAGATCGCATCTACTATTCCTGCATATCAACCATATGCCCAAAACCAAACCTATAACAAGGTAGTAACGGCTCCGATACCACTGAAGGGTTATAAGGGTGCTACACTAGCTAGAAAAAAACTTTTCTACCTCATAAACCAGGATCTACTGCTAGTTATAGGTTACGAGATTTCCACTAGACGCGCAGGTGCAGCAGAAGACGACTCGATGTAGTCGTACGCGTCGTAGCAAGCAGTGCAATTGCGTGGTCATCCATCATGTCAACCCCCTCGCGCGATTCGTCCCAGTGCTCCAGATGTTGCACCTTCAAGGAATCCCACACATGCAGGGAAGAAGCGATGCGCCTCCGGACTGCTAGGTCTGCGAGGATCAGAAGGCACAAGTGTGGGGAGGGCGACGGTGGCTGTTCAAGGTGTGTAACCTCCTGGCCGCGCCCCTTCCCCTTGCTTATATAGGCGTCCCCAATGAGCTCACGAGTTGGAGGCCCATTAGTAACTCTAAGCCTTGTCTAATTCGGGTCCAACCCGAATTAGGCTTCCAGCCCCTTAAGCGTGCGACCCTATGGGTTCACACACACATTGACATGGGCCAAGTACTCCTACTCGCCCAATAGTTGACAGCGGCCTCTAGCAAGGTGTGGCAACTCCTATATGCACACAAAGATCATATCAGACGAACTACTACGACCACATACAAGTTATTCCCTTTGCCACTCGATATATGGTTCAACTCATGGGTTAACACATAACCCAAGCATGGCCATGCATTTGTTGATCCAATCACTTGAATGATCTAGTGTTATCTCTCTCATGTAGAGAGGGGAAAATTCCATCCTTATTGTCTATGTCTCATAGCATGCTTCCTGACCACCCGAAGACCACCTTTATAACTACCCAGTTGCGGAGCAGCGTTTGATAGTCCCTAAGTAGGCCGTTTCACATCTTGAGTACATACCACAATCTCAGGTCTAAGGACATAACGTATATGACATGAATAGAGACTTTCTCATATCGGATCAGTCCAGCCTACATGTCTCACATTTGCCCACATTATTAGTTTGACATCTCCATGTCCATGGCTTGTGAAACATAGCCATCAACTAATACATGTGTTGGTCTAATATTCATGTGTGTTCTCATAAGAACGTCGACCAGGGACAACTTTAGAATAACCATTCAAGTAATTGAGTTCCACAAACAATTCACATAATTGCCAATCAACACAAGTTGTCTATAATGGATATTCAATGAACACTTAATGCATGTCATAGATACAACTGGAATATCATCATCTCTATGATTACCTCTAGGGAATATTCCCAATAGAAGCAGCACTTCTGCATCGACCACATCAACTTCATCATGGCCAACTTCAAGGGAATCTACCATGCCATCCTTGGCTGACCAGGCACTGCCAAGTTCATGGCGGTTCCTCATTACGGGTACCTTGTGCTCAAGGTTTCGACCGAGCAGGGCATCCTCTCCCTGCGTGGTAATGTCTTCATGGCTTGAGGAGCTGAAGTCCTTCCTAGAGCACACTAGTGTGGAGGTCAAGGAGACGCCCCCGGTGGCCCTCGAGATCCCGACCAAGGCTGCTCGTCGCTTCGCCAGCATAGGCAAACAGCACAAGGAGGTGGAGCTTGTCCCCGATGATCCATCAAAAACCTTGAAGATTGGGGTCGACCTTCCCCCCAAATAGGAAGACGCGCTCGTCCAGTTCCTCCGAGAGCATGTCAGCTTGCTCGCGTGGAAACCTGTGGATATGCTAGGTGTTCCGAGGAGCAAGGCCAAGCACTAGCTTGATGTCTTGAAGATTGCAAAGCTGATCAAGTAGAAACTACGACGGTTCGCTCATGATCACAAGGAAGTCATTAGGGTAGAAGTAGCCAAGATTTTAGTGGCTAGCTTTATCACAGAGGTGTATCACCCGGAGTGGTTAGCCAATCCAGTTCTTGTACGCAAAAAGAATAATAAATAGAGAATGTGCGTTGATTACACCGATCTCAACAAACACTGCCCTAAACAGGCTTTCAATCTCCCTTGAATCGACGAGGTCATAGATTCTTCTGCAGGTTGTGAGTTGCTTTCATTTATAGATTGCTACTCGGGCTTTCACCAAATAGCCCTCAAGGAGGAAGACCAGGAGAAGACCGCCTTCATCACCCCTTTCAGTGCCTTCTGCTATACGACCAAGTCATTTGGCCTCAAGAACACCAGAGCTACATACTAGCAAGCCATCTAGGCATGTCTCGATGTTGAGATTGTCGACGACCTTGTTGAGGCGTACGTAGATGATGTGGTAGTAAAGACTAGGCAGTTCGATACACCGATTGAAAACCTTCGCTGAACCTTTATGGCCCTAGACGAGTTCCAGTGGAAGCTGAACCCCAACAAGTGTGTCTTTAGCATCCCTTCTGGGATCCTGCTCGGCCATGTGGTCAGTCAGGACGGCATACGCCCCAATCCTGAGAAGGTCAAAATCATTCTAGACCTCCAACGGCTGCGATGCATCAAAGATATATAGAAGCTCACCGGGTGCATGGTGGCCCTGAGTCATTACATCTCTCCGATGGGTGAAAAAGGGCTTCCCATTTTCAAACTTCTCAAGGCAAAAGAGAAGTTCGAGTGGACAGATGACGCCAATCAGGCCTTTAGGCAGCTCAAGGAGTACCTCGCAAATCCCCAGTACTCATGGTTCCATGAGAAGGCGAGGAGCTTCTCCTCTACATAGCCGCCACAACCAATGTGGTCAGTACCTATCATACCAATGAAGGAATAAAACCAAGGCAAAAGCTCATGTGCGCCCGGATTAAGTTACACACATGAACGACAAATTACATGGTCCAATAAGCACAGTGTTCGAATAACACAATAGAATAATGTTTTCATCGTACCATTATTACATAACTGTCATGAGAGTATAGCGGAATATCAATAACATCGTACAAAATAGAAAGTAACTAAACGATGGGCGTATGGGCAACTTCACCGTGAGGCCGCCCCCTACACGGATCCCTAGCCCCTCCCATACTAAATACTTGAAAACACCCCAGCAACCATAGCTACAGCGACCCGTCGGTAAGTTGTCTAACCTGCCCATGATTGCCCTGCTAGTAGACCAAGCCAGTGCCCATTAGCCTGGAGATGTATAGAAGTCCTAGGTTGCCACTCCATGAACAAGACCACAAGGGGGAGGAGATACGAATGCCCTTATCAACACGAGTCCCATTAGCATCCATTTTCGCCATCATTCACCGCCAACCAACGATGCCGATCAGCATCAATATCTCCAAAGGCCGAAGCCAAGAGCCCACGGCTTCAACATGTTAAGAAGCAAGTTTTATCTCCACTAAATAGGTGAAAGGTAAGGTAGAGCACTAGGAACCTAATAACCTATCAACTAAAACCCCATAGGTGAGATATGGATAACATAGCTAGTCATTCCTATGGTTTGCCAAATTGAGACACATGCAATGTATTAATTAAAAGTGAAATAGGTGCAACATGGTCAAAAGGTGCCTGCACTTGCCTTGGTTGATGTCCTACTGCATGTAGTCCTCCAGGTCCTGCTGATCCTCGTTCACCCATGTCTCGTTCTCTATACGCCACAATCATCACACACGAGAAATACATGCAAGAAAATGTACTTCAATTAGAATAGTACACCAAAACATGATAACAGTAGCAAACAACAACATATAAACATTCTACTCGTCGAGACGATTCCAACAAGTATAAGATCACTAAGAACAGAGTTAAAACATGAAAGTTATGACCTAGACAAGACTAGGGTCTAATCTACAGAAAATAGGACTAGAATCTGAATACTTTTGAACTATGAAGGACTATATTGTAAATAAAGGAAACTATAGGTTCCTTTCTACAAAAGTGTTAGTGGCGGCATTGACCGCGCTGACGGCCATGCAGCAGCGCAGGAGCGGCCGGGTCCTGTGGACCGGCAGTGGACGAACCCCGTGGACTGAGTCCACGGGTCCATGGTGGACCGGTGGCGGATGGGTTGACCCCTGCGACCTCGGCCATGGTCGCCGATGGTGACTTCGTGACGGCGGGCTACAGGGCACGCAGGGCCAGTGCGAGGCCATGCGCGCGTTGTGCATGTGCTTGCGCGCGCGATGAGCGGCACAGCCGCGGCGGGGCGAGGCCGTAGCGGCGGGACACCGAGATGACGACAGTGGCGCTCCTATGGCGGTGCATAGCTGCACACAGAGAGGGCGAGGGTGGCCGCAGAGGGCAGCACCATGACCCTCGTGGTCATGCGGAGCTCATGCACATGCTCACCTTGGCGGCGGATGGCGGCGAAGGCCAAGGCGATAGCAACGGCGAGCTCGGCGAGTTAGGTTTTTGCGAACTCATGAAACCGGATGGCGATAGGCTAGGGTTGTGAAGGCGGTGCAAGGGGCTACACAAAATGCTTTATAGCGTGCGGCGAACCTAGGTCCACGGGCGGGACACGCACGGACGTGACACGGGTGAGGCCAGACTCGGGCTCGGTGCCCATCTCCATGAAGCAGACGACACTGTAGCTGGGCCCCATGGTTGGCGAGACCCGTCAGTTAGTGACCGGGCGCGGGCAGGCACAGTGCTGCCGCTGGCTAATGGCTAGGCTGCTGCTGGGCTTGGCCCACGCGGGTGCGAGTTGGGCGATTGGCTGGCGGCCTAGCTGGCTGGCTGGGCTGTGGCCTGGCAACGCTGGCGGGGCTGCTGCTGGCGGCTTGCTGCGCTGGCTGGCTGTGGCCAAGCCTGGTCACTGCTGGCCTACGGTTGCTGTTGCTACCTTAGCCATGGCTGGCTAGTGCTAGCCATAGCCGGCTAGGGCTGGCCAAACTTGGTTTGTAGGGGCTAGGGGTGGCCAGGGTCCACTAGGGACTAGCCTAAGCTAGTTAGACTAGGTTAGGTTAGTCTAGGAGTTAGAGGGGACAAGTTAGAGCATGTTAGTAACTAGAAAGCAAAGCAAAGATTAAAGAAAAAGCTCAAACAAGTTAACCATAAAAATGTGCAGCAGCATGAATGCAACAATGCATGGTTTCTATCGTGCTACATACTTTAGAGTAATTCATAAAACATTTATAATTGGCCTATGTCTATAAAGCATCTATACATAAATAAAATCAAATTCATTTAATATTTAAAGTTTAAAATCAGGGTGTTATAAACCTACACCCTAAAAGAATGTTGTCCTCGAGATTAGAAGATTCAAGAAATAATTCTGGATATTCTGCTCTTAGATCCTCTTTCTTTTCCCAAGTAGCCTCATCCTCTGAGTGATACTTCCATTGTCTTTACACCACTTAATAATCTTACTTCTTGTGACTCTCTCAGCTGTCTCCAAAATCTTGGATGGCCTCTCACCATAAGGCAAATCTTTCTACAAATCCACTTCTTCTAGAGGCAACTCTTCCTTTGCGACTCTCAAACACTTCTTGAATTGGGAGACATGGAACACATTATGCACATTGGATAGGTAAGCTGGCAACTCAAGTTGGTAAGCTACTTCTCCTTTCCTTTCCAAAATCTTGAAGGGACCAATGTATCTAGGAGCTAACTTCCCCTTGACCTTGAACCTCTTGAGATTCCTCATTGGAGACACTTTAAGATAGATGTAGTCACCTACTTCAAACTCAAGCTCTCTTCGACGAACATCTGCATAACTCTTCTGTCTAAACTGAACTGCTTTCAAATTACGCCGAACCACTTGAACTTGCTCTTTTGCTATTTTCAATGCTTCAAAAGGAGACATCTTGAGACTGGCCTGATAACTCTTGTTGTAAGAGAATTCAGCATAAGGCAAATTGTTGTCTCAACTATCACTAGATTCTAGGGCGCAGGCCCTCAACATATCCTCTAGAATCTAATTAACCCTTTCTGTCCGATCATCTGATTGTGGATGATAAGCTGAACTAAACCTTAACTCAATTCCCAAAGCTTCATGTACCTTCTCCCATAATTTAGAAGTAAACTGTGTACCTCTGTCCAAGATAATCCTCTTAGGAACCCCATGAGCACACAAAATTCGAGCCATATACTTCTCAGCCAACTGTGCTCCACTATATGTGGTCCCACTTCCATTCAGGTATCTTCAATGGCTGCAACAATCCTGCTAGCCATTGATGTTCTGCCTTTACTCTATGACAAGTATCACACAAGGCAACATACTCCCTGATGTCTCTCTTCATACCTTTCCACCAATAGTGCTTCTTTAGATACTGGTACATCTTAGTACCTCTAGGGTGAATAGAATAAGCTGACTCATGACACTCCTTAAGAATAGTATCCTTGACCTTCTGAACATCAGGCACAACTAGTTTGCCCTTATACCAAAGTGTCCCTTCTTCATCAACACTAAATCCCGGGGCTCTATCTTCATTAACCAACTTGATAATTTTTTGAAGTTTCCCATTAGTTTTCTGACCCTTCCTAATCTCCTGTTCAAGTGTTGGTTCCACATCCATATAGGCTCCCTGATTGTTAGCAACAAACCCCAAATTAAGATACTCAAATTCAGCTAGCAACTCTTGAGGTAATTCTATCACTTGTAACATGTTTAGCTAACTCTTCTGACTTAAAGCATCAGCTAAACATTAGCTTTACCAGGATGGTAGAGAATATCTAGATCAAAATCATTGATTAATTCCAACCATCTTCTCTGCCTCAAGTTCAAGTCCTTCTGAGTGAATATATACTTCAAGCTCTTGTGATCTATATAAATGTTACACTTGTGACTAAGAACATAATGTCTCTAGATCTTCAATGAATGCACTACAGCTACCAATTCTAGAGCATGAGTTGGATAGTTCAATTCATGTTTCCTCAACTGTCAAGAGGCATAAGCAATGAACTTACCCTCTTGTATCAACACACAACCCAAACCATGTCTAGAAGCATCATAATAAATAGAGAATTCCTTTGTCATATCTAGCAGAGCTAACACTGGTGCTATTGTCAACCTCTTCTTCAATTCCTCAAAGCTAGCCTGACACTATTCAGTCCACTTGAATGGTTTATCCTTCTCTAGAAAAGCAGTCATAGGTTTAGCTATGGTAGAGAACCCATCAATAAACCTCCTGTAGTATCCAGCCATTCCTAGAAAGCTCCTGATATCCTTGATGTTCTGAGGTGGACTCCACTTAAGCACATCTGCAACATTCTTAGGACTAACTATAACTGCATCCTTGGAAATAACATGCCCAAGAAAAGAAACTACCTTCAACCAGAATTCACACTTACTGAACTTGGCATAAAGCTGATGTTCCCTCAACTTCTACAACACCAATCTGAGATGCTCTTCATGTTCTTCCTCATTCTTGGAATAAATCAGAATATCATCAATGAAGATAACCACAAACTTATCAAGATACTCCATAAAAACTTTATTCATCAAGTACATAAAGTAAGCTAGAGCATTGGTCAACCCAAAAGACATCACTGTATACTCATAAAGATCATATCTAGTGGTGAAAGCAGTCTTTGGAATATCACTAGGTCTAATCCTTAACTGATGATAACCTGACCTCAAGTCTATCTTAGAAAAGACACTAGCTCCCTTCAACTGGTCAAATAGATCCTCAATTCTAGGTAAGGGGTACTTATTCTTAACAGTCACCTCATTCAAAGATCTATAATCTACACACATCCTCTGTGTTCCATCTTTCTTTTCAACAAAGATCACTGGGGCTCCCCATGGTGATGAACTAGGCCAAATGTAACCCTTAGACTGTAATGCTCTAAGTTGTGACTTAAGTTCTTCTAGTTCATTAACAGCCATTCTATAAGGTCTCTTTAGCTATGGGTGCAGTACCAGGTAACAAATCAATGATAAACTCAATCTCTCGTTCAGGTGGCATACCTGGCAAATCCTCTGGAAAGACATCTGGAAACTCATTGACAATTCTGATGTTCTCCAATGGTTCACCACTGAGATGATTCACTATTCCCTGATTCTTGGATCCCAAAGAAACCACAACATCTACTACATCTCCATTAGGTGCAGTCAAGCTCACTGTCCTTTCTAAACATTTAATATTTGCCTTCCACTTGTTTAACCAACTCATTCCCAAAATAAGATCAAGACCTTCAGACTCAAGCACTATGGATCTAGCAGGAAATTCTACCCCCTTAAATTAATCTTTATATCTGGACACCAGACATTAGAGTTCATGGTTCCTCTCGGTGTTCTTACTTTCATTGAGCTAGGCATAAGTTGGGTTGGTATGCTATGCTTATGAACAAAATGACTACCGATGAAAGAGTGTGATGCGCTAATATCAAATAAAACTGAAGCTAGATGAGAATCAACAAGGAACGTACCGAGCACCACATCTGTAGCTTCCTCAGCAGTCTCCACCTTGACGTGGTTCACCTTCCCAAAATTCTATGGCTTTTGATTTTGGGGGCAACCATTGGCATAGTGTCCCACCTTGCCACACTTGAAGCAAGCATTGCTGGGAGTGTTGTTGGGCTTCATAGGTGCCTTGTTGGGGCATTCTGGCGAGGCACCTGAGTGTTCTAGCGAGGGGCTTGACCATTCTGGCACTGCACTTGATTGATGCCATTGGTAGTGTTGTTGTAATGCTGACCTCTCTGTTGTCCCTAATTGTTCTTCCCATAATCATAAGAAGAACACTGCTAGTAGTTCTGGGAGTTGTCAAAGCGAGGACAGTTGTTGCTTCCTTGATCTTGGCACTTGTTGGCCTTCCTCTTCTTCTTCTTGTCCTCCATCTTGTTGCGCATGCTCTCAAGCAAAATGGCCCTATCAACCATCTCCTAGAAGTTGGCATACTTGACGTTCGCCATCATGTAAGTGAGTCCATCATTAAGCCCTCCCAGGAAATGATCCTGCTTATCCTGGTCTTGCTCAACATCCTTGGGTGAATTGCGAGACAAAATAGTGAACTTGTCATGGTACTCACAAACAGACATGGAGCCTTGCTTCAGATCTGCAAACTCCTTCTTCTTTAGCTTCACCAGTCCAGCTCGAACATGGAACTCCTTGAACATCTTAGTGAACTGCACCCAAGTGATGGTGTCAGGAGCTGCATGAGCAAAGCGGTATGAATCCCACCAAGAAGCGGATGCTCCCTGTAGCTATCCAGATCCTTAGAGAACTTTCTCCATATCATTGCATTGAGATATCTCCAACTGTTTCTCCACATCCTTCACCCAGTCCATAGCAACAAGAGGGTCAGGGGAATGAGAGAAGAAAGGTGGGCACCCCTTCAAGAACTCACTGCACCTGTCCCTGGGTGGTGGTGGTGGAGCATTCTGATTCTGGTGCTGGTTCTGGACTTGGTTCATCGCTATGTTCTGCTGCATCATGGCCATCATGGTGGACATGCCCTACATGAACTGAGTCTGCATGGCCATCATCTGCTCCATAGTAGGTGGAGGAGGTGGTGATGGAGGATTCTGGTTGTTGTTCTGGTTGTTCCCACCAGAGCCACTAGCGCCACCAGTGTTGTTCCGAGACCTCCTGGTGTTAACCATCTGATGTAAATAAATAGCAGGGTATAAGGATATGTAGTCTTAATATACATATCTGTGCTGAATGTAAACTATGAATATAACTACAACCACATAATGTCTCCTCATATCAATGAACCATCTGACATAACCCAAATATCACAATCATTGATAGATAGAAAAAATATGATCTCTAAACTGATAGCTGATATGAACAAGTGACAGTAGGCTATGATAGAATAACTGATATGATAAAGCAAAAAGAGAGATAGAGCATAATATATAGAGACCCAAACCCCCAATTAACTAAACATAGTCTTAAACTTATATAAATATGATAAGTGTGGACATCACCCCACATCATATCTCAATCATTACAAAGAAGCAAATCATCCATGGTTCATAATGATAAACAAGTTCTCACACCAATAAAGCAAAGAACACTCTAAGCACACTCACACTAGACTCACCACAGACTCGATAAGCTAAACGTTTAAACATGCTATCGTAGCATTATTTATTACATAAAAGGGACATCCTAGTCAATCCTAGTATGACCTCCAGCTACTCCATAGGGGATCTAGTCACGTGCTGGGGATAGTGTTGGCCACTGTGGTGGAGGTGGCGCCACTCCAGTGATCTGCGCCTCAAGCTATGCCAACCTCCTCCTGTCTTCATCTGACTGTAGACGCACCTGACGTAGCTCCAAAAGAGTGAAGTTCAGCTCAGTGTTCAGCTATGCCATGAGCTGAACTATGGCACGCAACCTCGGGTCCTCCCTAGCAGTAGAAGCAACTCTAGCAGAAATCTAACCACGGGTACAGCGAGGGTAGTAGCAACGTGCATCCTCACTGATCAGGTGAAATTACTGATCCCTATAAGCAAACAGGGCCTGTCGTGCTGCATCCGTGATGCCTGCCAGCTGGGTAGCTCTGTCTGCTGGCGCCTCATGGACTGAAGCAACTCGAAGAGCATGAAGTGTAGGGTTGGGGTGCCCAACATAGCACCCAACCCTCCAGAAGTCTGCGTAGACAGGGTGGCTCCAGAACTCCCAGTACTCAACTCCGACCATCCCATGGCCGAAGAGCTAGTGAAGAAGCCTCATAAGGTGAGCATGGAAGAAGTCATCGCCACCGTCATGAACAGTGAGGGAGACGATCCAACCGTCGTGTGCCTGGTACACTCCCTGGACTCCATGGCCTCCAAGACCTCCAGGGCCGCCAGGTCCTCCTGGTCCTCCTATTCCACCTGGACCTCCTGAACCTCCTAGTCCTCTAGCACCTGGTGCTCCAGGGCCTTCTGTACCTAGGCCTCCTGCGCCAGGTCCCCCTCCTGGTGCACCAGGGTTGGGCGCCTGCTGCCCATCCTGGTCCTCTGCCTGCTGCTGTGGGATTAGAGCCTGGCACCATACGTACTGAGGATCACCTCATCATCAGGATACTGGCTAGGTCGGAACTCGTAGTGGTGCACGCGTACGGTCATCGGGTACTCTATGGGATGCCAGAAACGACGATAACCAGTGGAGCTCTTGCGACAGGTCAGAAGCTGGCGCACCATCTACTAGAATGCAAAGATCAAAGACATGCAGCAAACAGTTAATAGATCATGATAAAGAAATAAACATGTCTATGATCAAAGGATGATATATATGAAGAATGCATGCATAGACATCTAGAGATAATGATATAAAAGCTAGAAATAAATTGAAGTAAGAATAGCATGCATTCTGTTGTATTTGTAGTGAAATAAAAATAGCATAGAGACATGCATATAATGATCATAATGAAAAAAGCAAGGTAATAATTCTAAGATAAGGTAATAAATGATCAATAAATGATAATAATAATAGCTAAAGTAAATGCATATCAAGGTAATGAATAGGATAATAAATGAAACATGCTAAGAATGATGAGATATGCAATAACTTATAAAAGGTTAACCTAAGATGGCCATTTATAACTAAGGCTTCATGATTCTACGGTCAACAAGGCTCTGATACCACTTTGTCACACCCTAGTTTCAAAGGAATAAAACCAAGGCAAAAGCTCATGTGCGCTCAGATCAAGTTACACACATGAACGACAAATTACATGGTCCAATAAGCACAGTGTTCGAATAACACAATAGAATAACGTTTTTATCGTACCATTATTACATAACTATCATTAGAGTATAGTGGAATATCAATAACATCATATAAAATGGAAAGTAACTAAACGACCTAGACATAGCGACTCCATCTCGCCACAGGAAGGTCGACGGTAGCATGATGACACCTAGTATCTCGGATAGTTCTCAGGGAAGTCACCATCTGAGTCATCACTTGAGCATCCTTTTGTTGGTGAATGAGCAAGGGTGAGTTCCATGTAGAAACTCAGCAAGTATAGGCAGAAAGTAATGACATGTAAGGCTAAAACAAGGTACAGCTCAAAGGTAGACTGCGGTAGCATTTAACTTATTGCCACCTATTCTCTAATCCACTTGGTTGAAACTCTCAACCCTTAATTAAGGTTCAAGTAGCAATTAATGTGTCATTTAATTTCATAGATATAAGCATATATCATTAAAAACCTGAGGTAGCAACCTCAAACAACATCAAACAGATGATATACCAATTTTTAACATAAAACCCGAGGTAGCAACCTCAAACAACATCACCATGATTTAACAGCTTAAAACCATTTGGCTAAGTCATGTGAGGATCTGGGCCGCTCATGACCATGAGCACAGATGATATACCGATTTTTAACTCTGCGCAGAGGTGTACACTTTCACTCTAGATTGTGATTACTCTCTATGCCCGAGGAGATCAGCCTCTTAGCCCATTACCAAGATAGGATAGTAGAGGTCACAACGAGGTTCTTCAGAGGGTCATAGGCAGTGATGACTTGCTAGCATTGTGTGCAAGCGTATGGGCGACTTCACCATGAGGCCGCCCCCTACACGGATCCCTAGCCCCTCTCATACTAAATACTTGAAAACAACCCAGCAACCATAGCTATATAGCCACCCGTCGGTAAGTTGTCCAACCTTCCTATGATTGTCCTGCTAGTAGACCAAGCTGTGCCCATTAGCCTGGAGATGTACGGAAGTCCCAGGTTGCCGCTCCATGAACAGGACCACAAGGGGGAGGAGATACGAATGCCCTCATCAACACGAGTCCCACTAGCATCCGTTTCCCCCGTCATTCACTGCCAACCAACGATGTGGATCAGCATCAACATCTCCAAAGGCCAAAGCCAATTGCCCATGGCTCCAACATGTTAAGAAGCAAGTTTTATCTTTATTAAATAGGTGAAAGGTAAGGTAGAGCACTAGCAACCTAATAACCTATCAACTAAAACCCCATAGGTGATATATGGATAAAGTAGCTAGTCATTCCTATGGTTTGCCGAATTGAGACACATGCAATGTATTAATTAAAAGTGAAATAGGCGCAACATGGTCAAAAGGTGCCTGCACTTGCCTTGGTTGATGTCCTGCTACATGTAGACCTCCGAGTCCTGCTGATCCTCATTCATCCACGTCTCCTTCTCTATACACCACAATCATCACAGACGAGAAATACATGCAAGCAAACATACTTCAATTAGAACAGTACATCAAAACATGATAACAATAGCAAATAAGAGAATATAAACATTTTACTTGTCGAGATGATTCTAACGAGTATAAGATCACTTAGAACGGAGTTCAAAACATGAAAGTTATGGCCTAAATGAGACTAGGGTCTAATCTGCAGAAAATAGGACTAGAATCTGAATACTTTTGATCTATGAAGGACTATATTATAAATAAAGGAAACTACAGGGGCCTTTCTACAAAAGTGCCGGTGGTAGCGGCATTGACCGTGCTTACTGCCACGTGGCGACGCGGGAGCGGTCGGGTCCTGTGGACCGGCCGTGGACCAACCCCGTGGACTGAGTCAACGTGTCCACGGTGGACCGGTAGCGGACAGGTTGACCCCGACTATCTCAGCCATGGTCACTGGCGGCGACTTCACGACGATGGGCTGCAAGGCACGCGGGCCAGTGCCAGGCCATGCACGTGTTGCGTGTGTGCTTGCGTGCATGATGAGCCGCACGGTCGTGGTGGGGCGAGGCCGTAGCGGCGAGACATGTGACGACGGCGGCGACGCTCCTACGGCGGTGCATAGCAGTGCGCAGAGAGGGCGAGGGTGGCCGTGGAGGGCAGCACTGTGACCCTCGTGGTCATGCAGAGCTCGTGCACGTGCTCACCTTGACGGCGGACGGTGGCAAAGGTGAAGGCGACGGGGGCGGTGAGCTCGGCAAGTTAGGGTTTCGCGAACTCGTGAAACCGGATGGCGGCAGGCTAGGGTTACGAAGGCGGCGCAAGGGGCTACGCGAAGCACTTTATAGTGCGCGGCGAACCTAGATCCATGGGTGGGTTGTACACGGATGCAGCGCGGGCGAGGCCGGACTCGGGCTCAGTGCCCGTCTCCCTGAAGGAGGCGACTGTTGGCGGGACCCATCGGTCAGTGACCGGGCATGGGCAGGCACGGTGCTGCCGCTGGCTAACGGCAGGGCGGCTGCTGGGCTTGGCCCATGCGGGCACGAGTTGGGCTACTGGCTTGTGGCCTGGCTGGCTAGCTAGGCTGTGGCCTGGTAATGCTGGCAGGGCTGCTGCTGGCAGCCTGCTGTGCTGGCTGGCTGTGGCCAAGCCTGGTTGCTGCTGGCCTATGGTTGCTGTTGCTACCTTGGCCGTGGCTGGCTAGTGCTAGCCATAGCCAGCTAGGGCTAGCCAAACTTGGTTTGCAGGGGCTAGGGGTGGCCAGGGTCCACTAGGGACTGGCCTAAGCTAGTTAGACTAGGTTAGGTTAGTCTAGGAGTTAGAGGGGACAAGTTAGAGCATGTTAGTAACTAGAAAGCAAAGCAAAGATTAAAGAAAAAGCTCAAACAAGTTAACCATAAAAATGTGCAACAGCATGAATGCAACAATGCATGGTTTCTATCATGCTACATACTTTAGAGTAATTCGTAAAACATTTATAATTTGCCTATGACTGTAAAGCATCTGTATAGAAATAAAATCAAATTCATTTAATATTTAAAGTTCAAAGTCAGGGTGTTATAGTACCGTGATGGTGGTCGAGCGCGAGGAACCTAGGCACATCTACGGCATACAACATCCAATCTATTATATCAATGAGGTCCTTAACGAGTCCAAGCAACATTACCACCACATTCAGAAGCTACTCGATGCGCTCCTGATCACCAAGAGGAAGCTCCTCCACTACTTTCAGGCTTATAAAATTATGGTTTGGAAGCTACGCTTGGTGACATCCTGTGCAATAGAGACACCAGTGGCCGTATTGTTAAATACACATTAGAGCTCTCTGAGTTCATGCTGACAATTCATAGTCAAAAGACTATCAAATCTCAGGACCTGGTTGACTTCATTGTAGAGTGGACGGACATCACCTTGCCTCTGGCTGATTCAACTGCCGAACACTGGCAGATGTATTTTGATGGCTCCCAGAACATCGATGGTGCTAGAGTAGGTGTCCATTTCATCGCTCCATCCAAGGACACAGTTTGCTATGTTCTGCGCATCCACTTTAAAGCGTCCAATAATGTGGCCGAGTATGAAGCAGCCTTGCACGACCTCTGCATTACAGTCAAGATGGGTATTAAATGGCTCCTAGTGTATGACGATTCTGCTTTAGTCATTCACCAAGTCAATAAGGACTGGGATACTATCAACAAAAAGATGGATGCCTATGTGGTCGAGATACGCAAGCTGGAGAACAAGTTCTATGGGTTAGAGTTCATCCATATACTTATTGATGGTAATTATGCCCTATTTTCTACCACCATAACTGTCAACATGACAGTTATTTTGGGGAAGAATCAACCAAACAAGTAGGAATATAGGTACAAATAACTTGGTTCCACATGTACATATCATTATTTAGTTGTAGGTATCAGGTACTTTTCAGGGTCTAGAAGCTTAAAATGAAAGAAGTAGCAACACTACAAGTTTGCTACATAAATTTTATCATCATGGAAGCATAGAGCAAGCAGAAAGGAGCAGAGCTGGCTCAATGGAGTAGAGCCGACCCCCTCCTTGTGGGCCTAGGAGGTGCCAAGCTGGCATGATCCATGTGAAGCTCTCTGAAACATCCTTAATTTTCCATGAGGGGAAAATACACAGAATGGTGAATAATACAATAGTTTGAAGCTCAAACCATCACATTATCTAGCAATAGTTGATATAGAAATCCATACTACGAACAAAAGAGTACATTTAGGGGGAATTACATAAATAGTTCATCGCTACACTGGCGGAATCATCAGAGTAGCTGCAGCGTCTGCGATATCTACGGAAGGCAGAAGTACAATAAATCTCCAAAGAAGCCTGAGCATAGGAACAAGATGTCTACTCCTCATCGGTGAAGTCATAGTCGGGTTCACCTGCCAAATAATTTTCAGTACAATTTGTATTGGCCACATCTCCCACCCTATGCTTTGCTTTTGCTATGTAGTATTTGGTGGGATGCAAAGGATATAATCAAGTAACCTAATATATGGCTGTGGTTTCCTATGCATGTAGTGACCAATATTATATAATATAGTTCATCAAGTTTTAACCCATCTCATCCACATATCCATCCTATTCCATCACCATCACACATATCTCACCCTCTTGCACTCAGTCGACATGTCTAACTCCATCTCGAAACCTGTCTCAGCGGCTCACAGCCAGAAGGGTAACACCAGGGGGAGAATAGAAGGACTCCTCTCACTACTCTTGAGAAGCATGGGTCTTAGGAAAAAGCCATACCAGTGGCCCACGAACTATATATAGATTCATAAACTCTATAGAGCATGTACTCCCATAGCCACAAGATCACCATCATCTACGGTGCCCCGCCTAAGCAGATTCCGGCTGCTTCCTAACCGGTGCGATGCCACCCTACCACTTAGTACTAGGACATCCCGGATAGGTACCACCGGCACACTGAGACTGTGAGACATAATACCGAGCCCTCGAGGTCACTATGTTGTTTAAGGAGGGTGTGGGTCTCCATGCCCGTACCTCTTGACACTATCTACTTACAGCCTAGTAGTAATGGCACCGTCCTAGCTAGTCAGACATCCGTCTTTCGCCCATACAAGAGTGAGTGGTGAGCACGTAAGTCCCAAGGTTCCGATCCTTAAGAGATATCAGGTCCTAGGGGGATCAGTCAGGATTATCTTCTCTTAGGGACTACAACAGTCCATGCTACAACAGCACCTCCTACCCGGGGCTTCGCTCCATGAAGGTTCTCACCCCCGGGATCACCATATACCTCACAATGTGCCCGCCACAAGCACCTCACATGGGATGCCCAGAACACATCCCCCGGCAAGACTCGCCCACATGGCTCATCGTAGAATCCTGTCTGATCGACTCAACCCTCACCACGCACCCAAGATGCACGCAGCACTCTCCTCGAGTAAAGTGGCACCACGTGCCTTAACCATATAACCATACTCTCCACCACGCATCACATCACACAGATATAAGCATAGTAGAAGTAAAGCATCATAAGTAAATAAGCGTGCATCTAGCCTATCAGCGGGTGTGCAGGAGTAAGGTTGCGACAAGCAAAGCTACCATGCAACCTATTATCAGGTGATATTCATAAATAAAGCACTAGCAAACTAGATATTATGCCATGCGTAATAGGATCTATGAGGTTTGGTGGGGTGTGGCACCTGCAAAATCATCATCGAGCTCCTCGTCGTACTCATAGTCATCCTCCTCAAACTGCTGCTCCTCTAAAACAAGATATAATAGCCGCGTTAGCGGCTCTTATAGAGTCAACACAAAGAATCAATAAAATTTAATAACTCCAAATGCACTCATACGTAAGACTATGACATAGAGCTCATTTTTATGAAAATTTGGACACTTGGTTCATATTTTTTGGAGTTCGTATGAATTAGTTATGAATTTCTGAAGTTTATTCTATTTTCTAAAAAGAAAAAGAGTAGATAAACCTGGACGCGACACGTGGCAGGTTCTGATTGGTCCATGTGGCACGCGCGTCTGGCAGAGGTGGCGTGGGGCTGACGTCATGATGATGTCAGCACTGACGCGCGGGTCTGGCGGCTGGATGACAAGATGATGTCATGCTGACATCAGCACTGACGGGTGGAATCGGTCAGCGGCTGATAGGTGGGTCCCATGATCAATGGTCACTGACAGGTGGGACCGGGTCAACGGACAATGTTGACCGGTCAACGGTCAATGACGACCGGGCCTCGATCGGACCTCGGCGGGCTTGGGTAGGGCTAGATCTGGGCCACGTTGGGCTGGCCCGGCCTGGACATGTGTCGGGCTCTGGTCGTGCCACGTCGCGTTCTGGATCTCAGGTGGGCTCGATCCACGGTCGGCAGGTCCATGGACTTGGTCCATAATGGACTGCAGGCAGAGCGGCTGGGTGGCAGGCTGCGGTTGGTCCAGCTGGGTCCACATGGACCCAGGGGACGTGGTCCAGTGGGCCAGGGGAAAATTTCCCCTTCTCTGCCTCACGAGTGCTTGGTCGACATGGCGGCCTCAGCTGGCGCTGAGCAGGCGAGCAGCGGCGGCGGGCGGTGCTGGCTAGGTTGAGGAGAGGCTAAGCAGGCGCGGTGGCCAGGCCGATGCAGCAACACGGTCTGTGTGGCCTCTCGGGGCTTGGCCTCGCCGGCGCGTGTGCGACGGCGGCGCCGAGTGGTAGGGACGCAGCGGCAGGGTGGTACGGCATGCAGGACTCATCATGGACTAGCGCTACGGGGTCCTGAAGTCACGATGAACGAGTTGATGGCCTCAATTTGGAAAAAGCGGTCTCCTAGCAAGGCGGTAAGGTGCGGCCACGTCGGACGGCATCGGTGGCAGAGCTCTAGCCGATTACTTCACCCTAGACACCATCTTCCTCCATCTCCTTCCGTCTCGAGCATCTCAGAGCTTCAATTACTCGACTACGCGGTAACGGGGCTCGGCGGGCGCGCGTCACGATGGACATTGTGGCGGCGCTCCGGCGGCCGGGGTCTGGGTGAACCAGAGCTGGCAAAGGTGCTAAGCTCCTCTGCGGTTCTTGCTGGCCCACGAAATATTGCCAAAAGCATGTTCTAGGATGAGGCGAAACTATCCATGGAGCTAATGAGAAGAATTGGTGGACGGGGAGACGGGAACGCGGGTGATGAACTGGCGGTGACATGGCAAGGGAGAGCTGACCGAGCTATCCTGACGACAGTGGTCAATGCAGAGGCGTGGTGAGGCACGGTGACGCAGTTTGGCTCGAGGTCGAAGGTGCGAAGCGTAAGCGTGGTGCAAGAGTAGCAGAGCGACCTCGGCAGCTCCCTTCTTCTCCGGCATGGGTGGCGGCAATGCTTGGCTCCGGCTCCTCTCTTCTAGCGGTCGAATACCTTCCCCACCCCCTGCTCCTCCTTCCCCTCCTACTCCTTAGATAAGATGGCATGTGCGACGGCCAAGGTGGCTGTTGGCACAGGGAAACCCTAGCAGCACCAGGGTCCACATTTTGTAGCCGGCGTGGAGGCCATGGACGGCGGTGGACGACCAGGATGTGGCGAGACGCATCGAGTGGCCAAGCGAGCTCTGGGTTAGGGTTAGGGTTACGCGGCGTGGGCAGGCGAGATGGACGGCTCGGCGTGCGGCCGGACACGGGTGAACGGCGTGGAGCGGCGCTCCCTTTTCTGGTTTGGCTGATGGGACGGTGGAGCGACAGAAGAGGAAAAAGGTAGGAGCTGACAAGCGGGACCCAGTCGTCAGCAGGAGTAGGGCGACGCACGGCGTGGGCAGGTCCATGATGGGCCGCGGCTTTGTTGGGCTAGCCACGCAGGGCGAGCGGGCGCGGCAGAGCGCGCATGCTGGGCCGCTTGGCTCTTGGGCCGCGACGCGCGGGCAACGGCGCTGGCAGGGCACGCATGCATGGGCGAGTAGTGAGGCGTGGTCAGATTGGGCCGCTGGTTGGGCTAGCACGGGGCGGCAGTAGCAGGCCAGTCTGGGCTGCCTAGGCTGGTTTACACTTCTTCATTTATTTCCTTTTCTTTTTCTCTTTTGTTTTTTTCCATTTCTTAGCTACTAATTAAACTATGCCGAAGATCCTTGTTAAAGCTAGACATGTTAGTGATCAAGATGTACTTGGTGGGTCCCCTACAGTCTAAAGGGTATGTTGGTAGCCATGTCAAAGGTTAATAGCACATATATATGTGTTAAATGATTATTTGATTTTATTAGACATTGCATAAAATCAAATAAGAGGCAAATCATACTCTTGTAAAATAAAATGCAAATGCTCCAACTAAGTTTGGTGCTACTTGTGCAACTTATCGGGTGTTTTCCTACATGCCATTCACCAACAATGGGACACTTACGAAAATTTTTTGAAAGTTTGTATTTTCGGTGTTTAGATTTTTTTGGGGATGTTACAGTCCTACCCCCTTATGAGAATCTCATCCTTGAGATTCAAATGTGTAACTTACTCTTCAAACAGGTAGGGGTAGAGCTTCCTCATTTCTGACTCTTTCTCCCAAGTTGCTTCTCATTCTATGTGATTGCTCCACTGAATCTTCAAGTATGGCATGCTAGTGTTTCTGGTTTCCTTGGTGGTTCTATCCATAATGCGGATGGGGTGCTCTCTATATTCCAGTGTGTCTTGAATATCCAGTGCCTCTACGGGTATCGGATGCTCTAGCGGTTGTAAACACTTGCGTAGTTGCGACACATGGAACACTGGGTGCACTCCTGCTAGTTGCGTGGGTAACTGAATTCTGTAGGCAAGCTTGCCAATTCTTTCACTGATTTTGTACGGTCCCACATACCTTGGTGCTAGCTTCCCTTTCACATGGAATCTGACGGTCTCTTGAAGTGGGGAGACCTTGAGATAGACATAGTCCCCAACTTCAAACTCGAGGTCTCTACGCCTCTTGTCGGCATAGTTCTTTTGACGGATCTGGGCAATTCTCAGATTCTCTCGCACTTGGGCGACTCCTTTGGCTTCCTTGATGGTGGCAAGGCCAAAGAATGATCTTTCACCAGTTTTGGACCATATCAGGGGTGTTCTGCATGGTCTTCCATACATAGCCTTGAATGGTGACATCTTGAGACTTGCCTGGTAACTGTTGTTGTAGGAGAACTCTGCAAAGGGCAAACTCTTCTCCCAATCAATCCCATATTTCAAAACACAAGCTCGAAGCATATCTTCAAGGATCTGGTTCACTCTCTCTGTCTGACCATCTGTCTAAGGGTGGTAAGCAGTACTGTAGTCTAGCTTGCTCCCTATTGACTTGTTCAGGGCCTTCTAGAACTTGGACGTATACTGTGGCCCATGATCAGATATTAAGCTCTCAGGGGCTCCATGCAGCTTGAGAATGTTCTCAACATACAAATCTGCTAGCTGGCCAACTCGGGCATCATTCTTGATGGCTAGGAAGTGAGCTACCTTAGTCAAGTGATCGACTATCACCCATATAGTATCATGGCCCTTCGAGGTTCGAGGTAAACCCACAATGAAGTCCATAGAAATGCTATCCCATTTCCGTTCAGGTATATCAAGTGGCTTTAGCAGTCCTGCAGGTCTCTTGTGCTCAGCTTTGATGCATTTACATATGTCACATCTAGCAACATGACCTGCGATATCTGACTTCATGTTCTTCCACCTCTTCAAATTAGCACACATCTTAGTACTGCCTGGGTGGATACAATACTTGGAGTCATGTCCTTCTGATAGGATCTCATTGTGGATAGCTGGGTCTGCAGGCACACAAATTCTATCCTTGTACCAATAGGTACCTTACTCATCTTCACTGAACTCTGGGCTCTTGCCTTGCATCAGGAGCTCGTGTATCTCTCAAATCTCTAGGCAATGGCGCTGGGCTTCATGGATCCTATCCATGAGGGTGCAGTGCACACGAAGCTCATTCAACAGGCTGTGGGATATTACCTCCATCTGTAACTCATCAATGCCCTCTTGCAACTCCTTGGGCAAGGTGGTGGCGAATAGAGCATGACAATGGCTTTTGCGGCTAAGAGAATTAGCCACCACATTTGAAATGACCTCGATTTTCGCGAAGGGGAATCCACAAAGTCGATGTGTAAAGTGACCATTTAAATCACAATACCCGATAACAGTTGAATACAATATTCCATACATCGAACAAAAGAGTGCAATAGAGAGGTTTACAATAACTTATTACATCGCCTCTTAGCGGAATCAGAGTTTATGCAGCATAACAATAAAAGCTTGAAGGTGCGGAAGCTATCATCATCAATCCAACTTGAGCGTAGGCACGAAACCCTCAATCGCTATACTCCCCAGATGAGTACTCACTCCTTGAACCTGAAACCAAATTTTTAGTACGATTTGTACTAGCCACACTCTCATCCTATGCATTGCTTTGTGGTAACTGGATGCAATTCTTGGATAAACAAAAAGGAACCTATAAGGTTGGGGTTTTCCTATGCATTTAATCAGGTATATAAATAACATAAAATAAATCAAGACTTAAAAACATTCCCATCCCACAACATCCATCATCATCCATCTCTGATCCTCCATCCCATCTCCTCCAACACCATCTCAGACTCAAGTCGACAAGCCAACTCCCTTTCGGCTTGTCTCAGTGGCCTGCAGCCCTCAACCTGGCTCCCGGTCGGAAAAACACACTCAGGGGGAAGGTAGAACACTCCACTCTCTAGTTCGGTGCATGCGAAACTCAGGAAAGGTCCATAGCCAAAGGATTTGGCTTATGTATCGATCGATCAACCATACACTCTGTAGAGGTTTCACTAATCCACTAGATAACCATCATCGGTGTTGATCACCACCTAGGCAGATTCCGGGCGCCTACTGCCATAGAATGATGCCACTCTACCATCCAGCTCTGGATCACTGGAACTATGAAGAGAGCATGTATTCACTCCTGTAGAGGATGCCATGCCATGTACTCGCTCCCAAAGGAGGTGCCATGATCATCTGAGTAGGGTGTTAGCTCCATCCTATGCATATACCTTCCTATCACTACTCGCCTAGCAGTAGTGGCATCGATCTATCCAGCGGTTTGGCCGTCTTCCCCCCATGGAGGTGAGTGGAAAGCAAGAGATTCCTAAGGTCCGGATACTAGCGCAGCAGTTCCTAAGTTTGACCAAACTGGGATATCTTCATCAGGGTTTATCTTTAACGTGCTACCACGACACCTTTGTCCCGGGCTCCACATCTCAGAGGATCACACCGAAACACCACCATCACACCTCAGTTAGCCCACCACAGGCTCTTCTCATGGGAATGTCTAGATCCATTCCCCGGCAAGACTTGCTCCAAAAGCTCATCGTAGATCCCGGCTCGATCGACTCAACCCTCACCCTACTCCCTGCCGTACGTTCCACCCCAAACTTAGATCCAACATCATCAGCTCACATGCCCATCTAATCCATCAACTCACACATCTAGCCTGGCACCCTCCAGGCCTTCCCAGGGTTCATCACGTCGCATCAAAATGTAAGCGAGTGAAGTATATAAATATAGTAATAGCAGATAAGCAAGTAGCTAACATAACAGTGGGTAAGCAGGTGAAAGTTTACAACAAGGTAGGGCTCATCAAATAGTAATCTATCATGCAATCCTAGCACAGGCAAGCATTATAACAACAGGAATTAAAGCACTAGTCATACTACATTTGCCATGCATAATGGGATCTACGAGGTTGGGTGAGGTGTGGCACCTTCACTGACGTAGCTGTCAGACTTCTCCTGGTAGTCACTGTCATCAGACCTGTCCTCGCTCGAGCCTGTAATAAGATTTAATGGTCACGGAAATGACCCCTATAGATTAGCACAAAGAATGAATGAAAAATAGAAGATCCAAATGCACTCAAACATAGCCTAGATTGATAGGGCTCAATTTATAGAAAATTTGGATATGTGGATCGCATTTTTCAGAGCTTGTATGAATTAGTTATGAATTTTTAAAGATTTAACCATTTTCTGATAAAGAAAAAGGCTAATTAATATGGTGTTGACATGTGGCAGCTTCTGATTGGGCCACGTGTCACACGCGGTCAATTGGGTCAACACAGGTGTCGACGTGGCGGATGATGTCACGCTGACGTCATGACGTCAGCGTTGACTGGGTCAACGGAGGTCTGACAGGTGGGTCTGGGGTGACGTCATGACGTCACCGGTCAGTAGTCAATGGTCAACTGACAGGTGGGCCCACATGACGTCACTACTGATGTCATCACTGACTGGTTCATGGCTTGGCTCACGGCTCACGGCTCGTCTCACGGCTCGCGGCTCGGCTCGGTTCAGTTCACGGTTAACCAACGCCCATGGGGTCCACTGTCAGCAACACGTTCCACATGAGCCGGGTGCATCAAGTTCACGTCTGGGTTCACGTGGTCCACAACTTGGTTTATGGTACACCAGCTCCTCTTGGTCCCACTGTCAGCGACACGGTTCACGTGCACCAAGTCCATCCACTGCTCCACCACTTCATCCCCTTCCTCTGTCTGAGACGGCCCGATGGCGTGGCTCACCGATGGTGACAATCCTCCAAAATCTGACACCTTTGGTGGTTCTCCAGTCCCATCTTCCTGCCCAACGGCTTCGGGACTTCATAGCGAATGCGATGATGGGCTTCAAGGCGGCAGCTTGGCTTCCGGTGACGTGCTTTGCCACGGATGGTGGCTCGGCGGCGGTGGCGCTCAGTGCATTCTTCACTCCGAGGCACTCCAGCTCCAATTGGTGGCATGGATGCACGATTGGAGTCACACAGGACCTGCTCGAAGCGTCGGCGGTGACCAAAAGCCACGGTGAAGTCCACGCAGGCAGCAACTCCCACGGCGGAGCTCTGGCGCATCCACGATGCATGGCTACGGTACTCCAAGAGGGTCCATGGCCTCCATCTTCATGTCTAGTCGATGCAGCTCATCACGGTGGAGGTTGTCATCACGTCCTTGTCCTTCGAGGTAGTCAGAGATGGTGGGAAAATGATGGCGAACGGTGATGCTGTGGAGCGGCAGCGCACCAGCACGACGATGGCAAGGTGGCTCGGGTCGGTGCTCTGACGAGGCAAATGCGAAGCCAAGGTGCGCACAGAGTCTGTCTCATCAAGGCAAGCATGGATCCGAGGTCAATGAAGGGCGAGGCTCAATAGAGAGGCGGCTGGGAGACTTCACTGTGGCGGTGCTCGGCGTGTGGCGGTGGGCAAGGTGGTGCTCCAGTTCGGCATCCTCCCCATGTCGTTGTCCAAGGGGGCTTGGCTGGCCTCGTGCATGTGTGCAGCTGTGTCCAGAGGGAGACCGGCAGAGGTCTCGGCCTACGCGCTCCCAAGGCGGAGTGCCATGGCTAACACCATGGGCGGAGGATGGGAAGAGAGGCATGGCAGAGGTGCTCACCGGCGCTGGCATGGATAGGAGGTGCGTTACAAGTCTAGCCTCCAACGTTCTTGTGGCTCCAGCTTGTGGTATGGCCTCCTCTTCTTGCTCCTGGTGTAGCAGCACGGCGGAGCTCCTCTTCTTCTCCAACTCCAGTGGGGACTTCTTCTTCCTCCCTGACCCCCTTCTTCTCCCTTCCTCCTCCTCTTCCCAAATTGGACCGGCGTGGGTGTAATTGGTGTTCCACCGGAGTGGTGGCGGCGACTGGGAACCCTAGAGCTCTGGCCCCTTGCTTATATAGGGCGGAAGCAGAGGTAGGTGGCCGACGGATGGCCGATCACGTGCGTGAGCGCTTTACAGCGGTGTAGTTCACCGCGGCGGCAGCGCATGTGCACGCGCGGGGGATTCGCTTGCGGCCGTGGGCGTTGCGTGTAGGGGATGTCCGGCCAGGTGGCGTGTGGGCGAGCGTGGATGCGGATCGGGTGGCCGAGGTAGGTTGCTTTAAGACGACGTGGGGGAACAGCGCGTGGCAATGGCGACGTTAGCGCGCGCGACCGGTCGGGTGAACTCAGCGGCGCTTATGACAGGCGGGGTCCAGAGCGGGTCCCGCCCGTCAGCGGCAGTGGCGGCGAAGGCATGGCGCGGGCGCGGGCGAGCGAGCGAGCACGCGGGCGAGCAGTTGGGCCGCCTTGCTGGGCTGCGCGCGGTGCGCGGGAGCGAGCGGGCGAGCGCGAGCGGGCCGGGCTAGCTGGGCTGGGCTGGTTGCTTTTCTTTTTCCTTTTCTTTTTCTTTTCCTTTTTCAAATAATTTTATATATATATTTGTGATATTCTGATTATTTGCAACAAGGTAGAGAGCATACATGGCCCAAATAATGTTAGGGTATTATTCCCTTAATGTTTATTTGCCAAAATAAATATTATTTATCATTTTTATTATTCAACACAGCTATTGAAACATGATGAATAAACTATTGAAACATTGCAACAAAGCTATTGTAACATTGACATATAACATGTGAAACATAGAGCATTTACATGAGATATTAATAAATTTACAAACACATGAATGCTATGCATGATATGATGGGGTTAATGCAGGGTTAAGGGGTACATGATGACATGTCACACTCATCACTCAGGGTTTTGTCAAAAAAATTTGTAGCTCAGATTTTCGGGTTGTTACAGTCCTTACCCCTCATTGGAATCTTGTCCTCGAGATTTGAGAAGTGACATACCCTTTAAATGGGTAAGGATACTGTAGCATCAGTTGATTCTCATCTTCCCACATTGCTTCGCGTTCAATGTGATTGCTCCATTGAACCTTACACATAGGGATAGATTTGCTTCGGGTTTGTTTGGAGTCATATCCCAGTATCTTGATGGGATGCTCTTTGTACTCCAGAGTATCTTGGATATCAAGCACATCAGTGGTAACTGCTTCTTCTTTGGGTACCCTTAAGCACTTGCGTAACTATGAGACATGGAATACGGGATGTACTCCTGCCAACTGTGGGGGTAGTTCAAGCTTGTATGAAAGCTTTCCAACTCTATGACAGATGCGGTAAGGACCAACATATCTTGGGTCTAACTTCCCTTTCACGTGGAATCAGACAGTACCACGTAGGGGAGACACTTTGAGATAGACATAGTCCCCAACATTGAACTCAAGGTCTCGACGCCTTTTATCAGCGTAGCTCTTCTATCGGCTTTGAGTGATCCTCAAGTTCTCTCTAACTTGAGCTACTCCTTCTTCGGCTTCCTTGATCTTGGCAGGGCCAAAGACTGCTCTCTCACCAGGGTGGTCCCACATCAACGGGGTTCTGCATGGTTTGCCACAATGAGCTTGAAAAGGCGACATCTTGATACTTGCTTGGTAGCTGTTGTTGTAAGAGAACTCAGCAAATGACAAACATTTCTCCCAATCTGAACCATATTTGAGAACACTAGCATGAAGCATATCCTCAAGAATCTGATTCAACCTTTCTGTCTGCGGGTGATAAGCAGTGCTGTAATCGAGGTCTGTCCCAATGGACTCATGAAGAGCTTGCCAGAATTAAGACATAAATTGGGGTCCATGATCCGATACAATGCTCTTAGGAGCTCCATGAAGCCTTAATATCTCCTTGATGTAAAGATTTGCCAACTATTCTGCACGTATCGAAGTCTTGACTGGTATAAAGTGTGCTACCTTCGTCAGACGATCCACTATTACCCAGATAGAGTCATGTCCTTGCGGGGATTGAGGTAATCCAACGATAAAGTCCATGGATATGCTCTACCACTTCCATTTAGGAACATTGAGTGGCTTAAGTAATCCAGCGGGTCTTTTGTGCTCGGCCTTGACTCTATTGCAGATGTCACATTTGGCCGCATGTCTAGCAATGTCGGCCTTTATGCCTTTCCACCAGAAGTGCTTCTTTATATCTTGATACATTTTTGCACCACCAGGATGGATGCAATACTTGGAATCATGTGCTTCTGATAGAATCTCCTTACGTAAGGCAGGGTCCTTTGGTATACAGATTTTGTCCTCAAACCAGATAGTTCCATGCTCATCTTCTCTGAATTCTAGCTGTAGCCTAGCTTCATCAACCCACGTATGTACTCCATTCCTTCGTAACTCTTCTGAGCTTTATGAATTCGCTCAGTGAGATTATACTCGATGCGAAGTTCGTGCAACAGACCATGGGGTACTATCTCGAGCTGGAGATCTTCAATCTCTTTCTTTAACTCGGGTGGCAGGTTTGAAGTGAACAGAGCATGACAGTAGGTCTTGCAACTGAGATCATCTGCGACTACATTCGCTTTTCTAGGATGATAATGAATCTCCATGTCATAGTCCTTAATTAGCTCTAGCCATCTACGTTGCCTCATATTCAGATCTTCCTAAGTAAAGAAGTACTTTAGGCTCTTGTGATCGGTGTATATATCACACTTGTTGCCAATGAGATAATGTCTCTAGATCTTTAGAGCATGCACAACAACTGCTAACTCAAAATCATGAGTGGGGTATCGCTGCTGATGTTCCTTCAGCTGTCGGGAAGCACAAGCAATAACTTTCCCATTTTGCATCAACACACAACCTAGTCCTTGGCGAGAGTCATCACAATAGACAACAAAGTCTTTGGTGATGTCCGGTAAGGCTAGGACAGGTGTGGTAGTGAGCTTCTCCTTCAGAGTTTGGAAGCTGTGTTCACACTCAGGTGTCCATTCAAACTCATTGGTCTTCTTCAAGAGATTTGTCATCGGACAAGCTATCTTTGAGAAGTTCTCAATGAATCAGCGATAGTAACCCACTAATCCTAAGAAACTCCTGATCTCGAACACATTACGAGGCTGTTCCCATTCCTTCATGGCCTCTATCTTTGCAGGATCTATAGCAACACCATCAGCTAAGGGTACATGACCAAGGAAAGCAACTTCTTCTAGCTAGAACTCACATTTGCTGAGCTTGGCATAGAGCTGGTGTTGGGTTAACTTCTCATGCACTATCCTCAGGTGTGCTTCATGTTCTTTTGTAGTGGATGAATAAATCAGAATATCATCAATGAAGACTAGCACAAACTGATCAAGATCATCCATAAACACCTTGTTCATCATGTTCATGAAGTAGGCTAGGGCATTCATGAGATCGAAGGAAACAACGGTGAACTCATACTACCCATAGCGAGTGACAAAAGGTGTCTTGGGAATATCTTCTTCCCGAGTCTTCATTTGATGATAACTAGATCTGAGATCAATCTTCGAGAAGTATCTAGCACCACGAAGCTGATCAAGCAAGTCATCAATCCTTGGCAGAGGATACTTGTTCTTGATGGTAATAGAATTGAGATTGCGGTAGTCAACACACATCCTCATCGAACCATCTTTCTTTTTTAGAAACATAAAAGGTGATCCCCAGGGTGATGCACTAGGCCTGATAAAGCCCTTATCGAAAAGCTCTTTCAGCTGCTTCTGAAGCTCTTCTAGTTCATCAACTGACTTGCGGTACGGTTGCTTAGCAATGGGACCGGTTCCTGGCACAAGGTCAATTATGAACTCGACATCACGGTCAGGTGGCATGCCTGGTAACTCTTCTAGAAACACATTCTCATACTCCCTAACAATGGGGACATCAGCAAGAGTCTTTTCCTTTTTTTGAGATTCTGCCTGAGACTTGAGTGCATTCAGGGCACAAAGAACAGACACTGATTTATCCTTCTAAGGTGCACATCTAACTGCTTGGCCAGAAGGGTGAGTTATCTGAACATATCTGGGTGAGCAAGAGATCAAACCCTTATGCTTGATAAGCCAATCCATGCCTAGGATGACATCCAGGCCATTTGAAGGTAAAAGGGTAAGGTTAGCTCGGAAGGTTAGACCCTCGATAGAAAGCTTCACTCCCTTACAGATATGGGTGCTTCTCATCTCACCGAGAGGAGAATTGGTGACTATAGGCTCCAAATGTGGAGTGGTAGGTATATGATTCTCTCGTGCAAACTTGGATGAGATGTATGAACATGTAGCTCCAGAATCAAACAGAACGGATGCTTTAAAGGCATTAACAAGAAACATACCATACACAACATCTGGGGCAGCTTGAGCTTCTTCAGCATTCATGTGCGTGAGGCAACCGCGGCTTGCAGATCCACGGTACTGAGACTTGGGTGCAGCAGGTTAGGGCGTCTTCTCAGGATAGTCAAACACCTTGTGTCCAGGTTTACCACAACCAAAGCAAGTGAATGGCACACTGCCTATGGGGCTTGGCGCAACGGCCTTCCAATTACCTGAGTTTGGCGCAGCACGAGCACGTGTAGAGTTATTGGACCTGTGATGTGGCTATGAAGAGTGCTCACGGGGTAGCGATCCTTCCTAGAGCGGTCACAAGAGCGGTGATCACGGGAGTGACAGTCGTGGGAGCGAGTGTCACAGGAAGAGCAGGAGTGGTCAGCAGAGTAGACACCACCACTCTTACTCGAGCCATAGGTAGGGTCCTTGCTAAAATGAGGATGGCTAGAAGACCTGTCCCGACGGAACCTCTTGTGCTCCTAGTCACGGTGGAAGCCCTCGGACTTCTTCTCCCTCCTGGACATTTCCCCAACCTCCTTTTGGTCTTTTTCGATTTGTATGCAACAATCGATCATGTCACGAAGGGTGTGACTCTTGGTGCCTCCTAGGGCTACCTTGATCTTGGGGTTTAGATCCTTCCTGTACTGAGTGATCTTCTCCTTCTCAGATGCTGCCACATGCAAAGGTGCATAACACAGCAGGGTGGTGAAGGTGTTGGTGTACTCATAGATATCACTTCCCTTCTGAGTGAGATTGCGGAATTCTTCTTCCTTCTGCTCCATGACTCCCTCAGGAACATGGTACTCGATGAACTCATCAGCAAACTCATCCCAGGAGATGTGGTCGGGGTCCTCTTGAGCTTTGCAGTAGCTGTCCCACCAAGAGCGTGCAGCTCTAGTGAGATGGTGAGCAGCTATCCCGACACGCTCCTCAGGGGTACACGTGGTGAGCTCCAACTTCTTCTCAATCTCCCGAAGCCAATCATCAG
The DNA here is from genome assembly GCA_023333625.1 of Bothriochloa decipiens. NCBI lineage: Eukaryota > Viridiplantae > Streptophyta > Magnoliopsida > Poales > Poaceae > Bothriochloa > Bothriochloa decipiens. The sequence continues at coordinate 32,395,410 of CM041641.1, read as the reverse complement.
CTTCCAGTGGTTCCTTGTAGGTGCCATCAAAAGTGGGTGGCCGGAGCTTCAGAAAACCCTCATGTTTCCTCTGGAAGTCATTTGGGTTGCCTCCATAGCAGTGGTTAGCCCCATTGACCAAAGCGGCAAGCAACTGTGTCTGTTGCGCCATCACTTCCACCAGGTTCGATGGCGGTGGTGGTGGAGGAATTGGCTACGGTGGAGGGTTTGGCTGAGATGAAGGTTCATTGCCAATGGCATCAACTCCTCCAGTGGCACCTCCAGCTAGCGGGGTCTGCTCATGGTTGTTCCCATCCTGGTTGAGGTCGATGGGTGGAACGCGACTACGTCCATAGCCTCCTCCACGCCCAAGCTCGGGCTCGGGTGGAGGCAGACGGTTGCCCAGACGTGCGTAACGATGTGCAGACATCTGCAACATGGGTCAACAATGGTTTAGTACTTTATTGATTCAATATTATTAAATGATTTCAATGATTTAAGGAAAAACATTTAATCTATCCAACACTCATACAAAGAAGCAATAAGAGCCATAAAATGCGATAAGTTCAAACATTCATTACATGGTTTGCATTACATGGCATCGTCTCTAGCAGCTACACTAGATGACGTGTGAGACTCGCACTACGAGAAGGTAACGCATGGAGGGTACATCAGGGTAGGTACATCATGACTCATGGATAACAACTGACTCGATTTCTACTCATGACATGGCCACGCAGGGTCCACACTACTCTGACTCGTACAACGGTGTGTCGTACACTGCTGGGTGGAAGCAGTTGCCAAGAACTGTCAACTCCTCCTATGACATGTGAAGGTGCTTCACATAAGCCTAGGCCTCTCCGAACTCCATGGTCAGTGGCAGGTTGGTGGGAGCTGGACAGTGGTCGTGCCTCAAGAAAGTCTGACCAATCTGGAAAGTTTCCTTGAAGGAGTCCTTGCGTCTGGCTGACAGAGGAAGTCTATCCTGCAACTCAGCGTACTCCTGGTAGCACCTCTCATTAGAGTTCTTCCAAGCTATCTTGAGTCTCTTGTATCTATCCACCAAGGTCTCATTCTGGATCATCAGGGCAATCAGATGGCCTTGGTTGCACTGTGCTTTTGCTTCTGCTTTCTTCAGGGCTTTGATGAGCATTGACTTCTCACACTGCATAGTGAAGTTGCTCTTGCCGTCTTCCCTTCTTCTCTTCTGAAGTTCTTGGGTCTCCTTGTCCTTGTCCATCTTCTCTCCTTCCAACTAGAGGACTCTTGCGTCAAGGTAGTAGTTCCGCAGTCCAATGTCCTCTACCTTGTCTCGTAGGTCAGCGACTTCAGCTTTGTGGGCTCTTGCCTGATGGGCGAGCTTGTCCTTCAACTAAGTGATGGTTTCCTTGAGTCCTTCCTTCTCCTCAGCTTCCTTCTTGCAAAACTCCTGGTACTCCATTAGAGTGTTGCGGTCAAGGCGTCTCTTCTCCAAGTGCTCTATATAGCGGTTCTGCTCGAAGAGGTGAGCGGCGGAGGCACGGTTGCAGAGACTGGTCTCAGCTAGGATGATCAGTCTGACCAGGTCATCATGCTGCTCTGGTGTGAGGAGAGAGTTCAGGGCCTAAGGAAGAAGACAGAACTCTGTGTTGCAAAGGTGCTCGTACGAGGTCTTCATCACTTCACGCAGAGCCTTGAGTGACCCAGATTGGATTCCTTCCTTGATTGAGTCCTCGACTATCATCTCTAGGAGAGCTGGTACTGAAGACAGGGTCTGACTAGCGGGGATCTCTAGGTGAGTGACCACATAACCCTTGATTCCTCCCTCTAGGTCAGGTGCTCCAGTGTAGGTGTACTTGATCTCCTCGACAGGTACTCTGAGTACTCCTAGAACACGGCGTAGAGTGTACGGAAAGCCTAGGAACTCCTGTCCCTGGTAGGTGAACTCAGCCTCGGGCATGCTACTCAATGGTCCAAGCGGGGGTCCAAAGCTTGTCATCTGCACGTTTAAAAGGGGAAAGGGTCAGCAAGTCAGTAACAATAGAGAAGCCTTGCATAAGAAGAAATGCAGGGTCGGTATATAACCAAAAGAAAAACTGGTTTGTCCTATACTAACGTCCATTTCTAGGGTTTCGTCCTAGGGTCAAGTATGGCTTCGATACCAACTAAAACGACCTTGATTTTCGTGAAGGGAAAACCACAGAGTCGATGTGTAAAGTGACCATTTAAATCACAATACCCGATAACAGTTGAATACAATATTCCATACATGGAACAAAAGAGTGCAATAGAGAGATTTACAATAACTTATTGCATCGCCTCTTGGCAGAATCAGAGTTTATGCAGCATAACAATAAAAGCTTGAAGGTGCGGAAGCTATCATCCTCAATCCAACTTGAGCGTAGGCACGAAACCCTCAATCGCTATACTCCCCAGATGAGTACTCACTCCTTGAACCTAAAACCAAATTTTTAGTACGATTTGTACTAGCCACACTCTCATCCTATGCATTGCTTTGTGGTAACTAGATGCAATTCTTGGACAAACAAAAAGGAACCTATAAGGCTAGGGTTTTCCTATGCATTTAATCAGGTATATAGATAACATAAAATAAATCAAGTTTTAAACACATTCCCATCCCACAACATCCATCATCATCCATCTCTAATCCTCCATCCCATCTCCTCCAACACCATCTTAGACTCAAGTTGACAGGCCAACTCCCTTTCGGCTTGTCTCAGCGGCTCGCAGCCCTCAACCTAGCTCACGACCGGAAAAACACACTCAGGGGGAAGGTAGAACACTCCACTCTCTAGTCCGGTGCATGCGAAACTCAGGAAAGGTCCATAGCCAAAGGATTTGGCTTATGTATCGATCGATCAACCATACACTCTTCAGAGGTTTCACTAATCCACTAGATAACCATCATCGGTGTTGATCACCACCTAGGCAGATTCTGGGCGCCTACTGCCATAGAATGATGCCACTCTACCATCCAGCTCTGGATCACTGGAACTATGAAGAGAGCATGTATTCGCTCCCATAGAGGATGCCATGCCATGTACCCGCTCCCAAAGGGGGTGCCATGATCATCTCAGTAGGGTGTTAGCTCCATCCTATGCATATACCTTCCAATCACTACTCGCCTAGCAGTAGTGGCATTGATCTATCCAGCGGTTCTGCCATCTCCCCCCATGGAGAGCGAGTGGAAAGCAAGAGATTCCTAAGGTTCGGATACCAGCACAGCAGTTCCTAAGTTTGACCAAACTGGGATATTTTCATCAGGGTTTATCTTTAATGTGCTACCACGGCACCTCTCAGAGGATCACACCCAAAGACCACCATCACATCTCAGTTAGCCCACCACAGGCTCCTCTCATGGGAATGTCTAGATCCATTCCCCGGCAAGACTTGCTCCAAAAGCTCATCGTAGATCCTAGCTCAATCGACTCTACCCTCACCCTACTCCCTGCCGTATGTTCCACCCCAAACCCAGATCCAACATCATCTGCTCACATGCCCATCTGATCCATCAATTCACACATCCAGCCTGGCACCCTCCAGGCCTTCCCAGGGTTCATCATGTCGCATCAAAATGTAAGCGAGTGAAGTATATAAATATAGTAATAGCAGATAAGCAAGTGGCTAACATAACAGCGGGTAAGCAGGTGAAAGTTTATAACAAGGTAGGGCTCATCAAATAGTAATCTATCATGCAATCCTAGCACAGGCAAGCATTATAGCAACAGGAATTAAAGCACTAGCCATACTACATTTGCCATGCATAATGGGATCTATGAGGTTGGGTGAGGTGTGACACCTTCACTGATGTAGCTAGGGTAGTCACTGTCGTCAGACCTGTCCTCGCTCGAGCTTGTAACAAGATTTAATGGTCACAAAAACGACCCCTATAGATTAGCACAAAGAATGAATGCAAAATAGAAGATCCAAATGCACTCAAACATAACCTAGATAGATAGGGCTCGATTTATAGAAAATTTGGATATGTGGATCGCATTTTTTGGAGCTTGTATGAATTAGTTATGAATTTTCAAAGATTTAACCATTTTCTGATAAAGAAAAAAGGCTGATTAATCTGGTGCTAACACGTGGCAGCTTCTGATAGGGCCATGTGTCATGCGCGGTCAACTAGGTCAACACAGGTGCTGACATGGCGGATGACGTCACGCTGACATCATGCTGACGTCAGCGTTGACCGGGTCAACGGAGGTATGACAGGTGGGTCCGGGGTGACGTCATGCTGACGTCATGGTGACATCATCAGTCAACGGTCAACGATCAACTGATAGGTGGGGCCCACATGACATCACTGCTGATGTCATCACTGACTGGTGGGTCCAGGCTCGGCTCACGGCTCAGCTCACGACTCCCGGCTCAGCTCGGTTCAGTTCACGGTGAACCGACGCCCGTGGGGTCCACTGTCGGCGACATGGTCCACATGAGCCGAGTGCATCCAGTTCACATCTGGGTTTCATGCGGTCGACAACTTGGTTCATAGTCCACCGGCTCCTCTTGGTCCCACTGTCAGCGACACGGTTCACGTGCACCAAGTCCATCCACTGCTCCACCACTTCATCCCCTTCCTCTGTCTGAGACGGCCCAATGGCGCGGCTCACCGATGGTGACAATCCTCCAAAATCTGACACCTCTGGTTGTTCCCTGATCCCATCTTCCTGCCCAACGGCTTTGAGACTTCATAGCAAACACGATGATGGGCTTCAAGGCGGCGGATTGGCTTCCGATGACGCGCTCTGCGGTGGACGGCGGCTCGGCGGCGGCGACGCTCGGTGCATTCTTCACTCCGGGGCACTCCAGCTCCAATTGGTGGCATGGATGCACGATTGGAGTCACACAGCACCTGCCCGAAGCACCGATGGTGACCAAAAGCCACGGTGGAGTCCGCGCGGGCAGCAACTCCCACGGCGGAGCTCCGACGCGTCCACGGTGCATGGCTACGGTACTCCAAGGGGTCCACGGCCTCCATCTTCATGTCCAGTCGATGCAGCTCATCTGGTGGAGGATGTCATCATGTCCTTGTCCTTTGAGGCAGTCAAAGACGGCGGGAAAATGGTGGCGGACGTCAGCGCTCTGGTGCGGCAGCGCACCGGCACGATGATGGCAAGGTGGCTCAGGTCGGTGCTCCGGCGAGGAAAACATGGAGCCAAGGGCGCACGGAGTCTGTCTCATCAAGGCGAGTGTGGATCCGAGGTCAATGGAGGGTGAGGTTCAACAGAGAGGTGGCTGGGTGACTTCACCGCGGTGGCGCTCGGCGTGCGGCGGCGGGCAAGGCGGTGCTCCGGTCTGGCATCCTCCCGATGCCGTGGTCCAAGGGGGCTTGGCTGGCCTCGTGCGTGTGTGCGGGTGTGTCTAGAGGGAGACCGGCGGAGGTCTTGGCCTACGCGCTCCCAAGACGGAGCGCCATGGCCAACAGCACGGGTGGAGGTTGGGAAGAGAAGCATGGTGGAGGTGCCCACTGGCGTGGGTGTGGATAAGAGGTGCGGTACAGATCCAGGCTCTGGTGTTCTTGTGGCTCCGTCTTGCGGTACATCCTCCTCTTCTTGCTCCCGGTGCAGCAGCACGGCGGAGCTCCTCTTCTTCTCCAACTTTGGCGGTGACTTCTTCTTCCTCCCTGACCCCCTTCTTCTCCTTTCCTCCTCCTCTTCACAAATTAGACTAGCGAGGGTGCAATTGGTATTCCACCGGAGTGGTGGCGGTGACTGGGAACCCTAGAGCTCCAGCCCCTTGCTTATATAGGCGGAAGTGGAGGTAGGTGGCCGGCGGACGGCCGATCATGGCTCTGGCTTGATCAAGCTACCAAGGAGGGGTCCAGGTCACTGGTGAGGTGCTTGGCCGGGTCCATGAAGCAACGAGAGAGGGCTAGGCAGCGCCGGGTGCGTGAGCGCTTTACTGCGGCGTAGTTCACCGAGGCCGCAGCGCATGTGCGTGCGCGCTCGGGGGATTCGCCTGCGGCCATGGGCGTTGCATGTAGGGGATGTCAGGCCAGATGGAGTGCGGGCGAGCGTGGATGTGGATCGGGCGGCCAAGGCAGGTTGCTTCGAGACGACGCGGGGAACAACGCCTGGCAACGGCGACGTCAGCGTGCGCGGCCGATCGGGTGACCCTAGCGGCGCTTATGACAGGTGGGGTCCACAGCGGGTCCCGCCCGTCAGCGACAGCGGCGGCAAAGGCGTGGCGCGAGCGCGGGCGAGCGGTTGGGCTGCCTTGCTGGGCTGCGCGCGCGGCGCGCTGGAGTGAGCGGGCGAGCGCCAGCGGGCCGGGCTAGCTGGGCTGGGCTAGTTGCTTTTCTTTTTCCTTTTCTTTTTCTTTTCCTTTTTCAAATATTTTTATATATATATTTGTGATATGCTGATTATTTGCAACAAGGTAGAGAGCATACATGGCCCAAATAATGTTAGGGTATTATTCCCTTAATGTTTATTTGCCAAAATAAATATTATTTATCATTTTTATTATTCAACACA
>CM041641.1:32327747-32388939 GCA_023333625.1 Bothriochloa decipiens | reverse complement strand
CACATGAATGCTATGCATGATATGATGGGGTTAATGCAGGGTTAAGGGGTACATGATGACATGTCACACTCATCACTCAGGGTTTTGTCAAAAAATTTTATAGCTCGGATTTTTGGGTTGTTACAACATTGGCCTTCCCAGGGTGATAGAGAATCTCTACATCGTAGTCATTAATCAACTCAAGCCAACGATGTTATCTCATGTTCAGATTTTCCTGGGTAGAAAAGTACTTCAGGCTCTTGTGATCGGTGTAGATTTCACACTTGTTTCCAATCAGGTATTGGCTCCAAATCTTTAATGCATGGATCACAGCGGCAAGCTTGAGATCATGGGTAGGGTAACGCTATTCGTGCTCCTTAAGCTGGAGGGAAGCATAGGCAATAACTTTCCCATTCTGCATCAGAACACAACCGAGCCCGTGGCAAGATGCATCGCAATAGACCACAAAGTCCTGGTGGATATCTAGCAAGGCAAGAACAGGCATTGTGGTGAGCTTCTCCTTCAGGGTCTAGAAACTCTGTTCGCATTAGGGCGTCCATTCAAACTCGTTGATCTTTTTCAGGAGGTTGGTCATGGGGCGAGCTATCTTGGAAAAGTTCTCGATGAATCAGCGATAATAACCAGCCAATCCCAAGAAACTTCTCACATTGTCATATTCTATGGCGGCTCCCATCCCTTCATTGTCTCAATCTTGGATGGATCAACAGCTACTCCATCAGCATTGAGTACATGGCCTAGGAAAGCGACCTCCTCAAGCCAGAACTCACACTTGTTGAACTTGGCGTAGAGCTGATGCTTTCTCAACTTCTCCAACACTATCCTCAAATGTTGTTCATGCGCCTCAGCGGTGGCAGAATAGACAAGAATGTCATCAATCAAGACCACCACGAACTTATCCAGCTCCTGCATGAACACTTTATTCATCATGTTCATAAAATAAGCCGGTGCATTCGTAAGACCGAAGGACACGATGGTGTACTCATACTGCCCATATCTGGTGACAAATGCTATCTTGGGAATGTCCTCTTCTTTGATCTTCATCTAATGGTAGCCTAATCTAAGGTCGATCTTGGAGAAGTACTTGGCATTGTGAAGCTGATCTAGTAGGTCATCTATCCTCGGCAGTGGGTACTTATTCTTTATGGTCATGGCATTCAGGTTCCTGTAATCAATGCACATCCTCTGTGTTCCATCCTTCTTCTTAACAAATAGAACAGGAGATCCCCAGGGTGAGGCACTAGGCCTAATGAACCCTTTCTTGAATAGCTCCTCAAGTTTTTTCTTAAGCTCCTTAAGCTTGTCAACTGCCATACGGTAGGGTCGCTTGGAAATTGGACTCGTACCAGGCAATAGGTTGATCATGAACTCAACATCCCTGTTCGGTGGCATCCCTGGTAGCTCTTCAGGAAAGACATCGGGGTACTCACAAACTATAGGAACTTCCTCAAGTGACTTCTCTTCAAGGGCACATAGCATGGAAACATCTGTCCCTTTGTTCGGTTCACATCTGAACCGGCGACCACTTGGATGGGTTATATCCACAAATCTAGGTGAGCAAGATATCACTCCCTTGTTCTGGGTTAACCAATCTAACCCTAGAATGACGTCTAGGCCTTCGAAGGGTAGCAAGGTAAGATCAGCAAGAAATGTAAGACCCTCGATCGTGATACTCACTCCCTTACATCTTTTGGTACAACAAATGTTGCCCAAAGGTGAACTGGTGTATAAGGCTTCTTTTCGTGGAGTGACAAGTATATGGTGCTCTCGTGCAAACTGGGTGGATATATAAGAACATGTAGCACCTGAATCAAACAGCACGAATGCCTTAACTCCATGCACTAAAAACATACCATACACCATGTTGGGGGCAGCCTGGGCAGTCTCTACTGTGATGTGGGCGAGGCGGCCATGGGGTGCTCCAGATGGCACCGCTTGTACAGTGTGCCCTGGTTCTGCCTGGCGGGCGCTGGTTTAGTAGGTGCAGCCTTGTTCGGGCACTCGGCTGCCTTGTGACTCGGCTGGCCACACGCAAAGCAAGTGTAGGTCACGCCACCTATGGGGGTTGGCACGGTGGACCTCCATGTGCTACCTCCTAGTGCAGCATAAGCGTATGCTTGGCAGTCCTGAGTAGGGTGGGGGTAGTTGTTGGCGTGGGTACCACCGCCCCGGCTCAAACTGTGTGTAGCTCCCTGGGCGAAGCCAAAGCGAGGAGGCTGAGACGCCTCACCACGCGGCCTCCATGGGGTAGGTGCACAGGAGGTGCCCTCAGCACGGTGCTTCTTGGTCTTGCTAAGCGCCTCCTTCTCCGCGAAAACCTCGTCATGGTCCTTCTCAATCTCCATGCACCTGTCAATCAAGTCATGCAGGGTGTGGCTCTTGGTGCCTGAGAGGGAGAGCCTGATGTGGCTAGACAAGCACTTGTGGTAGTAGTACATCTTCTCTTTCTCAGAGTTCACCACTGAGGCAGGTGCATAGCGTAGTAGGTTAGTGAAGCGGGTGGTGTACTCATGCACCTTGTCAGCCCCATGGAGATGTTGCGGAACTCATTCTCCTTCTTCTCCAGTGCACCCTCGTGAATGAAGAATGCACGGAACTCCTCCATGAACTCATCCCAGGAGATGTTAGTGGGGTCCTGGTGGGTCTCACAGAGGCTGTCCCACCAAGATCTTCTAGCACCCACAAGCCGGTGAGTTGCCAAGCCAACACACTCCTCATCAGTGCAAGTGGTCAAGTCTAGCTTCTTCTCGACTTCCCTCAGCCAGTCATCAGCAGTGATGGGGTCAATGTTGGAGCCATTGAATGTTGGGGGCCTCAGCTTGAGAAAGAACTCTAGTTTCTTGTAGAAGTCATCGCGTGGCTCCCTATTGTGGGGGTGCAGCACATTCTCAGCTAAGACTCAAAGAAGCTCAGTCTGCTGAGCCATCACATCCGCCAAAAGTGGCACGGGTGGTGGTGGCGGAGCTGCATCTCCTCAGGCTCAGGCTCAGTAGCAGGTTGTAGTGGTCCTCCAGCCATGCCTCCAGCAGCTGGTTCTGGCTCAACAACCAGCGGTGATGGTGGGTGTGCGGGCTGTGGGGTGGCAGCATGAGGTGGCTCCTCAAGGATGAGGGGTATGTGACCAATGCGTCCACGACCACGACCATGACCACATCCACGGCCCCTGGTGGGCACAGGTGAAGGGGAGTGGTTGCTCAGGCTGCTGGCACGATGAGTGGACATCCTGCTTAAATATAAGATTAGGGCATGAGTGCATGTGATATAACTTTGACATTAATGATGTAATAATTAAACTAGTTTATATGATTTAAAAACATTTAAATCTATCCAACACTCATACAAAGAAGCATGAAGATCCAAAAAGATGCGATAAAATCCGAATCATCCATTACATCAGGTGGGTACATGGCAATACCTCTAGTAGCTATGCTAAGAGGCTCGTGAGAAACGTACTACACACAGGTAGTTCTAGCAAAAGGGGTGGACAAACTACTCAACAACATGGTGAGTCTGGTCATTCAGCCACACAGGGCCCATCATCTCCTGATCCTACACTACACTAAATCATCCCTAGGGACTGGTCCAAACTATAAGCTATGGGGGAATACCAATGCCAGAGGCTTGGATCTGCTCATCAGTCATCCAAAGGCGACAGACGTAACGATGGGCCTCCTCGAGCTGAGGGGTGGACACTGATTGTCCGCTGAGTCCAGTGGTGGGGCACCCACTCAAGTTGAGGTGAGATTGCCCCAGCTCGAATGTCTCAACTCTGACCTTCTTACGGGCTTGTAAGGGAAGCTCGTCTTGCAATTCCTCATACTTTTTTAACTCTCTTGCGATCTGACCTCTTCCAAGTCTCCATGGTGCGTTTGAGCTTGTCCATGAGGTATGCTATCTTGTGGATGTAGTTGATTAGGTTTCCCTGGTTGTAGTCGGCGAGGGTGCATGCCTCCATCAACCTCTCATAGAGTGCACTACACTGCTCATGAAGTCTGTCCCTGTAGAGGGCATCATCACTCTACTTCTGGAACACCTTCGTGTGGTCCTTGTTCTTCTCAGCTAGAGTGGTCTCAAGATACCAGATCTTCTTGTTGAGTTGGCTATCATGGAGCTAAAGCTTCTCCATTTCATTCATCATCCTGGCGATCTGGTCCTGGTGAGTGTGCTCCTTGCATGCTAACTCACGTTCTAGGTCCGCAATCTTCTGCTTCCATGCTGCCTCCTTGCTTTCTGATTCGCGGATTCTCTCATGAACCTCCATTAGGTAGTTGTGGTCATGATGTCCCTTTTGCTCCAGCTCGGCAATGTACATTTCCTGGCACTGTAGGTACATTACAGAGGTGCGGTGGCAAGGGTTACAGTCAACTCTGATATTCTGCTCGGTGTAGGCGATCTCCTCCCAAGTACCCTACTGAATGTTAAGGGCACGAGGAAGCAGACGAAAGTGACTCTCCTTCAGGAAGTCAGCCCTATTGCGTAGCACAGTGCGAAGTGCCTAGCGCAAAATGGTCTGTGCACACATGCCGGTGTTGTTGTCGAAGGCGAAGTTGGTGAAGGCAGCAACTCCAAGCAGGTTCATGCTTGCAGGCACGTTGATGTAGACTGCCTTGTAGCCCTCGATGCCTCCTCCATGGGTGGGCTTGCCGCGGCAAAGGTGCTCGATGTTCTCCACAGGAACACCAAGCTCAGTGAGAACCTTGTGAAGCACGTGATCATAGCCTCCATACTCTGTCCCGTCAAGTCTGTACTCAACGACATCCATCGGCGGCAACGGACCAAGCGGCAAGTTGGGGTCCATCTGCAAGTTGACGTGAAAGTGGAATTAGAAATCTATTGTAGAGAGAGGTAAGCCATGCATAAAAGCGCTATGCAAGGTTGGTATATAACTGAAACAGGTCAAGGTTCTCCTCATTCTATCATCCAATCCAAAGGTCTCATCCTAAGGTCAAGCATGGCTCTGGTACCAACTGAAACATCCTCAATTTTCCATGATGGGAAAATACACAGAATAGCGAATAATACAATAGTTCGAAGCTCAAACCATCACATTATCTAGCAATTGTTGATACAGAAATCCATACTTCCAACAAAAGAGTACATTTAGGGGGAATTACATAAATAGTTCGTCGCCACACTGGCGGAATCATCAGAGTAGTTGCCGCGTCTAGGATAGCTATGGAAGGCAAAAGTACAATAAATCTCCAAAAGAAGCCTGAGCGTAGGAACGAGATGTCTCCTCCTCATTGTTGAATTCATAGTCGGATTCACCTGCCAAATAATTTTTAGTATGATTTATACTGGCCATATCTCCCACCCTATGCTTTGCTTTTGCTATGTAGTATTTGGTGGGATGCAAAGGATATAATCAAGCGACCTAATATATGGCTGTGGTTTCCTATGCAAGTAGTGACCAATATTACATAATATAGTTCATCAAGTTTTAACCCATCTCATCCACATATCCATCCCATTCCATCACCATCACACACATCTCACCCTCTCGCACTCAGTCGATAGGTCCAACTCCCTCTCGAAACCTTTCTCAGCGGCTCACAGCCGGAAGGGTAACACCAGGGGAGAATAGAAGGACTCCTCTCACTACTCCTGAGAAGTGTGGGTCTTAGGAAAAAGCTATACCAGTGGCCCGTGGACTATATATATTGTCGGTGTTCTGACCCTCGAGGGGTTAACACCAACGAGTAATATTGTATTCGCGTGCTCCCTAATCCGGTGGGTGATGCAAGAAGGACACAATGATTTATCCTGGTTCGGGCAAAGAAGGCCCTACGTCCAGCGGGGGGAGGATGATTCGTGTTATCTTGCACCGAAGTGCTAGTACAGGGGAAAATACAAGCAGGTGTGAGGAGCGCGTGGTGGAGCTTGAGCGTTCGGACGCCTAGTGCTCAACCTTACGCTGTCTCACGGTGTCGTTCTATGTTCTAAAGACTTAGCGTTTCTATCTCTCGATCCCTCGGTTTTTGTCCGGTCCCCCTCTCTAACGCCCTGGCGCCTCCTTTTATAGATGAAGGAGGGGCACAGGTGTATATGTATTTCGAGTTCGCATGACGTTGATGACGTACGACGTTGAGGCCGATCACGTCGGTGCCGCTGTAGTGATGTACGTCGGTATGGGATGCCCTGCAACCGTCGCGTCGGGAGTTGTTGAAGTTCCGCTCGAGGGTTCGCTTGATGAAGTCGAGGGGCGACGGTCGAGGGTCTTATCTGGAGTTGAGGGGGTCGTGTCGAGGAGGTCGAGCTTCGCTGGATAAGACCGAATCCCGAAAAACACGGAAAACACGTTAGTTTATACGTCTCAAGGCGGTGCGGGTCATGGCACAGCGCCCGGTATGGCGCAACAGCGTAATATGACTTGCGGGATTCCGGGGTATGGGCGGTAAAAGCAGATTTGACCACCACGCCTGCAACTGTTACCGTAACTGTGGCCATGCGGTTAGGCGAGGGTAGATAGATCGCATTAAATGCGCTCGGATCCGTACGGGGGAGTTGGTAGCCGAGGGGTGCACTCTCATCGAGGGCTGCCCATTCGCACGAACGAAGTTCCGTCTTCGAGGGCAGGCTCGTTCGGCGGGCAAAGTTACGTCCTCGAGGGTAGGCTCGTTCGCTGGGCGAAGTTCCATCCTCGAGGGGTCGCCCGAATTGTAACCTCGAGTGTACAGTACTAGTCCGTTCGGTAGTTTTTTGAGTGTACAGTACTAGTCCGTTCGGTAGTTTTTCGAGTGTACAGTACTAGTCCGTTCGGTAGTTTTTCGAGTGTACAGTACTAGTCCGTTCGGTAGCCTCTCGAGCAGACTTTGGCTTTGGGCCGTCATCGTTCGTGGGTCGGTCCGAAGTGTCTCAGCCTGTGGGACTTTGTACGTTCACGCGGGAGGTCACAGGAGGAGTCGAGTTGCCGTTTTTGCGGGGTTTAATTCGGTAAACCTGGGGTTTTGGGGTACCCATTTCCTCGATAACGACATATATAGATTCATAAACTCTGCAGAGCGTGTACTCCTATAACCACAGGATCACCATCATCGGCGGTGCCCCGCCTAAGCTGATTCTGGCGGCTTCCTAACCAGTGCGATGCCACCCTACCACTCAGTACTAGGACATTCTGGATAGGTACCACCGGCACACTGAGACTGTGAGACATAGTACCAGGCCCCTGAGGTCACTATGTTGTCCAAGAGGGTGTGGGTCTCCATGCCCATACCTCCTAACACTATCTACTAACAACCTAGTAGTGGCACCATCCTAGCTAGTCAGACATCCGTCTCCCGCCCATACAAGAGCGAGTGGTGAGCACGTAAGTCCCAAGGTTTCGGTCCTCAAGAGATATAAGGTCCTAGGGGGATCAGTCAGGATTATCTTCTCTTAGGGACTACAACAGTCCGTGCTACAACAGCACCTCCTACCCGGGGCTTCGCTCCATGAAGGTTCTCACCCCCGGGATCACCATATACCTCACAATGTGCCTGCCACAAGCACCTCACACAAGAATGCCTAGAACACATCCCCCAACAAGACTCGCCCACATGGCTCATTGTAGAGTCCTATCCAATCGACTCAACCCTCACCACACACCCAAGATGCACGCAGCACTCTCCCCGAGTAAAGTGGCACCATGTGCCTTAACCATATAACCATACTCTCCACCACACATCACATCACACAGATATAAGCGTAGTAGAAGTAAAGCATCATAAGTAAATAAGTGTGCGTCTAGCCTATCAACGGGTGTGCAAGAGTAAGGTTGCGACAAGGTAAAGGCTCATCAAGCAAATCTACCATGCAACCTATCATCAGGTGATATTCATAAATAAAGCACCAGCAAACTAGATATCATGCCATGCACAATAGGATCTACGAGGTTGGGAGGGGTATGGCACCTACGAAGTCATCATCGAGCTCCTCCTCGTACTTGTAGTCATCCTCCTCAAACCGCTCCTCCTCTGAAACGAGACATAATAGCCGCGTTAGCGGCTCCTATAGAGTCAACATAAAAAATCAATAAAAGTCAATAACTCCAAATGCACTCATACATAAGCCTATGACGTAGAGCTCATTTTTATAAAAATTTGGACACTTGGTTCATATATTTTGGAGTTCGTATGAATTAGTTATGAATTTCAGAAGTTTAATCTAATTTATGAAAAAAGGGCAGATAACCTGGACGCGACAAGTGGCGGGTTCTGATTGGTCCATGTGGCATGCGGGTCCGACAGAGGTGGTGTGGGGCTGACATCATGCCGACGTCATGCTGACATCAGCACTGACGCACGGGTCTTGCGGCTGGATGACAAGATGATGTCATGCTAACGTCATGCTGACGTCAGCACTAATGGGTGGACTCGGTCAGTGGCTGACAGGTGGGTCCCACAGTCAATGGTCACTAACAGGTGGGACCGGGTCAACTGTCAACGTTGATCGATCAATGGTCAATGACGACCGGGCCTCGACCGGGCCTCGACGGGCTTGGGTAGGGCTGGATCTGGGCCGGGTTGGGCCGGCCCGGCCCGGACACGTGTCGGGCTCTGGTCATGCCACGTCGTGGTCTAGATCTCAGGTGGGCTCGGTCCACGGTCGGCCAGTCCATGGACTTAGTCCATAATGGACCGCAGGCAGAGCAGCTGGGTGGCAGGCTGCGGTTGGTCCAGCTGGGTCCACGTGGACCCAGTGGACGTGGTCCAGCGGGCTGGGGGAAAATTTCCCCTTCTCTGCCTCACGCGTGCGCGGTCGGAACGGCGGCCTCGGCCGGCGGCGAGCGGGCGAGCAGCGGCGGCGGGCGGTGCTGGCTAGGCTAAGGCGAGTCTAAGCGGGCGCAGTGTCCAGACCAGTGCAGCAGCGCGATCTGTGCGGCCTCTCGGGGCTTGGCCTCGCCGGCGTGTGCGTGATGGTGGCGCCAAGCGGTAGGGACGCGGCGACGGGGTGCTACGGCGTGCGGGGCTCATCATGGACTAGCGCTACGGGGTCTCGAGGTCACGATGAACGAGTTGATGGCCTCAATTTGGAAAAGCGGTCTCCTAGCGAGGCTGTAAAGTGTGGCAGCGGTGGACGGCGTCGGCGATGGAGCTCCGGCCGATTACTTCACCCTGGACACCATCTTCGTCCATCTCCTTCTGTCTCTAGCAGCTCGGAGCTTGAATTGCTCGACTACGCAGTAACAGGGCTTAGCAGGCGCGCGTGATGACGGGCATCGCGGCAACGCTCCGGCGGCCGAGGTCTGAGTGAACCATAGCTAGCAAAGGTTCTAAGCTCCTCTGCGGTTCTTGCTGGCCCATGAAATGTTGCCAAAAGCGTGTTCTAGGATGAGGCGAAGCTGCCCATGGAGCTAATGAGAAGAATCAGTGGACGGAGAGATGGGAACACGGGTGATGAACTGGCGGTGACCATGGCAAGGGAAAGCTCACCGAGCTATCCCGACGACTGCGGTCGATGCGGAGGCATGGCGAGCCACAGTGACGTAGTTCGGCTCGAGGTCATAGCTGCAGCGTGTAAGCGTGGTGTAGGAGTAGCAGAGTGGCCTCGGCAGCTCCCTTCTTCTCCGGCATGGGCGGTGCCGATGCTCGGCTCTGGCTCCTCTTTTCTAGTGGTTGAATCCCTTTCCTATCCCCTGCTCCTCCTTCCCCTCCTACTCCTCAGACGAGATGGCGTGACTAATTGCAAAGGCGGCTGTTGGCACCAGGAAACCCTAGCAGTGCCGGGGTCCCAATTTTATAGCCGGTGTGGCTGCCATGGACGGCGGTGGACGACCGGGATGTGGCGAGGCGCATCGAGTGGCCAAGCGAGCTCCGGGTTAGGGATAGGGTTACGCGGTGTGGGCAAGCGAGATGGACAGCTCGGCATGTGGACAGATGCGGGCGAACGGCGTGGAGCAGCGCTCCCTTTTCTGGTTCGGCCGATGGGACGGCGGAGCGACGGAAGAGGAAAAGGTAGGAGCTGACAAGATGGGACCCAATCATTAGCGGGAGCAAGATGACGCGTGGCGCGGGTGGGTCCATGATGGGCCGCGGCTTTGCTGGGCTAGCCACGTGGGGCGAGCGGGCGTGGCAGCGTGCGCATGCTGGGCCGCTTGGCTCTTAGGCCACGACTCGTGGGCAATGGCGCTGGCAGGGCACGCGCGTGGGTGAGCGGTGGGGCGCGGCCGGACTGGGCCGCTGGTTGGGCCAGCGTGGGGAGGCAATAGCAGGCCGGTCTGGGCTGCCTGGGCTGGTTTGCACTTCTTCATTTATTTCCTTTTCTTTTTCTCTTTTCTTTTTCTATTTCCATTTCTTAGCTACTAATTAAACTATGCCGAAGATCCTTGTTAAAGCTAACATGTTAGTGATCAAGATGTACTTGGTGGGTCTCCTAGGGTCTCAAGGGTATGTTGGTAGCCGTGTCAAAGGTTAATAGCACATATATATGTGTTAAATGATTATTTGATTTTATTAGACATTGCATAAAATCAAATAAGAGGCAAATCATACTCTTGTAAAATAAAATGCAAATGCTCCAACTAACATTGGTGCTACTTGTGCAACTTATCGTGTGTTTTTCTACATGCCATTCACCAACAATGGGATACTTACGAAAAAATTTTGAAAGTTCGTATTTTCGGTGTTTGGATTTTTTTTGGGATGTTACACTCTCCAAGCTTAATATCAACACTTGGATCACAAGTGCACTTCAAATCAATGTTCAAGAATCATCGCACAAGGATTTATGGGCCCACATCAAAGGAACCGACATCAAAACATTTCAACCAGCACCAAGGACACACTCCATGACATATGGGGACACCCGCCAGGGGGCCCACTTGTCATAGAGGGGGTTGGCCGACCCCCTCCTTGGGTGCTCCCAAGGTCAGTTGCACCCCACCGATGTGTGCATGCCTCCATGCACCTGGTTTGATCACTACCATCCATCAAGGTCGGTTTGGAGGTCGGTTTGATCCAATGGTGGGAGATTTAAGGCACAGATTGATGATGTGGCGCTGGAGTAGACCCTACTCTACCTCCCATATAAATGCCCCCTAATCCTTCACATTAGAGGCATGTATCATAGGAAGAAGACTATTTTAGTAGCTTAGAGTGAGAATAGTGGGAAGAGAGTGAGGAGTCCCAAGGAGGTGTCTCGTCCTGCCAGGAGTATTCTCCGAGGAATGCCTCAGCGGATGTGAGTCTTCGTGTAAGTCCTACATTTGAGTCTTTTCTAGTATTTAAATTCTGGTTTGGTACTTTAAGTATTTAGTCTTTTACTAGCACACTGTTTTACTTTGGTGAATTGCTCGAAGCATTAGCTGTGCTTAGAGTAGTAAGATTAGTGTAGACGTGGTGTCTAGACAACATCTTACTAGTGTGAGCTGCTTGTCGCACTGTAGGACACCTAGCGCGAGAGTGACAGACCTTGCTATGCGGAGAGTTCCCTATACATGTGCTAGGCAAGTTAACATTGTGAGAGCGGGGCTGAATAGGGTTGTCACCTCGGTAAAGAAGGAGGTGCAAACCTCATTAACTCGATTCGCCATTTCATCTATTGCCCCTACTAAAGGACCGAGGTGGTAAACCTCATTATATGTAGAGTACCGCAGCTTGATATTTCTGCTCGATAGACCTCTATGTTCCCAATCCTATACCCTTTGATCATCACCTGATGACCTTGATCCTAGTTGAACCACTTCACGTTCCCCATGGAAATCACGATACCTGAAATACTCCCAGTGAAGGCTACATTGACTAACATGAACCAACCATAGAGGTAGGGGTATCGAACCAAGAATAAAAGATCAGCCCGAGTCACTACAAGGTGACATGGGTCCACATAGTCCCCAAGCTTGATAGAAGATAGAAGATGTTGTATTGAGCCTTTTAAGAAAAAACTCAACATAGCACTAACTAGTCCATAGTCAGTGCCAAGTGAAAAATCGATGCGTAGTCCCCAGGTAAGTCCTGGACAGAGCACAGGCTCGATCGGGTCAAGGGACTCTGAGAACTGCTGGTCCGTAGACACCTCTGAGTGGCATGTCGAATGCGCAGTCCCCAGAAAAGTCCTAGATGGAGCACAGGCTTGATTGGGCTGAGGGACACCGAGAACCACTAGTCCGTGGACACCTCTGGGTGGCAAGTCGAATGTGCATTCCCTAGGTAAGTCCTGGATGGAGCATAGGCTCGAATAGGTCAAGGGATACCGAGAACCGCTGGTCCGTAGACACCTCTGGTGGCAAGTCAAATGCGCAGTCCCCATGTAAGTCAGAGACAGAGCACAGGCTCAATAGGGTCGTGGGACATCGAGTACCGCTGGTCCGTAGACACCTCTAGGTGGCAAGTCGAATGCGCAATCCCCAGGTAAGTCTTAGACAGAGCACATGCTCGATCGAGGCGAGGGACACCGAGAACCACTGGTCCGTAGACACCTCTAGGCGGCAAGTCAAATGCGCAGTCCCTAGACTATCGTAGGCAATTCCTTCAACTACCGACTAGTATTTAACGTTTTTGTCATCTTGGTAACCCCTTTTGCGTAGGGCGTCGATTATCATGGTGTTGGCTCGCTCTACTTGTCCGTTGGCCCAAGGATGAGTGATAGACACGTATTTGACTTTGATACTGAGCTCGTTGTAGAAGTCGAAAATGCATCGTTGGTGAACTAGGAGCCCAAATCAGTAATGATACTATTCAGCACATCGAATCAGTGGATGACATCATCAAGGAACTGCACTGCTTTCTCAGCTGTGGCTTTCTTGACAGCCTTGTTCTCGATCCATTTGGAGAATTTGTCGATGAGCACATAGACACATGTATGGCTGCCAGGAGCCTTTTTGAAGGGACCGATCATGTCCAGTCCCTAGCATGAGAAAGGCCAAGTGACCGGTATGGTTTGGAGTTCATGTGCAGGGACATGAATCTATATGGCAAACATCTAATAATTTTTGCACCGGCACACGTAATTTTGTGCGTCAGTGACGGCTATAGGCCAGTACAACCTTGCTTGGTAAGCTTTGCCGACCTGCGTCCGAGATGCAGCATGGTTACCACAAGTGCCAGTGTGGATATCTTTCAGAAGTTTTATACCCCTTTCTTGGGTTATACACTTCTGAAAAATCTCGGCTCTTGGACTCCTGCCATCAGCTCACCGTTGACCATAAGGTAGGCACGGGCTCGACGGAGCAGCTATTGGGCTTCGATTTTGTCCTCCGGAACAAGGTGGTCATTCAAGTATCTGACAAAGGACTCTCTCTAGTCAAGCTGGGGAGGCGCTTCCTGCTTGGCTGGCTCATCAACCGGCGGCTTCTCACTACCATCATCAGATCCCTACTGGCCGTTGGAGCTTGGCTCGACCTCCGGTGCATCGTCACTGAGCACCGCTATGAGCTGCTCGGTAATGGCATTGGGTGCTGGAGCTTCAGTTGCCTGATCAGGAATCAAAGACTTGATTAGATCTTCAACACTGAACTGAGATGACACGAGGCTATGCGGTGTGTGACACCGAGCCGTAGCAACGATGACGAGTCCCTGTGCAGCACGTGGTCAGAGATGAGGCTATGCGATGCGTGGCACTGAGTCGAGCAATGATGATGAGTCCCCGAGCAACGTGTGGTCGCAGACAAGGCTGTGCGGTGCGTGGCACTGAGCCGTGAGGATGAAGACGAGGCTATGCGGTGCGTGACACCGAGCCAAGAGATGAGCAAATGGACCAACTGGGCAGTAAGCTCCAAGCAGCCCAACTGTTCAGCGATGAAGTCCGTGTGCCAGGTGGCATGACCACCTGGATGATGATCCTTGATCCAGTTCCTGAGCATACGGAGTGTGCTCAGCAACCGAACCTTGTCCTAAAAAATAAACATGAAGAGCGGTAGTACATGATGTACAAATAATTGATCTCCAGAGAGAAAATTAGTAGGGTGATGTATTTTTAAATAGGCATGTTAAGCGGGTGATAATTGCCATTTTTAGAAGTCTGATATGTAGTCATAGAAAAATTTTGACAATTAAGTTTTGCCCCTGCCCTCAAAGCGAGCTAACTTCATGGGTGACGTAGGGATGCGCTAGTGAACAGCTTGGACGTCAGAATCACTAGGTACCTAGTACCATTAGAGAGCAACTGCCGAATCTTCTAGTGCCATGTAGCACGGAGCTGTAACACATCGTAAGAGGATCGAAGCAGCGCCTTGTCAAGCCGTTCTTGATGAGCAAGAAACAAAGTTTAATTATTACTTATGCAGGACGCATGTATGACAGACAGGATATGTATCCGAAGCTATGGTAGGGAGAAGACAACAAAGAACTTTATTAATTTCTCAAATAAACTTGGTTTGTCTTTGGAGACGTGTTGTCATCGTGGCGAAGCAGATGGACGTGGCGCGATGTCCGAGTTATGTACGCAGCTCGGACAGCTTGCTGATGACCTGATGTGACTTGACGAGGCATCGAACAGCCTGCTTGTGGGCGTGGTCGATGAGTCCATGCCTGCGTGTTCCACGAGCTTGGCATGGTGCTCGATCGTGTTGCCATGGAAGCTTGATGCTGTGGACAATCACGCAGCAGATGTAGAAACATACGGCAATAAAGTGCTTGAAATAATCTAAAAAGAGAAACATGACTTAGCTTTGCTCGGCATTTATCCTTGCTTCCTGCCTGATCGGACGGTATTCTAATTGCTTGTAAGTCGTACATAGGCAGCTCCTTCTTGTACGTCTCTTGGCCTGCGCAAGAGTAGGACTCCGTTGCCATCACGTATGCTGGGCTCAGCACCGTATCGGGTTTCGACTCCATGATGAGATCCGATCAGCGCAATGGTGCGACGTGATGGCAAAAATTGTACGTGTATACGCATCCAGTCTTGAACCTCGAGGCTACGGGAGCCAAGGCACTGTGCATCCAATTGAATCTAGTACTCGGGTGGTGGTCGATCCGCACAGATTTAGATCTAGGCGGCACGAGTGATCAGTATGGCTCGTATGTCCGCACCAACACAGGTGAATAGTGGTGAAGCTGTCGTCAACACATCGATCTGTGATCGAATCCACCAAGGAAGGTGCAGACGATTTGCCGGAGTAGACTTGTCGGCGAGATGGTCGATGAAGTTGGTGCACAAGTAGGCTGCACCGCCTCCATGGTTCCGGTGGTCATCGCTATACCGGTGGTCGGTGAACGCGCCGACGGTGAAGGTCTGACCTGCCTCGAACTCCATGGAAGTAGGGATGAAAACCATCTAGCTCGCCTCAAGATCAGATCGTGCACCCCTACCTAGCGCGGCACTATCGATGAAACCTCCTCGGCAGTCTACCACGGCGCACTAAGACCTATGAACCAGATGTAAGACGTAAGACAAACAACCAGGAAACCAGGGTTTATCCAGGTTCAGGCCGCTCGAAGGTGTAATACCCTACGTCCTGCGTGTCTGCTACTGTATTGATGAGTACCAAGGGATTGAACGCCCTAGATCGCACAGATCTAGGTTACAAGAGAGATCGTGGAGATCTGCTCTGTATTGAGATGTTATCCGTAGTAGGATGTCTGGTCTGTCTAGGGACCTCTGCTCCTCCTTATATATTCTAAAGGGACAAAGTTACAAGCAAAGTAGTCTATTTGGCACTATTCTAATACCTTGCGATGCACATCGTGTGCCACACGTCTTCATCTTGGGCTGGGCCATCTTCGATGGTGCGGCTCATGTATAGCCGTGAGGGTATATGGGGGTCATATCCCCACAGTCACTTCCTCTTGAGATAATGTGTGATGCTAGTGATCGTGCTATTGGTGTTGTCTTAGGACAGACCAAAGATAAGAAACATCATGCTATCTAGTATGCTAGCAAAACACTAACTGGGCCACAATTAAACTATGCAACAACTGAAAAAGAGCTGTTGGCCATGGTATTTGCTATAGATAAGTTTAGATCTTACTTAGTAGGAGCAAAAGGGATCATTTACTCAGATCATGCTACTTTAAAATATCTGCTCACTAAGAAAGATGATAAACCAAGATTAATAAGATGGAACCTATTACTCCAAGAATTTGATCTAGAAATTAGAGATAAAAAGGTTGTAGAAAACTCGTAGCCGATCATTTGTCTAGAATGCAAATCGAGGATAAATAGGATCTACCCATCAATGACTATCTCCAGGACGACACGTTCCTCAGAGTCTCAGCAGCCTACCCATGGTACGCAAACATTGTCAACTACCTAGTCTCAGGCTATGTAGCACCCGGGGTAGACAAGAAGGAACTTATCAAAGTGAGCAAAGTGCACCTGTGGGATGACCCATATCTCTATCGGGTCTGCCAAGATGGTGTGCTAAGGAAGTGTGTACCCATGACTGAAGCTGTCAAGATCATGGAGAAGTGTCATGGGACAAAATATGGAGGCCACTATGGTGCATTCAGAACCCATGCTAAGATTTGGCAGAGTGGATTCTACTGGCCTACCTTCTACGAAGATACCAAAGACTTCATGAAGAGATGTGCTCGATGACAGAAGCATAGGAACATCAACACCCGTGATGCCATGCCACTCACAAACAACCTTCAAGTGGAGCTATTCGACGCATGGGGAATCGACTACATGGGTCCATTTCCCCCGTCTCAAGGTTGTGAGTATATCTTGGTGGCAGTGGACAATGTGTCCAAGTGGGTAAAAGCAATGCCTTGCCGATCAGCTGACTCTATACACGCAAGGAACATGTTCAAGTAGATCATATTCCCATAGTTTGGCACCCTAAGATTAGTCAACAGTGATGGAGGAAGCCACTTTACTGACAGAAAGTTCTGCCGCTTCTTATCAAAAGTGGAGATAAGGCACAACATTGGGACACCTTATCACGCCTAGACAAGCGGACAAGCAGAAACATCTAACAAATAGATCAACAACATTCTATAGAAAACTATCAATGAGATGGGAACAACATGGAAAGGCAAGCTAGCAGATGCACTTTGGGCATACAGGACCGCATACATGACTCCAATTGGTATGACAGCATACCAACTTGTATACGGTAAGACATGCCATCTGCAGGTAGAGCTAGAGTACAAAGCACACTGGGCAAACAAGAAATGGAATATGTATTTTCCCTCAGCTAGAAGGAATAGGAAGCTCCAAATCTCTGAAGTGGCATGACAAGAGGATCAAGCAAAATAACAAGAGGATCTATAAAGAGAGAACTAAAAAGTGGCATGACAAGAGGATCAAGCAAAATGAGTTCCGTCCAGGGGACAAGGTTCTCATGTTCAACTCAAGGGTCACCCATGGAAAACTAAAAAGCAAATGGGAAGGTCCATTCCTTGTGATCGATGCCGCGACGCATGGAGCTGTTCGCTTTAGGGCAATGACGATAGCATTTTTAAGGTAAATGTCATCGTCTTAAAGTTTTTCTTGAATATGAACCTAGTGAAGAAGAATGTGACATGATAGAATTCATGCTTAACATAAAAACATAAAATTTCTTGCATTACTTGATTACTAGGATAGGATGTTTTAGGCATAGTGTAGTTTAGGCACACTATTTAGGGGTCCGGCTACCCATATCATTTAGGAGATCCCATAACCTGACCCTGCTCATTTTGAGCTCCCAAAAGGGGGGTCGGGCGATGCCACCCTAACACAGATCAAACTGTTGTTTCAGTGGGGAGAGCGAAGGGAATCCAAAAATCAAAATTTGAACTTCAAATTTTGAAAGGGAGGGGTCGGCTGACCCACCTTTTTTGGGCTTCGGGCTGATCCTCAATCTCCTAGTCGAGCTCAAACATCTCCCAGGATGCTCCCTTTAAAAACATTTGAATGTCGCTGGAATTCCTTGTCTAGCTTCTATATAACCTCCATTCAGTCCTTCTTCTTCTTTTCACCTCATTCCTCCACACCTTTAGTACCTTTCTACATCCCTAGAGCCCTCACATCCCCATTAGATCACCACCTATGGCTCCCACCAGCAAGAACACAGTGTGCCTCCTCATCCCAATTCACCCTTGCCGAGGCGATCACTCACCGATAGCCTCGAGTTAGCCTTAGCAGTAAATGTAGTTGATCCGGTACCTCTGGCCATGGCACTACCTACTGGAGTGATGCAGGGGATCCTGGGTGCATCACCCAATACCCCTAGGGGTCGGCCGACCACTCCAAGGCACCCCCAGCACCCCGCGTTGGCTTCGCGATATCTCACTTCACGTAGGGAGATCGGGAAGAATCACCATCTCCTTGGGCTCCACGGAGAGCACGGACTACACCACACCTACACTCTGACCACACCCCATTCTGGAAGAACCACCAGATCATGGGCGGTGGGCTGGGTAAAGGAAATGCGATAGTCCCCTCTCAACACAAAAGAGAGGAAGGAGCTGCGGGAGTCTCATGGCTCCTCCGCTAGTCCCTCCATTCACCGGAGGATGGAGCCGCCACCGATCAACGGTACTGCAGGAAGATTCCAAAATGATCGGGAGGAGAAGTCGGACATGAAGAGGCTGCTGCAAATCACCACCACTCTTAGGAATAAAAAAGGATTTTAGAGGAGACGGTCTCTAAGCTCAAGATGGCAAATCTTGACATGATAGATGATTTTTGCCATCTTCGCATTAGCACCAATGCGAAGCTCAAACACCTCACGAATGCCATAGGATGTGAGGATCCCTTAGAGCCACCTTCTCCCTAGATCAACCTAGGGCTTAGAATAATAAGCACTTATTTAGTTTATTTCCCTTTTCAAATTCTTTTATTTTCGTCATTGTAAAAGTGCCTACAATTTGATTTTGTTTCCACCAATTGAATGAATAAAGTTTTGTTTGAATTACATTGAATAAATAAAAGACTTTTAGTTCTGCTGGTGTGTTGCCACCAGCAGAACACCTGCACTTGACATTTGCCTCTATTTTTGAAATTCAGATCACTGAAAACCCTAAGTGTGGGGATCGACCGATCCCCCAACTACGGCGCTGAATCACCTTAGGCACACCATAGTGTCACTGATGATTGAGCCCGCTGACATGATGAAAAATGAACCGTAAAGGGGGTCGGGCGACCCCCTCCTTGCGGGCAAACAAGGAAACAAAGTGGGCTGTATTTTGAACTGAAGGAGAATCAAACCAACGCAATGGGCACCCACTGGTGGGGTCGGCCGACCCCACCAGAGGACCCTAGGCCTACCAGGCAGCTCGCCTCATCGACTACATCCTTCCTGTCTGGTTTGATCCCTTCACCCCTTTCCGATTTACTCATTCCTCTATAATTACTTTATTCTTGAAATAAAAATGATAAAAAGAATTAATTCTACATGCTAAATAATTTATGGCTTGAGTGACATGAAGTTCAATTCTTGCATATGTTCATGCTTATGGGTAAAATCTTATAGGGATCATATTGACTAAGCTGTTGATGAAAGTGATATAGTTCTTGGCTCATGATTCATACCATTTTAGTTCAAGGTACTTAGAGATTTATTTTAAAAATGTCATAAAACCATAGTTTCATTCACTCCTCATTAGCAAGAAATTCCTACCAGAGCCATATATTCATTTATCAAAGCAACCCTTGAATGCAACCTGCAGTTGTGATGAGTTTTGTCAAATCTAGTTGACCCTAGTGAGAGTTTTGTCATAGTCCTAAGATCGAGATCACACACACACCACAATTATATGCTGCTTTTACACTGGAAGTACACAGAAAACATGCTTTTCATTTCCACAAAATAGGTTGTCCATGCTTCAAATGTTAGAATACTTCTCTCTAAATATTGTTTAGTAGATGAGACAAAAGAAAAAGGGCTAGGTAAATAAGTATTCATACATAGATGGACACATGGAAGTCCATGCAAAAAAATAAAAAAATGCTAGCTTGTCTCAATAGAAAATAGAGAAAGAGAGATTTTATCAAATAAAGGAGCAACCTAGTCCATCACTTTCCACACACTTGCACATCTTGATCTCGGATTATGACACTACTCTCTTTGGATCCTTGCTTTGGTGTTGACGGTAATTATGCCCTGTTTTATACTACCATAACTATCAACCTGACACTCATTTTAGGGGTGAATCAACCAAACAAGTAGTGACATAGGTACAAATAATTGGTTCCAAATGTATATGTCATTATTTGGTTGCAAGTACTTGTTAGGTACTTTTCATGGCCTATAAGCTTAAATGAAGGAAGAAGACTACTTTAGTAGCTTAGTGTTAGAATAGTGGGAAGAGAGTGAGGAGTCCCAAGGAGGAGTCCCGGCCTGTCGGGAGTCTTCTCCGAGGAGCACCTCAGCGGATGCGAGTCTTCCCATAAGTCTTACATTCGAGTCTTTTCTAGTATTTAATATTCTGGTTTAGTACTTTCAGTATTTAGTCTTTTACTGGTGCACTATTTTACTTTGGTGAATTGCTCTAAGCATTAGCTGCGCTTAAAGTAGTAAGACTAGTGTAGACGTGGTGTCTAGATGACATCTTACCAGTGTGAGCTTCTTATCGCACTGTTGGACACCTAGCACAAGAGTGACAGTCCTCGCTAGGCGGAGAATTCTCTATACGTGTGTTAGGCAAGTTAACATCATGAGAGCGGGCCAGAATAGGATAGTCACCTCGGTAAGGGAGGAGGTGAAAACCTCTTTAACTCGACTTGCCATTTCCTTTGTTGCCCTCAGTAAAGGACAGAGGTGGTAAACATCGTTATACATAGAGTACCACAGCCTGATATTTCTGCTAGATAGACCTCTCTACACCCAATCCTATACCCTTTGATCATCACCTAATGACCTTGATCCTAGTTGAACCACTTCACATTCCCCGTGGAAATTATGATACCTGGTATACTCTCGGTGAAGCCTACATTGACTACCGTACGATTGCGGTATATCTGTTTGCCTCTTATGGTGTCAACAAGCTTTCTGGCGCTGTTGCCAGGGAACGGTAGCTGTTTTAACTAGGATAGAACTCATTAGTTATCTTTGTTTGATTAAAACCTTTTACACATCCAATGGATCAAACAACCCTTTTTTATTATATGGCTCCATCAGGCACTGAGTTGGAGCCGCCGAGTTCATCAAAAGCCATTTTGTCCTGTCATTATGAGCTTCGCCCAAGGCTCATAGCGATGGTTCAGGAGAATCCCTTTACAGGAGGAGTTGAGAATCCCTATACACACCTACGTGATTTCGAACAACATTGTTCATGCATCACATCTAAGGGATGAGGCGAGTACCCTTAAGTGGAAGCTATTTCCGTTCTCTTTGATGGGAAAAGCCAGACGGTGGTATACTCGCTACGTGGGTAGTGTAGGAGGAGAATGGGAGAAGCTGCAAGCCAAGTTTTATCTCACCTACTTCCCCATTTCACGAGTAGCTCATCTTCGAGAGATGTCTTAAACTTGAAGCAAGAAGAGGAGTCTCTAGGTGATGGAAATATTCCCTAGAGCTAATCATGTAGATGATGATATTCCGATTGTATCCATGATTAATAAAGTGTTCATTGAATATCCATTATAGACAACTTGTATTGATTGGCGATTATGTGAATAGTTTATGGAACTCAATTACTTGAATAGTTATTCTAAAGTTGTCCCTGGTCGACGTTCTTGTGAGAACACACTTGAATATTAGACTAGCACATGTATTAGTTGATGGCTATGTTTCACAAGTCATGGATATGGAGATGTCAAACTAATAATGTGGGCACATGTGAGACATGTAGGCTGGACTGACCCGACATGAGAAAGTCTCTATTCACATCATTTACGTTATATCCTTAGACCTAAGATTGTGGTATGTACTCAAGATGTGAAACGGCCTCCTTAGGGACTAACAAATGCTGCTCCATAACTGGGTAGTTATAAAGGTGATCTTTGGGTGGTCGGGAAGCATGCTATGAGACAAAGACAATCAAGATGGAATTTGCCCCTCTCTATGCGAGAGAGATATCACTGGATCACTCAAGTGATTGGATCAACAAATGCATGGCCGTGCTTGGGTTAAGTGTTAACCCACGAGTTGAACCATATATCGAGTGGCAAAGGGAATAACTTGTATGTGGTCGTAGTGGTTCATCTGATATGATCTTTGCGTGCACATAGGAGTTGTCACACCTTGCTAGAGGCCGCTGTCAACTATTGGGCGAGTAGGAGTATGTTGGGAATATGCCCTAGAGCTAATCATGAGATGATGATATTCTGATTGTATCCATGATTAATAAAGTGTTCATTAAAAATCCATTATAGACAACTTGTATTGATTGGCAATTATGTGAATTGTTTGTGGAACTCAATTACTTGAATGGTTATTCTAAAGTTATCCTTGGTTGGCGTTCTTGTGAGAACACACTTGAATATTAGACCAGCACATGTATTAGTTGATGGCTATGTTTCACAAGTCATGGACATGGAGATGTCAAACTAATAATGTGGGCACATGTGAGACATGTAGGCTGGACTGACCCAACATGAGAAAGTCTCTATTCACATCATATACGTTATGTCCTTAGATCTAAGATTGTGGTATTTACTCAAGATGTGAAACGGCCTACTTAGGGACTGTCAAACGCTACTCTGTAACTGGGTAGTTATAAAATTGGTCTTCGGGTGGTCGGAAAGCATGCTATGAGACATAGACAATCAAGATGGAATTTGCCCCTCTCTACTCGAGAGAGATATCACTGGATCACTCAAGTGAATGGATCAACAAATGCATAGCCGTGCTTGGGTTAAGTGTTAACCCATGAGTTGAACCATATATCAAGTGGCAAAGGGAATAACTTGTATATGGTCGAAGTGGTTCGTCTGATATGATCTTTGTGTGCACGTTGGAGTTGTCACGCCTTGCTAGAGGCCACTGTCAACTATTGGGCGAGTAGGAGTACTCGGCCCATGTCAATATGTGCGTGAACCCATAGGGTCGCACGCTTAAGGGGCTGGAGGCTTAATCCGGGTTGGACCCGAATTAGACAAGGCTTAGGGTTACTAATGGGCCTCCAACTCGTGAGCTCATTGGGGACGCCTATATAAGCAAGGGGTAGGGTGCATAGTGAGGGTTACACGCCTTGAACAGCCACCGTCGCCCTCCCCATGCTCGCGCCTTCTGCTCCTTGCAGACCTAGCAGTCCGGAGGTGCATCGCTTCTTCCCTGTACGTGTGGGATACCTCGGAGGTGCTGCATCTGGAGCACTAGGATGGACTGTGTGAGGGGATTGATGTGACGGACGACCACGCAACTGCACTGCCTGCCGTGATGTGTATGACTACATCAAGTCGTCTTCTGCTGCATCCGCGAGTCAAGTGGTAATCCCGTGACCTGTAACTAGCAGTAGATCCTGGTTTATGAGGCAGAAAAGTTTTATTTTCTGGCTAGCATAGCACCCTCATAACCCTTTCAGAGTACTCGGCCCATGTCAATGTGTGCGTGAACCCATAGGGTCGCACGCTTAAGGGGCTGGAAGCATAATTCGGGTTGGACCCGAATTAGACAAGGCTTAGGGTTACTAATAGGCCTCCAACTCGTGAGCTCATTGGGGACACCTATATAAGCAAGGGGTAGGGGTGCGGTCAGGGTTACACACGCCTTTGGCAGCCACCGTCGCCCTCCCCACACTTGCGCCTTCTGCTCCTCGCGGACCTAGTAGTCTGAAGGCACATCGCTTCTTCCCTGCACGTGTGGGATTCCTTGGAGGTGCTGCATCTGGAGCACTGGGATGAACCGTGTGAAAGGATTAAGGTGATGGATGACCACATAACTACACTGCCTGCTGCGATGCGTACGACTACATTGAGTCATCTTTCGCTGCACCTGCGCGTCTAGTGGTAATCCCGTAACCTATAACTAGCAGTATATCCTGGTTTATGAGGTCAAAAAGTTTTGTTTTCTGGCTAGCGTAGCACCCTCATAACCCTTCAGTGGTATCAGAGCCATTACTGCCTTGTTATAGGTTTGGTTTTATGCATATGGTGATATGCGTGGTTGTAGATGAGTCTCTAACCTTGGTTCGTCATCTTGCCGTGTTGGTCTTGAAACGATCTACTCGTACCGGTCAGAATTCTGCCATCCAAGTTAAGTGATTCATGTAAATCTAGTCATGGCAATTTAGAGATCAATCAGATTGATTGAATTGAACCCTAGGTCAAGTGCCAAGCGCATATGATGCGCGGCGGTGGTGGATGGAATTTACTGCCGGGCGCCAATTTGCCGTGAAAAGTGTTGTTCGGTAAAATAACCGTAACTTTTGAACCGTAACTCGGATTGAGACGAACTCTAAATGAAAATCGTAGAGAACAAAATTTTACATTTGTTTCTCTATGGTAGTAAAGTAGAACGATCCCTTAGCAATGTTTAAGTTGAATGCTTCCCTAAACCTTGCACTGTCATAAGCCTTGTACAATCGGTGATGGGTCTATGAAATTAGGGTGCCACTGGTTTTCCTCAATACTTACTGCAAGAAGGTTTAGTTACTTAAACAAGGTCATCCTAACTGTTAGGGACCTTGGAGCATGGGTAGGTTGAGCGTAGCATAGAGATGCTGCCCAACAACGAGAGTCATATGTGATATGATTAGCAAGGTGTTGCTTACCGATCTACCATGTCTTCTAGCGGTGATGCTAAAGCTCACTAGTTGAGTTGTTAGTCATGGGTCTTGAATCACTAAGTATCAATTGAGGGATATTGATTTTAGTGGGAGTAGATTTTATTTTGATATAACTTACTCTTTCATGGATACATTGTCTTAGTATTTTGCATTACTTTTGTTGTAGATGGCCGCTCACAATAAACCATTTTCTTTGCGTACAATTCTTGAGAAAGATAAGTTGAATGGAACAAATTACGCAGATTGGATCCGCATCCTGAGAATTGTTCTTAGGGCTGAGAAAAAGGAAGATATTCTAGACACCCCATTACCAGATGAGCCTGAGGAGAGTGCTCCTGCTGCTGAGAATAATGCTTAAAAGAAAGCATGTGATGCGGATCTCGAAGTGAGTTGCCTCATGCTTGCTTGTATGGAACCTGATCTACAGATGCAATTCGACAACAATCATTCAGTGAACGATATGATCATGGTGCTTGAAGATATGTTCCAAACTCATGCGCGGACTGAAAGGTTCAATGTCTCTAAGGCGCTTGCAGAAACCAAGCCAGCAGAGGGCACAGCTGTTGGCCCTCATGTGATCAAGATGGTTGGTTACACTCAGAGGTTGGAGAAGCTAGGATTCCCAATTGGCCAAGAGTTGGCAACTGCTTTCATTCTTTCATCTCTTCCGCCCAGTTATGGAAACTTCATCTCGAACTATCATATGCATGGGGTGGAGAAGGGCTTGAATGAACTATGTGGCATGCTGAAAACAACAGAGGCTGACATCAAGAAAGCAGGAGGTGGCAAAGTGTTGGTAGTTTAAAACTGGCCTAATTTTAAGAGAAGGAAGGGCAATTGGAAGAAGAAGGGCAAGGCTAAAGATGAGATCTCTAAGCTAGACCAATCGTCTTCCAAGGATGAACCACTGCAAAGAATGATGAATGCTTTCATTCTAAGGGAAAAGGTCACTGGAAGAGGAACTACAAGGTGTACTTGGCATCCTTAAAGAAGGATGGCGATAGTAAAGGTACTCCTGCTCATACACTTGTTGTTCTTGTTACGACATTTTCCTCGCTAACTCTTATATCAATTCTTGGGTATTTGATACCAGATCAGTTGCTCATATTTGCAATACGATGCAGGGCATGATAAGAAGTAGAAGCATGGAGAAAGGAGAAGTTGATTTCTGTGTGGGCAATAATGCAAGAGTTGCTGCATTGAATGTCAGGACGATGCAACTTCCCTTGCCATCAGGATTTATTTTGGAATTGAATAATTGTTATTTTGTTCCTAGTTTAAGTTGAAACATTGTGTCACCTTCATGCTTGATGAAGGATGGTTATTCATTTGCGAGTAAAGACAATGGTTGTGTGATCTCAAAGAATGATGTGTTTATGGCTTATGCATCCATTGTGAATGGGTTATTTATTTTAAATCTTGATGATGCACCTATCTGTAATGTTAGTGCTAAACGGCCTCGGCTTAATGAGTTAAGTCCTACCTATATGTGGCATTGTTGTTTGGGTCATATAAGTGAGAATCGCATGAAGAGGCTCCATGATGATGGTCTTATAACTTCGTTTGATTTTGAATCATATGAGACATGTGAGGCTTGCTTGCTAGGCAAGATGACCAAGGCGCCATTCAAAGGATTTCCTAAGAGGGCATCTGACTTGTTGGAACTTATACATAATGATGTATGTGGACCAATGAGCACGACAGCTAGAGGTGGATTTCAATAATTCATAACTTTTAATGATGACTTTAGTAGATATGGATATGTCTACCTAATGAAGCATAAGTCTGAAACATTTGAAAAGTTCAAAGAATTTCAGAACGAAGTAGAGAATCAATGTGGCAAGAAGATCAAGGCCTTGAGATCTGATCATGGAGGCAAATATCTAAGTCACGAGTTTAGCAATCATCTTAAGAGTTTACGCCACCCCGAATGCCGCAGAGAAATGGCATGTCCGAGCGACGTAATCGGACCTTGTTGGACATGGTTCGGTCTATGATGAGCCAGTCGGACCTACCTTTATCATTTTAGGGATACGCTCTAGAAAAAACTGCTTTCACATTGAATAGGGTACCATCTAAGTTCGTAGTTAAGACACCATATGAGATGTGGACTGGTAAGAGTCCTAGTTTCTCTTTTCTAAAAATTTGGGGTTGTGAAGTTTATTCAAATGACTTATATTAGATAAACTAACACCCAAATCGGATAAGTGCTTTTTCATGGGATACCCGAAGGAAACTTTAGGGTATTATGTCTATAACCGGTCAGAGGGCAAAGCGTTTGTTACTCAAAATGGTGTTTTCTTAGAGAAAGAGTTTCTCAAAAGAAAAAATAATGGACAAAAGGTGTATCTTGAAGAAGTTCAAGATGAGCCAGTAGGGACTGACTCTATGAGTGATGCTAATGTAGCAGAGCAATTTGAGACACCCGTGGCAGTGGAGACACCACCACAACCATGAAGATCAGCGAGACTTCGTGCATTGCATGGGGATTTGTTATTGTTAGATGATGACGAACCTACGGATTATGCGAAAGCTATGATGGATCCAGATTATGAGAAATGGCAAAGTGCCATGAGACCCGAGATAGATTCCATGGGAGACAATCAAGTTTGGAACTTGATTGACCCGCCTGATGGGGTTAGACCCATAGAGAGCAAATGGATCTTTAAGAAGAAGAAGGATATGGATGGAAATGTTCACGTCTATAATTGGCCATATCTCCCTCATCCGAAAGGCGTAACTTTGTCGTCTGGACTCTGATTTGGGTGAATCAAAAATATATTTCATGTGTCTCGATGAGGCCTTCGCAATCATGTCCTCTAATTTGTCATTTGAGGTGATTTTATTTAGTGAAAAACTCAATCTCCTAAAAATAAGTGAAAACACAAAAACCCATGGAACTCGTTAGTTTCAAACACTAGAACTATGCTTTGTGGTTCATATCATGTCATATCAAGTAATAGATGATGGATAAAAATTGACATTAAGAAGCGTCAACAAGTTCCCCCAAGCTTAACCTTTGCTCGTCCCTGAGCAAAGCTAATCTCAACAATGGATCAGGAGTTGCTACAATGTTTTCACACCTCAAAAGTACACTTGCATTCAAACAAGAATTTTCCTCCAGATTAGAGTAAACTACTCTGACTTTAAAACTTACCCATATTACCTTCAACCATGGAGCTTTGAGCCTTCACTTGGGTCTTGAGCAATTGAAAGACAGGACGTTCAAGTCAAGCACTATGTCTCGAGTTCTTCGATCAACCTTTATTCTAAAGTTTTTGTAGATTTTCAAAATAAAACTCGGAGATTCCTTTGTATGACCCTCTCAAGTCTCTCATATATGGTATTTGTGGATCCTCACCAAGCCAACAATGGTGTTTTGCCTTCACTTAGAATATGTAGTATTCTTCCAATAAGGTAGAGTAACATTGTGCCGCATCTCTCTCACTAATAGTATATGTGGAGTTCATTGGTGGAAAAGAAATAACTCATACATACTTGCAATACATATGTTGCCTAATCCAACCCTGGATCCAAAGGAATTCGTCATACAATCAAATCAAGACATGCAAGTGTGGTTACAAAAGAAACAAATGATATATGGTGGAGAATATTTGTGGAAGAAAGAAGGGGTGAAAGCCTAATTCTACAATGCTCCTTTACAAGGGGTAACTTCTCTCAAATTGGAATATCGAAGGATTTGGAAAACTAGGGCTTTGCTATATATATATTTTTTCATCACACTTTTTTTATTTTTTTATATATATTTTTTTATTTTCACTTTTTTTGAACAGCCCACTCTCTAATGCAATGGAACTTTTGAGAGAAATAACGATAACGACTTGGAGCATTTACTTTGTGGGATTTGGGTAGAAGACAAGGAAAACCTATGGGAAATATTCTTGGTGCTCACTCCCAGTGTAGGAGTAGAACAAATTTTTGAGTGGACCTAAATGGGTGAAATGGTGGTGCGTACTTCTAGGGTAGAAGTAGCAGGGGTGCGAAGTGTGTGTGAAATCTTGATTTTAACCGCATGAAAAATTCCTAAGGGTACACAGCTGGACCAAACTCAATGCACCCAAGCAGTAAATAAATGTGGAAGTTTTCATATTCTAGCAAGCATGCATATATGGCTATGGTAGGAATTTAAGCTCTCGTCATACAGGAACTCATCATGTAGCATTTTTAAGTTTTTCAAAAGATAAATCTCTAGAACTCTAGTGTCATTAGGAACAAGATAAATAGCAGCTCAGACCTTCTCATATCATATCCGTCAATTACCTAGACTCAGATCAAGCATTTGCTACCCACAAGTTTCAAGCTCAGAGCAAATCTTAGGCCAAAACAATTATTTGCAAAACTCGGGATAATTCGAGGCTGAAAACTAGGCACTGGAAAGAAATTACGGCAGAGCAACTATTCATCATGTTCATGTCCAAAGATTATTTCCAAAATTTATTTTAGCAGGCAAACCTTTGTATACTCTTACTTTTTATTTTATTTCAAAATTAAAGATCACACATAATATATATATATATATAAAGAAACCTTTATTTGATTTTAAGGTTATGCATCTTTTTATTGTT
Source organism: Bothriochloa decipiens (assembly GCA_023333625.1). Lineage (NCBI taxonomy): Eukaryota > Viridiplantae > Streptophyta > Magnoliopsida > Poales > Poaceae > Bothriochloa > Bothriochloa decipiens. Next base: position 32,359,844 of record CM041641.1, on the reverse strand, counting down.
TTTAAACAAAGCAAACTCAATACTAATAACTATAGTGAGAAAGAAGTACTTAGCTGGATACACGAGGGATGCTCTCCCCCAAGCTGGTTGTCGACGTAGCCGTTCACTCTTGAAGTGTAGCAGACTGGCGGTAGAGTTGTACCTCCTCTCATGGAGTGTCAATGTTGGTGACTGTTGAGACAACACTCCTACTTGCTTGTCAGCTGTTCTTGATCCTTCAAATCCTATGGAGCTCAAATAGACAACAAAACTCATGAAACTTGGTTAAGCGTTAGTGGTTGTCCACCTAAGTCATGGTTGCCCAGAGCTTCATGTATTTTATTGTTCCAAGCATAATTCAAGATCTCTTTCTCAATATATTTTTATTCAATTTTCTATGATGCAAAGACAATGCAATAAGATGAATGCATATTTACTTTTATTTTTATGCCACCACAGTGGATTTTCTCGTGGGTTGTTACACACTACAAAATTATTCACATGGGGCTTACCATTTTTAAGATGCAATAATATTTTTATTTTCTTTTCTAATGCAGATGCAACAAAGTAAATATGCAACATGAATTGATTATGCTAATGCGAGAAAATAAACATGCTAAAGAGAAAATAATTTATGCAATGATGAAAAAGGGAAATATGGATAACCACCAAGTTTACCTCCCTGACGAAGGTTCAGTGATTTCAGTCCTCCGAATAGGACTCTTTGTTTACTCCTTAGGTGCATCATCTAATCCCAAGCTTAGAGATCTCCATAGGTGCACCTCTTGAGTTGACGATTTTGAGGATGATGTCACCCATGTTTTTTACTCATTCTAGCATTTTGATGTATAACATTAAGAGTGGAAGCTGGGAGTATCTTTCTCAGTGTGCATGTTTGCAAATTGAGAACTTTCACTTGTAGGATTTGGGGAGCTAACAAACTCCTCCTTATTTTACTCGAAGTGTGTCTTGATTGCAAAAACAAGGTAGAGACCAAGTGCATGGGTCCTGTTGGTGGAAAAACACCAACAGAACCGTAACCCTAATCATTCTAAATGATGACACATTGAACATGTTCAGATATTGCATGCCTTGTTCATTTTATGGGTGGCAAGATCAGAAGGATGAGCATGAATGTTGCATTCATTCAAACACTTTTGACATAGGAGTAGAAATGTTTAAGCTATGGAAGGATTGTTAAAGTTTATTAGACTTTTCATGATTACGACTATCATCTTCCAAAGATCAGACATGCAACATTTAACTCATTTTATGATGATTATGTAATTAAGAGAGTGGTGTTACGCACCAGCTTAAGAAACATAACATGCTGAGTTTGTTTGTTTCTTTCACTGTGCCAAAGTCAAGGTATAGCTTTTAAATAGTGACCACTTACCTTGAGATGTTACCTTTATCATTGGAGCTGATGACACCATCTGATGAGAGGTAGATAACTTTTGGTGGGTCTTTCCTTCTGCTTGAAGCTTGCCTTGCTCACAACTTTCTCATCTTGAATTTCATCTTATTTCTAGATTACACTCCTTTTGTATCCTTCTTCTTATTTTTTTTCAAATTATCAGTGTGCCAGAGTGACGGGAGCTTAGGAGGAGGAAGAGCAATGTTGGATCATCTTTTAGAGGAGTCGGCATCCTTCCTCCCCAAGCTTGAGCCTTGTTGTCACTTGCCACTTGTGAGTGTTGAATCATCCCTTAGAGTGTGTTGTAACTCTCATGTCCTTAGACACTATTCATTCTTTGTTCTTAAATCTTCACCTGCAAAGGTTAATGACCAAGAATACCTGAAGGGAACATTTTTTAAAATCAAAACATGAGCCTTCATGTGCCCATATTTTTTATTTATATAAATATGTTTGGACCTTCATGTGCCCATATATATTTTTTTATTTATAAATATGGATGGACCTTCATGTGCCCACATTTTTTTATTTTTATGTAACTTAAGATAAAAATAGTATAATAAATATGAGATAAATACCAAATTACCTGTCGGCGAGGGCTCTTGATTTTAGGTCCATTGAGCAAAGACCTCCCTCTTGCATTTTGCTTCTCATTGGCATCCTAGCCTGAGTTTTGGGGAAAACTTGATGCTAGGTCGTCTTCAACACACCGTTCGTGACCTGTTGCCTTGTTCATCCACTTTCCTTGAGCGAGTGTTATTAATGAAGATCTTCTATATGGCATCTCCTACTTTGCTCTCTGAGGTTGTGGTTTGGCAAGTTCTTGCCAGGCCTTAAACATGTGTGTCTTGTAGTTTTCCTGCAAAATGTTAGTGGAAATATACCCTAAGGATTTCACAAATTTGATGTAGGGGTTGTTATCCACTATTCTATATTATTATTATTATTCTTATTATTTTTGTGGCACTCTAACATCTCTATAATGCTTTCATGCTACCTGTGTTTGCTGGAGTGTTTTTGGTTTGGAGGTCCTCCATATTGCAATATGGGTACTTCCAAAGGCTTTCAAATTAAGCGTGGTGCTTAGGTTAAAATGTCTTCCTTAATTAAATTAGACATGGAGTCTAGTTTGATTATTGAACTAAAAATTGGTAGAGTAGATATTGGATATTTTGTTGGATTAACCCCTGTAGTACAAAACCAATTTGGGAGAGTCGAGAGATGAACTCACACAAGAGATTCACTCAATTAGAGACAAAAGAGCATGATTGTGGTGAGAGAATTTTTTTATTTTCTTATTGTATATATATTTTTAGATAAAGATGCAATGGCATAGATGCAACAAAATAAACATGCTATGAGAAAACAAAAATTAAACTAGATGGACTGAATGCATGGATTATTAAAAGTAAACATGCAGTGAGATGCAATAATTAAAAGGAGAACTACTCATAAAATTTAAAGTCCATGAGCAAGACTATCTCACCTTCTTGATCATACTTACCATGACTCACAAGAGGAAATTTGTGAGTAGTGCAACTTCTTTATGTTCGTCAATTGGGATGTGAGTTGAATTCTTGTGACGACGACCTTTTCTTCAATCCTTTGTTCTTCAATTTCTATCTCTTTTTTTTCTTGTGGAATCTTGCCGGAAGGTTGAAACAGCTTCTGATGTCCTATCTATTCCACACTCAATAGAACATGGGGTAATCCTACTAAAGCTAGTGATTCATTTAATTAGCAGACATCAAGATCATTATCAAAATCTTATCACCGATTGCTTCCCCGGCAACGACGCCAAAAATGTTTGTTGACATTGGTTAAGTGCAAATAAAATATAATAGATTTCCGCAAGCACATAGAACATCAATGTAGCATTTTACTGGGAGGATTTTAGGTACGTTATTTATATTTTACCATAGGGAAGATAGGGTTAAAGATTCTAATAAATCACAATCATGTGTCTACTAACTTAATAAACCAACTAGACTAAAGCAGGGGTAAATGATAACTAATAGGATAAATGGATAAAGGCATACACATGAGAATTCTATAATATATGAGTAGCTAGCTAAAGTGAGAGGACAATGGGAGAGATCTAGGATCCTATGTACTTCTCTATTACTTTGATTCTATGTAACTAAGATATGGGTAGATATAGCAATCACATACATGATACTTTGGAGAATAGTATTGTTTTGATTCTCAAAAAAGATTGGGGATAAAATAATTGGAGGAAGGCAGCCAAAAAGCTCTATGAAACACCAACCCAAATGTGGTGGAATACAAAGGCCTTACAAAGCTGTCACCCCTGGGGCTACCATAACTATCCGTGGAGTTGGGCGCAACAACAGGTAACCTATAGTTTAGACACCATGCCTAAACTATCAATTACTACTCTAATCACTATAGATAACTAGAGCATTCTATACGAACAGAGATCCCATGCCAAGATGTAACAACTATACTAACCAAATAAATTAAAGACAAAAAAGTAAATGCAGAAGATGAATATTAAAGCATAAGTCTTACAAAGAAGAGATACAAAGATATACCAGACCCCTGAATACTTCTTAAGAATCAGAGCGCAGCTCCACTCTCCCTAACTGCCATCTAGAACTAATCTACTACATTGGAAAGTCTAGCGCTAATTCTCTGGAGTTGAGAGATTATCCATTCGAGGGACACCTCTCTCATCCATGATGGTGTATGATGGATTCTCTAAGGGGGGTCTGCTGCTGCTTATATAGTCCAGTGGGGTGAACCACAGCCCTCAGATCAAACCAACTTGAATCAATGGTTGAGATGCATCGTAGAGGTAGGTTGGAGACCGCTGCGCGCAGATGGCTGACAGGTGGGCCTGGAGCAGGCTGGTCGGCCTTACATGTGTGGCTGGCTGGCCTAGCGCAATGCTAGGTGGGCTTCTCTTCTCATGGACCGATAGATCTCTTTGTTAGCTTTCCAAAGAGTCCTTGATTGCTGAAAACGGAGTCCGGATGAGGGAGATATGGCCAATTTAGTCCGAACTGCTCTGGAAGCCTGTTTGTAATCTTTCGAAAGGCATAACTTTGTCGTCTAGACTCCGATTTGGGTGAATCACAAATCTATTTCATGTGTCTCGATGAGGATTTTGCAATGGTGTCCTTTAATTTGTCATTTGAGGTTATTTTCTTTAGCGAAAAACTCAATCTCCTACAAAATAATTGAAAACACAAAAACTCATGGAACTCATTAGTTTCAAACCCTACAACTATGCTTTGTGTTTCATATCATGTCATATCAAGCAATAGATGATGGATAAAAATTGACATTAAGGAGCATCAATAGTCTTGAAGCTCTTGCATGCGGGCATAATCTACCATGTTCCTTATAATGAGTGGGTCAGCCCCATACAAGTAGTTCCTAAGAAAGGAGGAATGATGGTCGTTAAAAATGATAAAAATGAATTAATTCCTCAACGAACCATCACGGGATGGAGAATGTGCATAGATTACCATAAACTTAATAAGGCCACAAAGAAAGATCATTTTCCATTACCATTCATCGATGAGATGTTGAAACGGTTAGCCAAACATTCTTTCTTTTGTTTCCTTGATGGGTATTCGGGTTACCATCAAATCCCAATCCATCCTGACGACCAAAGTAAGACCACGTTAACATGCCCTTACGGGACATATGCATATAGGTGCATGTTGTTTGGCCTATGCAATGCCCCGGCCTCTTTCCAAAGGTGCATGATGTCCATATTCTCTGACATGATCGAAGAAATCATGGAAGTCTTCATGGACAACTTCTCAGTCTGTGGGACAACTTTTGATCTTTGCCTTGAGAACCTGGATCGTGTCTTACAACGATGCCAAGAGAAGCACTTGATCTTGAACTGGGAAAAATGCCATTTCAAGAATAAAGTTTTATTTCCATCAATTGAATAAATAAAGTTTCTTGGTTGAATAAAATTTCTTAGCTAAATAAATAAAGAATTTTAGTCTTGCTGGTGTGTTTCCACCAGCAGGACATGTGCACTTGATGTTTGCCTCTGTATTCGAATTCAGATCACCTAAAATTTCAAGTGTAGGGGGATCGGCTGATCCCCCAACTGCTGTTTTGAGCCACATCAGGAACACCAAAGTGTCATAGATGGTCGAGTCTACTATCACGACAAAAACTGACCCAAACTAGGTGTCGGGCGTGCCCACCTAAGTGCAACCGAGGGAATGAAGTGCAGCATAATATTTTGAACCGAGGGAGATTCAAACCACCGCAACGGGCACCCCATGGTGGGGTCGGCCGACCCCACCAGAGGACACTAGGCCCACCAGGCAGCTTCGCCATGTCGACTACATCCCTCCTGTCTGGTTTGATCCCTTCACCGCTTTCTGATTTACTCATTCCCTTTTATTTGCTTTATTACTTGAAATAAAAATGATAAAAAGAATAAATTTTGCATGCTCAATAATTCATGGCTTGAGTCATGACATTTAAAGGTCAATAGTGACATGAAATTCAATTCTTGCATATGTTCATGCTTATGGGTAAAAATTTATAGGAATCATATTGATTAAGTTGTTGATGAAAGTGATATAGTTCTTGGATCATGATTCATACCATTTCTGTTTAAGGTACTTAGATATTTGTTTTGAAAATATCATAAAACCATAGTGTCATTCACTCCTAATTAGCGAGAAATTACCACCAGAGCCATATATTCATTTATCAAAACAACCCATGAGTGCAGCTTGTAGTTGTGATGAGTATTGTCAAATCTTGTTGACCCTAGTGAGAGTTTTGTCATGGTCCTAAGATCGAGATCACACGCACACCACAAGTATATGCTGCTTCTACACTAGAAGTACGCAAAAACATGCTTTTCATTTCCACAAAATAGGTTCCTCCATGCTTCAAATGTTAGAATATTTCTCTCTAAATATTGTTTATTTAGTAGATGAGACAAAAGAAAAAAGGGCTAGGAAAAATAAGTTTTCATACAAAGATGGACATATAAACGGCCATGCAAAAAAAAATGCTAGCCCTGTCACAATAGAAAAACAGAAAGGGAGATTTTATCAAATAAAGGTGCAACTTAATCCACCATTTTCCACACACTTGCACATCTTGATCTTAGATTATGGCACCACTCTCCTTGAATCCTTGCTTTGACTTTACAATAATTTCAATGCAAAATATGCTCCCCAATTTTTTTTCCTACCAAGCTCCACATAAGCCTGATAGATGTAGGATGTAACAAGAAGGGCAACAAATTCTATGCCTTGGTGAGGATTGCTATATACTTTGAGTGATTCAGGAGTGCTAAATGAGGAGTAAGAATGAACTATGTGCTTTCTTTTTAAACTATTACAAAAACTCTAAGTACCAAGAATGGAAATTTGGGAGATGACTTTGGCTAGAAAAGTGTTCCTATTCTCAACATCTAAAGGATATGTGCTAGACACAATCACATATCCCATTTGCTTGAACTATGTCTTGAATAACACTTATGTTTACAATGGTCTTGAATATGTCATTGTTCACTTCTCTAACCTTTACTCAAGGACGAGCAAAGACTCAAGTGTGGGGAATCTTGTTGATGGAATAATGCCCTATTTTCTACCACCATAACTGTCAACATGACACTCATTTTAGGGAAGAAACAACCAAACAAGTAGTGACATAGGTACAAATAACTTGGTTCCACATGTACATGTCATTATTTGGTTGTAGGTACTTTTCAGGGTCTAGAAGCTTAAAATGAAAGAAGTAGCAACACTACAATTTTGCTACATAAATTTCAACATCATGGAAGCATAGAGCAAGGAGAATAGAGTAGAGCTAGCTTACTATAGCTACAGTGAGGGGGTCGGCCGACCCCCTCCCTATGGGACCAGGTGGTGCCATGCTGGCACTATCCAAGTGAAGCCCTCTAAGCTCAACTTCCACCCTTGGATCACTTGTGCACCTCAAATCAACGTTCAAGAATCAATGTACAAGGATTCATGGGCCCACAACTAAGGAACCGACTTCACCAAACTTCAACCAGCACCAGAGCCAACCTTAATGACATGTGGGGACACCCACCAGGGGCCCACCTGTCATAGAGGGGGTCGGCCGACCCTCTCCTTGGGTGATCCCAAGGTCGGTTGCACCCCACCGACGTATGCATGCCTCCATGCTGCTGGCTTGATCAGTACCCTCCATCAAGGTCAGTTTTGAAGATGGTTTGATCCAACAGTGGGTGATCGAAGGCACATGGATTGCTGACATGGAGTTGGAGTAGGCCCTACTCTACCTCCCCTATAAATACCCCCTAGTCTTTCACATCAAAATCATGTGTCATAGGAAGAGACTACTTTAGTAGCTTAGAGTGAGAATAGTGGGAAGAGAGTGAGGAGTCTCAAGGAGGAGTCCCGGCCTGTCGAGAGTCTTCTCCGAGGAGCGCCTCAGCCGATGCGAGTCTTCCTGTAAGTCTTACATTTGAGTATTTTCTAGTATTTAATATTCTGGTTCGGTACTTTTAAGTATTTAGTATTTTACTGGCACACTGTTTTACTTTGTGTGAATTGCTCGAAACATTAGCCGCGCTTAGAGTAGTAAGATCCGTGTAGACCTGGTGTCTAGACAACATCTTACCAATGTGAGATGCTTGTCGCACTGTAGGACACCTGGCGTGAGAGTGACAGGCCTCGCTAAGAGAAGAGTTCCCTATATGTGTGTTAGGCAAGTTAACAATGTGAGAGCGGGGCAAAATAGGGTAGTCGCCTTGGTGAGGGAGGAGATGCAAACCTCTTTAACTTGACTCGCCATTTTATCTATAGCCCCCAGTAAAGGACAAAAGTGGTAAACCTCATTATACGTAGAGTACCACGGCTAGATATTTCTGCTAGGTAGACCTCTCTATACCCAATCCTATACCCTTTGATCATCATATGATGACCTTGATCCTAGTTGAACCACTTCATGTTCCCCATGGAAATTATGATACCTGAAATACTCTCGGTGAAGGCTACATTGACTACTGTACGTTTGTGGTATTTTTGTTTGCCACTTCTGGTGTCAACAGCTGGGCACAGCATGCGGTACTAGTCGGCCATGGCCATCGACTCACCTACAGGATCAGTGGGATGTGCCTCTCTAGGAAAGATGGCCCTTAGCGCTATTGGGAATATGCCCTAGAGCTAATCATGTAGATGATGATAGTCCGATTGTATCCATGATTAATAAAGTGTTCATTGAATATCCATTATAGACAACTTGTATTGATTGGTGATTATGTGAATTGTTTGTGGAACTGAATTACTTGAATGGTTATTCTAAAGTTGTCCCTGGTCGGCGTTCTTGTGAGAACACACTTGAATATTAGACCAGCACATGTATTAGTTGATGGCTATGTTTCACAAGTCATGGACATGGAGACGTCAAACTAATAATGTGGGCACATGTGAGACATGTAGGCTGGACTGACCTGACATGAGAAAGTCTCTATTCACGTCACGTATGTTATGTCCTTAGACCTAAGATTGTGGTATGTACTCAAGATGTGAAATGGCCTACTTAGGGACTATCAAACGCTGCTCCGTAACTGGTTAGTTATAAAGGTGGTCTTCGGGTGGTCAGGAAGCATGCTATGAGACATAGACAATCAAGATGGAATTTCCCCTTTCTACGTGAGAGAGATATCACTGGATCACTCAAGTGATTGGATCAACAAATGCATGACCGTGCTTGGCTTAAGTGTTAACCCACGAGTTGAACCATATATCAAGTGGCAAAGGCAATAACTTGTATGTGGTCATAGTGGTTCATCTGATATGATCTTTGTGTATGCATAGGAGATGTCATGCCTTGCTAGAGGCCGCTGTCAACTATTGGGCGAGTAGGAGTACTCGACCCATGTCAATGTGTGCGTGAACCCATAGGGTTGCACGCTTAAGGGGCCGGAAGCCTAATTCGGGTTGGACCTTAATTAGAAAAGGATTAGGGTTACTAATAGGCCTCCAACTTGTGGGCTCATTGGGGATGCTTATATAAGCAAGGGGTAGGGGTGCGGTCAGGGACATACACGCCTTTGACAGCCGTCGTCGCCCTCCCCACGCTCGCGCCTTCTGCTCCTTGTGGACCTAGCAGTCCGGAGACGCATCGCTTCTTCCCTGCATGTGTGGGTTTCCTCGAAGGTGCTGCATCTGGAGTACTAGGACGAACCACGTGAAGGGATTGAGGTGATGGATGACCACACAACTGCACTGCCAGCTGCGACCCGTACGACTACATCGAGTCGTCTTCCGCTGCACCTGCGCGTCTAGTGGTAATCCCGTAACCTGTAACTAGCAGTAGATCCTGGTTTATGAGGTTGAAAAGTTTTGTTTTCTGGCTATTGTAGCACCCTCATAACCCAACAGTGGTATTAGAGCCATTACTGCCTTGTTATAGGTTCGGTTTTGTGCATATGGTGATATATGTGGTTGTAGATGAGTTTCTAACTTTGGTTTGTCATCTTGCCATGTTGGTCTTGATACGATCTACTCGTACCGGTCGGATTGAGGTGACAGATGACCACGCAACTGCACTACCTGCTTTGACGCGTATGACTACATCGAGTCACCTTTCGCTACACCTACGCGTCTAGTGGTAATCCCGTAACCTGTAACTAGCAGTAGATCCTGGTTTATGAGGTCAAAAAGTTTTTTTCTAGCAAGCGTTGCACCCTCATGACCCAACAATGGTATCAGAGCTGTTACTGCCTCATTATAGGTTTAGTTTTGTGCATATGGTGATATGCGTGGTTGTAGATGAGTCTCTAACCTTGGTTCGTCATCTTGTCGTGTTGGTCTTGAAACGATCTACTCATTCCGGTCAGAATTCCGCCATCCGAGTTAAGTGATTCATGTAAATCCAGTCATGGCGAGTTAGAGATCAATCAGGTTGATTGAATTAAACCCTAGGTCAAGTGCCAAGCGCATATGATGCACGGCGGTGCTAGATGGAATTTACTGCCGGGCGCCGGTTTGCCGAGAAAAGTGTTGTTCGGTAAAATAGCTGTAACTTTTAAACCGTAACTCAGATTGAGATGAACTCTAAACAAAAATCATAGAGAAAAAATTTTACATCTGGTTCTCTACCGCTTTGCCACATTAGGCAAAATTAGAATTTCGAAATAAGGCTTGGAAAATAGAGTTTTCTGCGCTGCAAGATTAGACGTCGGATTCAGATAACTCTGTTTTGCAGGTACTGATGACTGGTATAGCCGTTATGTGTATGTGATGCATGTATGTATTTAATTCATGGCTTGCATGTCATGAGGACAATCTGGGCAGGAGCCACATACATATTGTCAAAATTAATGTAATGGCCTGTGTGCCAATCTGTGATGATCTATCCGCGACTATGTAATTTCATTTTACTTGCGCTAGTAGTAGCTAGTCTTGGCAGAATCATCACTAAAGGATGGCATACTCTAATCATGGAGATGGAGATCACTGTGATGCATAGATTGATGGCGATATAGATCACCAAAGGAATAATGGGCTATACTAAGTCATGTCTGTGTTATGCCGTTCTTACTATGTTCCACTTTCACATGCTATTATGTTTTTGTCTACATGAGTGCAGTAGTGAAGTACAATGATCCCTCAGCAATGTTTAAGTTAAATGCTTCCCCAACCTTGCACTATCATAAGTCTTGTACAATCAGTGGTGGGTCTATGAAATTAGGGTGCCACTAGTTTTCCTCGACTAGGCAGGTTCGTATCGGATACTTACTGCAAGAAGATTTGGTTACTTAAACAAGGTCATCCTAATGGTTAGGGACCTTGGAGCATGGGTAGGTTGAGCATAGCATAGAGATGCTACCCAACAATGAGAGTCATATGTGATATGATTAGCAAAGTGTTGCTTACTGATCTACCATGTCTTCTAGCGGTGATGCTAAAGCTCACTAGTTGACTTGTTAGTTGTGGGTCTTGAATCACTGAGTATCAATTGAGGGATATTGATTTTAGTGGGAGTAGATTTTATTTTGATATAATTTACTCTTTCATGGATACATTGTCTTAGTATTTTGTGTTACTTTTGTTGTAGATGGCCACTCACAATTAACCATTTTCTTTGCATACAATTCTTGAGAAAGATAAGTTGAATGGAACAAATTACGCGGATTAGATCTGCAACCTGAGAATTGTTCTCAGGGCTGAGAAAAAGGAAGATATTCTGGACACCCCATTACCAGATGAGCCTGAGGAGAGTGCTCCTGCTGCTGAGAAAAACACTTACAAGAAAGCATGTGATGCGGATCTCGAAGTGAGTTGTCTCATGCTTGCTTGTATGGAACCAGATCTGCAGATGCAATTCGACAACAATCATTCAGCAAACGATATGATTGTGGTGCTTGAAGATATGTTCTAAACTCAAGTGTGGACTAAAAGATTCAATGTCTCTAAGGTGCTTGCAAAAACCAAGCTAGCAGAGGGCGCAGCTGTTGGTCCACCTGTAATCAAGATGGTTGGTTACACTCAGAGGTTGGAGAAGCTAGGCTTCCCAATTGGCCAAGAGTTGGCAACTGATTTCATTCTTTCGTCTCTTTCACCCAGTTATGGAAACTTCATCTCAAATTACCATATGCATGGGGCAGAGAAGGGCTTGAATGAACTATGTGGCATGCTGAAAACAACAGAGGCTGACATCAAGAAAGCTGGAGGTGGCCAAGTGTTGGCAGTTCAAAATAGGCCTAACTTTAAGAGAAGGAAGGGCAATTGGAAGAAGAAGGGCAAGGCTAAAGATGAGATCTCTAAGCCAAACCAATCATCTTCCAAGGATGAACCATACACTTGTTGTTCATGTTATAGACATTTTCCTTGCTAACTCTTATATCAATTCTTGGGTATTTGATATCGGATCGGTTGCTCATATTTGCAATACGATGCAGGGAATGATAAGAAGTAGAAGCGTGCAGAAAGGAGAAGTTGATTTCCGCGTGGGCAATAATGCAAGAGTTGCGGCATTGAACATCGGGACGATGCAACTTCCCTTGCTGTCAGAATTTATTTTGGAATTGAATAATTATTATTTTGTTCCTAGTTTAAGTCGAAACATTGTGTCACCTTCATGTTTGATGAAGGATGGTTATTCATTTGCGAGTAAAGACAATGGTTGTGTGATCTCAAAGAATGATATGTTTGCGGGACCTACCTTTATTGTTTTGGAAATACGCTCTAGAAACAGCCGCTTTCATATTGAATAGGGTGCCAACTAAGTCCATAGTTAAGACACCATAGTTAAGATACCATATGAGATGTGGACTGGTAAGAGTCCCAGTTTGTCTTTTTTAAAAATTTGGGGTTGTGAATTTTATGTCAAACGACTTATATGATATAAACTAACACCCAAATTGGACAAGTGCTTTTTCGTGGGATGTTATAAGGAAACTTTAGGGTATTATGTCTATAACCGGTCACAGGGCAAAGTGTTTGTTACTCGAAATGGTGTTTTCTTAGAGAAAGAATTTCTTAAAAGAGAAAATAATGGACAAAAGGTGTATCTTGAAGAAGTTCAAGATGAGCCAGTAGGGACTGACTTTACGAGTGATGCTAATATAGCAGATCAAGTTGAGACACTCGTAGCAGTGGAGACACCATCACAACCATGAAGATCAGCAAGACTTCATGCATTGCATGGGGATTTGTTATTATTAGATGATGACAAACCTGCGGATTATGCGGAAGCTATGATCGATCCAGACTCCGAGAAATGGCAAAGTGCCATGAGATCCGAGATAGATTCCATGGGAGACAATCAAGTTTGGAACTTGGTTGACCCACCTGATGGGGTTAGACCCATAGAGAGCAAATGAATCTTTAAGAAGAAGAAGGATATGGACGAAAACATTCACGTCTATAAAGCTTGACTTGTTGCAAAACGTTTTTGGCAAGTTCAAGGCATTGACTACGACGAGACATTCTCGCCGGTAGCGATGCATAAATCTATTCGGATCATTCTAGCAATTGCTGCATATTTTGATTATGAGATATGGCAGATGGATGTCAAAACAGTCTTTCTAAATGGGTATTTAGAAGAGGACGTGTATATGATATTGCCTGAAGGTTTTGTTGATCCTAATATTGCTGGAAAGATATGCAAGCTTAAGAAATCTATTTATGGATTAAAGCAAGCATCTTAGAGTTGGAATATTCATTTCGATGAGGTAGTCAAAGGGTTTGGCTTCCGTCAGAATGAAGAAGAAAGGGTTTGGCTTTCGTCAGAATGAAGAAGAACCTTGTGTTTACCAGAAGGTAAGTGGGAGCGCTATTGTGTTTCTGATCTTGTATGTGGATGACATACTATTGATTGGGAATGATATTCCTATGTTGCAATCTATAAAGACTTCACTGAATAATAGTTTTTCTATGAAGGATTTAGGTGAAGCATCATACATCTTGGGAATTAAGATCTATAGAGATAGGTCAAGAAGGCTAATAGGATTAAGCCAAGACACGTACATTGACAAGGTGTTGAAACGGTACAACATGGAACAGTCCAAGAAAGGGTTCTTGCCTATGTCACATGGTATGCGCTTTAGTGACAAGTAGTATCATTCACCAGATGAAGAGCGCAACCGCATGAGTAAGGTTCCATATGCTTCAGCCGTTGGTTCCATCATGTATGCCATGATATGTACTCGCCCAGATGTCTCATATGCTCCAAGTGTTGCAAGCAGGTACCAAGCTAATCTAGGTGAACCTCACAGGATGCTTGTTAAGAACATCCTAAAGTACTTATGAAGGACTAAGGATGTGTTCCTAATCTATGGAGGTGAGGAGGAGCTCATTGTAAATGGTTACACCGATGCTAGCTTCCAAACCGATGGGGATGAATCACTATCTCAATTAGGTTTTGTGTTCACAATAAATGGTTTGCAGTTAGTTAGAAAAGTTCCAAGTAGGAGATAGTGTTCGATTCTACACCAGAAGCCGAGTACATTGCAGCTTCTGGCATTGCAAAGGAAGGTGTTTGGTTGAGGAGGTTCCTCATTGAGCTTGGTGTGTTTTCAAATGCATCGGACCCATTGAATTTACATTGTGATAACAATGGGGCAATTGCATAGGCTAAGCAACCTAGGGATCACCAGAAGAAAAAACATGTACTCTGAAAGTTTCATCTCATTCGAGAGTTTGTGAAACGAGAAGAGATCAAATTATGCAAAATACATACAGATTTAAATGTAGCAGATCCTTTGACAAAGGCTCTTCCACAGCCTAAGCATGAGGTGCACATGAGGTCTATGGGGATTAGACATCTAAGAGATTAACTCTAGTGCAAGTGGGAGACTGTTGGGAAAATGCCCTAGAGCTAATTATGTAGATGATGATATTCTGATTGTATCCATGATTAATAAAGTGTTCATTGAATATCCATTATAGACAACTTGTATTGATTGGCGATTATGTGAATTGTTTGTGGAACTCAATTACTTGAATGGTTATTCTAAAGTTGTCCCTGGTCAGCGTTCTTGTGAGAACAGACTTGAATATTAGACCAACACATGTATTAGTTGATGGCTATGTTTCACAAGTCATGGACATGGCGATGTTAAACTAATAATGTGGGCACATGTGAGACATGTAGGCTGGACTGACCTGACATGATAAAGTCTCTATTCATGTTATGTACGTTATGTCCTTAGACCCTAGATTGTGGTATGTACTCAAGATGTGAAACGGCCTACTTAGGGACTATCAAAAGCTGCTCCATAACTGGGTAGTTATAAAGGTGGTCTTCGGGTGGTCGGGAAGCATGCTATGAGACATAGACAATCAAGATGGAATTTACCCCTCTCTATGCGAGAGAGATATCACTGGATCACTCAAGTGATTGGATCAACAAATGCATGGCTGCGCTTGGGTTAAGTGCTAACCCATGAGTTGAACCATATATCGAGTGGCGAGGGGAATAACTTGTATGTGGTCGTAGTGGTTCATCTGATATGATCTTTGCGTATGCATTGGAGTTGTCAGGCATTGCTAGAGGCCGCTATCAACTATTAGGCGAGTAGGAGTACTCGGCCCATGTTAATGTGTGCGTGAACCCATAGGGTCACACGCTTAAGGGGCTGAAAGCCTAATTCGGGTTGGACCCAAATTAGACAAGGCTTAGGGTTACTAATGGGCCTCCAACTCGTGAGCTCATTGGGGACGCCTATATAAGCAAGGGGTAGGGGTGCTGTCAAGGACGCCTATACATGCCTTTGACAGCTGCCGTTGCCCTCCCCACGCTCGCGTCTTCTGCTCCTCGCGGACCTAGCAGTTCGGAGGTGCATCGCTTTTTCCTTGCACGTGTGGGATTCCTCAGAGGTGCTGCATCTGGAGCACTGGGATGAACCACGCGAGGGGATTAAGGTGAAGACAACCATGCAACTGCACTGCCTAATGTGACGCGTACGACTACATCAAGTCATCTTCCGCTGCACCTGCGCGTCTAGTGGTAATCCCGTAACCTGTAACTAGCAGTAGATCCTGGTTTATGAGGTCAAAAAGTTTTGTTTTCTAGCAAGCGTTGCACCCTCATAACTCAATAGTGGTATCAGAGCTATTACTGCCTTGTTATAGGTTTGGTTTTGTGCATATGGTGATATACGTGGTTGTAGATGAGTCTCTAACCTTGGTTCGTCATCTTGCCATGTTGGTCATGAAACGATCTACTCATTCCGGTCAGAATTCCGCCATCCGAGTTAAGTGATTCATGTAAATCCAGTCATGGCGAGTTAGAGATCAATCAGATTGATTGAATTAAACCCTAGGTCAAGTGCCAAGCGCATATGATGCGCGGCGGTGATAGATGGAATTTACTGCCGGACGCCGGTTTGCCAAGAAAAGTGTTGTTCAGTAAAACAGTCATAGCCTTTAAACCATAATTCGGATTGAGATGAACTCTAAATGAAAATCGTAGAGAACGAAATTTTATATTTGGTTCGTAACTGCTGTGCCACATTAGGCGAAATTAGAATTGCGAAATAAGGCTTGGAAAATAGAATTTTCTGCGTTGCAAGATTAGACGTCGGATTCAGATAACTCTGTTTTACAGGTATTGATGACTGGTATAGCCGTTATGTGTATGTGATGCATGTATGTATTTAATTCATGGCTTGCATGTCATGAGGACAATCTGGACAGGAGCCACATACATATTGTCAAAATTAATGTAATGGCCTGTGTGCCAATCTGTGATGATCTATCCGTGACTATGTAATTTTTTTTGTTTTTTAAAAAGTTAATTTGGCCATAGTCTCGTTCGTTTTCCGCTGTTGGCACCTCGTATCCCGCCTGTATCAAGCGTGTCAACAGCGGAAAATGAACGAGACTATGGCTAAATCATCTTTTTAGAAAACAAAAAGAAACAAGAAAAATGCTGATGCCAAACCAAATTTTAATTTTTAAAAATAAAAAAAAACAAAAAACAAGAATGCACCTAGGAGGTCACCCATCCTAGTACTACTCTCCTCCAAGCACGCTTATAACTTTAGAGTTCTGATGAGATCCGGTGCTTTAGTGCTGGTATGATCGCATCTGTCATACCAAGCGTGCTTCTTCATCCTATGCTCGCGCCCCCGTGTCCCGCCCGCCCATGAATTGGCCCCCCGGGTCGCACGCCACGTACTCATCGGCACCGTGCCAACGGCGGAAAACGAACGAGACTTTGGCCACGTCATCTTTTTAAAAAAACAAAAAGAAACAAGAAAAATGCTAATGCCAAACCAAATTTTAATTTTTAAAAACAAAAAAGCAAAAAGCGGGAATGCAACACGAGGACTTCCCAGGATCTTACCCGCCCTAGCACTACTCTCTCTCAAACACGCTTAACTTTGGAGTTCTGATGGGATCCGGTGTGGTTTGATCGCGTCCATTATATCTCGCCTGCTCCTTCGTCTTATGCCCGCGCTCCCGTCTCCTGCCCGCCCATGACTTGGCCCCGCGGGTCCCACGCCATGTACCTCGCCAGCACCGTGTCAACGGAGAAAAACGAACGCGACTATGGCCAAATCAACTTTTTAGAAAACAAAAAGAAAAGAGAAAAATGCTAGTTCCAAACCAAATTTTAATTTTTAAAAACAAAAAACAAAAAGCGGAAATGCTACACGAGGACTTCCTAGGAGGTCACCCATCCTACCACTACTCTCTACCAAGCACGCTTAACTTTGGAGATCTAATGGGATCTGGTGCTTTAGTGCTGGTATGCTCGCATCCATCATATCACGCCTGCTCCTTCGTCTTATGCCCGCGCCCCTGTGTCCCGCCCGCCCCTGACTTGGCCCCGCGGGTCCCACGCCACGTACCTCGCCGGCACCGTGCCAACGGCGGAAAACGAACGAGACTATGGTCAAATTAACTTTTTAGAAAACAAAAAGAAACAAGAAAAATGCTAGTGCCAAACCAAATTTTAATTTTAAAAACAAAAAAGAACAAAAAGCGAAAATGCAACACAAGGACTTCCCAGGAGGTCACCATCCTAACACTACTCTCGTCCAAGCATGCTTAACTTTGGAGTTCTAATGAGATCTGGTGCTTTAGTGCTGGTATGATCGAATCCGTCATATGAAGCGTGCTCCTTCCTCTTATGCCTGCGCCCCCATGTCCCGCCCGCCCATGACTTGGCCCCACGGGTCCCACTCCACGTACCTCGCCTACACCGTGCCAACGGCGAAAAACGAACGAGACTATGGAAAATCAACTTTTTAGAAAACAAAAAAAAGAGAAAAATGCTAATACCAAACCAAATTTTAATTTTTAAAAACAAAAAAATGAGAATGCACCTAGGAGGTCACCCATCCTAGCACTACTCTCCTCCAAGCACCCTTAACTTCGGAGTTCTGATGGGATCTAGTGCTTTAGTGTGGGTATGATCGCGTCGTCAAACCATGCGTGCTCCTTCCTGTTATGCCCACGCCACCGTGTCCCGCCCGCCCATGACTTGGCCCCGCGGGTCCGACGGCACGTACCTCGTTGGCACCGTGCCAACGGAAAAAAACGAACGAGACTTTGGCAAAAATCAACATTTTAGAAAACGAAAACAAATGAGAAAAGTGCTAATGCCAAACCAAATTTGATTTTTAAAAATAAAAAAATAAAAAGGGGGAATGCAACACGAGGACTTCTAGGAGGTCACCCATTCTAGCACTACTGTCGCCCAAGCATGCTTAACTTCGGAGTTTTGATGGGATCCGGTGCTTTACTCCTGGTATCATCACATCCGTCAAATCATGTGTGCTCCTTGCTCTTATGCCCGCGCCCCTGTGTCCCGCCCAACCAAGACTTGGCCCCGCGGGTCCCACACCACGTACCTCGCCGGCACGATGCCAACGGCGGAAAACGAATGAAACTATGGCCAAATCAACTCTTTAAAAAATAAAAAGAAACGAGAAAAATCCAAACCTAATTTTATTTTTTAAAAACAAAAAAAACAAAAAAGCAGGAATACAACACAAGGACTTCCCAGGAGGTCACCCATCCTAGTACTACACTCGTCCAAGCACGCTTAACATCAAAGTTCTAATGGGATCTGGTGCTTTAGTGCTGGTATGCTCGCATTCGTCATACCATGCGTGCTCCTTCGTCTTATGCCCGCACCCCCGTGTCCCGCCCGCCCATGACTTCGCCTCGCGGGTCCCACGCCCCGTACCTCGCCGGCACGATGCCATCGGCGAAAAACGAACGAGACTATAGCCAAATCAACTTTTTAAAAAACAAAAAGAAACGAGAAAAATGCTAATGCCAAACCAAATTTTAATTTTTAAAAACAAAAAAAGCGGGAATGCAACACAAGGACTTCCCAGGAGGTCACCATCCTAACACTACTCTCGCCCAAGCACATTTAACTTTGGAGTTCTAATGGGATCTAGTGGTTTAGTGCTGGTATGATTGGATCCGTCGTGTCAAGCGTGCTCCTTCCTCTTATGCCTGCGCCCCCGTGTCCCGCCCACCCATGACTTGCCCCGCGGGTCTCACACCACGTACCTCGCCGGCACGATGCAAACGGCGAAAAACGAACGAGACTATAGCCAAATCAACTTTTTAAAAAACAAAAAGAAACGAGAAAAATGCTAATGCAAAACCAAATTTTATTTTTTAAAAACGAAAAAAACAAAAAGCGGGACTGCAACACGTGGACTTCCCAGGAGCTCACCCATCCTAGCACTACTCTCGCCCAAGCACGCTTATCTTCGAAGTTCCGATGGGATCTGGTGCTTTAGTGCGGGTATGATCGCGTCGTCATACCATGCGTGCTCCTTCCTCTTATGCCTGCACCCCCGTATCTCGCCCGCCCATGACTTGGCCACGCGCGTCCCACGCCATGTACCTCGCTGGCACCGTGCCAACGACGGAAAACGAACCAGTCTTTGGCAAAATTCAACTTTTTAGAAAACAAGAGGAAACAAGAAAAATGCTAATGCCAAACCAAATTTAAATTTTTAAATACAAAAAAAACAAAAAGCAGGAATGCAACACAAGAACCTCCCAGGTGGACACCCATCCTAGTACTACACTCGTCCAAGCACGCTTAACTTCGACGTTCTGATGGAATGCGGTGCTTTAGTCCTGGTATCATCACATCTGTCAAATCATGTGTGCTCCTTCCTCTTATGCCCGTGCCCATGTCCCGCCCGCCCATGACTTGGCCCCGCAGGTCCCACGCCATGTACCTCGCTGGCACGATGCCAACGGTAGAAAACAAACGAGACTATAGCCAAATCAACTTTTTAAAAAACAAAAAGAAAAGAGAAAAATGCTAATGCCAAACCAAATTTTAATTTTTGAAAACAAAAAAAAGCGGGAATGCAACACAAGGACTTCCCAGGAGGTCACCACCCTAACTCTACTCTCACCCAAGCACGCTTAACTTTGGAGTTCTAATGATATCCGGTGGTTTAGTGCTGGTATGATCGGATCCGTCATATCAAGCGTGCTTCTTCCTCTTATGCCTGCGCCCCCGTGTCCCGCCCACCCATGACTTGGCCCCGCGGGTCCCACGCCACATACATCGCCGGCACACAAACGAGACTATGGCCAAATCAACTTTTAGAAAACAAAAAGAAATGCTAATGCCAAACCAAATTTAAATTTAAAAAACAAAAAGGGGGAATGCAACACGAGGACTTGTAGGAGGTCACCCATCCTAGTATTACTGTCGCCCAAGCAAGTTTAACTTCGGAGTTTCGATGGGATGCGGTGCTTTAGTCCTGGTATCATCACATCCGTCATATCATGTGTGCTCCTTCCTCTTATGCCCGCGCCCTTGTGTCCCGCCCGACCATGACATGGCCCCGCGAGTCCCACGCCACGTAGCTCACCGGCACGATGCTAACGGTGGAAAGCGAACGAGACTATAGCCAAATCAACTTTTTAAAAAACAAAAAGAAACGAGAAAAATGCTAATGCCAAACCAAATTTTAATTTTAAAAATGAAAAAAACAAAAAGCGGAACTGCAACACAAGGACTTCCCAGGAGGTCACCCATCCTAGCACTACTCTCGCCCAAGCACGCTTAACTTCAAAATTCCGATGGGATCTGGTTCTTTAGTGCGGGTATGATCACGTGTCAAACCAAGCGTGCTCCTTCCTCTTATGCCCGCGCCCCCATGTCCTGCCCGCACATGACTTGGCCCCATGGGTCCCACGCCACGTACCTCGCTGGCACTGTGCCAACGGCGGAAAACGAACGAGACTTTGGCAAAAATCAACTTTTTAGAAAACAACAAGAAACGAGAAAAGGTGCTACTGCCAAACCAAATTTTGATTTTTAAAAATAAAAAAATAAAAAGGGGGAATGCAACACGAGGACTTCTTGGAGGTCACCCATTCTAGTACTACTGTCGCCCAAGCATGCTTAACTTCGGAGTTCTCATGGGATCCGGTGCTTTAGTCGTGGTATCATCACATCCGTCAAATCATGTGTGCTCCTTCCTCTTATGCCCGTGCCCCTGTGTCCCTCCCGACCATGACTTGGCCCCGTGGGTCCCACACCACGTACCTCGCCGGCACGATGCAAACAGTGAAAAACAAACGAGACTATAACCAAATCAACTTTTTAAAAAACAAAAAGAAACGAGAAAAATGCTAATGCCAAACCAAATTTTAACTTTTAAAAACGAAAAAAACAAAAAGCGGGACTGCAACACAAGGACTTCGCAGGAGGTCACCCATCCTAGCACTACCCTTGCCCAAGCACGCTTAACTTTGGAGTTTCGATGGGATCTGGTGCTTTAGTGCCGGTATGATCGCGTCGCCAAACCATGCGTGCTGCTTCCTCTTATGCCCACGCCCCCGTGTCCCGCCCGCCCATGACTTGGCCCCGCGGGTCCCACGCCACGTACCACGCTGGCGCCGTGCCAACGGCGGAAAACGAATGACACTTTGGCAAAAATCAACTTTTTAGAAAACGAAAAGAAACGAGAAAAGTGCTAATGCCAAACCACATTTTGATTTTAAAAAATAAAAAAAAAACAAAAAAGGGGGAATGCAACACGGGGACTCTAGGAGGTCACCCATTCTAGTACTACGGTCGCCCAAGCATGCTTAACTTCGGAGTTCTGATGGGATCCGGTGCTTTTGTCCTGGTATCATCACATCCCTCAAATCATGTGTGCTCCTTCCTCTTATGCCTGCGCCCCTGTGTCCCGCCCGACCATGACTTGGCCTCGCGGGTCACACGCCACGTACCTCGCCGGCACGATGCCAATGGTGGAAAACGAAAAGAAATGAGAAAAATCCAAACCCAAATTTATTTTTTAAAAACAAAAAAACAAAAAGTGGGAATACAACACAAGGACTTCCTAGGAGGTCACCCATACTAGTACTACTCTCGTCCAAGCACGCTTAACTTCGAAGTTCTGATGGGATCTGATGCTTTAGTGCTGGTATGCTTGCTTCCGTCATACCACGCGTGCTCTTTCGTCTTATGCCCGCGCCGCCGTGTCCCGCCTGCCTATGACTTGGCCCCGCGGGTCCCACGCCACATACCTCGCTGGCACGATGCCAACGGCGGAAAACAAACGAGACTATAGCCAAATCAACTTATTAAAAAACAAAAAGAAAAGAGAAAAATGCTAATGCCAAACCAAATTTTAATTTTTAAAAACAAAAAAAACAAAAAACGGGAATGCTACACAAGGACTTCCCAGGAGGTTACCATCCTAACACTACTCTCGCCCAAGCATGTTTAACTTTGGAGTTCTAACGGGATCCGGTGGTTTAGTGCTGGTATGATTGGATCCGTCATATCAAGCGTGCTCCTTCCTCTTATGCCTACGCCCCCGTGTCCCGCCCACCCATGACTTGGCCCCATGGGTCCCACGCCGCGTACCTTGCCGGCACGATGCCAACAGCAGAAAACGAACGAGACTATGGCCAAATCAACTTTTTAGAAAACAAAAAGAAACGAGAAAAATGCTAATGTCAAACAAAATTTAATTTTAAAAAACAAAAAGAGGGAATGCAACACGAGGACTTCCCAGGAGGTCACCCATCTTAGTACTATTGTCGCCCAAGCATGCTTAACTTCGGAGTTCTGATGCGATCTGGTGCTTTAGCCCTGGTATCATCACATCCGTCATATCATGTGTGCTCCTTCCTCTAATTCCCACGCCCCTGTGTCCCGCCCGACCAAGACTTGGCCCCGTGGGTCCCACGCGACGTACCTCGCCGGCACGATGCCAATGGCGGAAAACGAATGAGACTATGGCCAAATCAAGTTTTTAAAAAACAAAAAGAAACGAGAAAAATCCAAACCAAATTTTAGTTTTTAAAAAATTAAAAAAAAAGTGGTAATACAACACAAGGACTTCCCAGGGGGTCACCTATCCTAGTACTACTCTCGTCCAAGCACGCTTAACTTTGGACTTCTGATGCGATCCGGTGCTTTAGTGCTGGTATGATTGCGTCCGTCAACATTGCGTTCTCCTTCGTCTTATGCCCGCACCCCCATGTCCTGCCCGCCCATGGCTTGGCCCCGCGGGTCCCACGCCACGTACCTCGACGGCACGATGCCAACGGCGGAAAACGAACGAGACTATAGCAAAATCAACTTTTTAAAAACAAAAAGAAACGAGAAAAATGCTAATACCAAACCAAATTTTAATTTTTAAAAATAAAAAAACAAAAAGCGCGAATGCAACGCAAGGACTTCCCAGGAGGTCGCCATCCTAACACTACACTCACCCAAGCACGCTTAACTTCAGAGTTCTGAAGGGATTTGGTGCTTTAGTGCGGGTATGATCACGTCATCATACCATGCGTGCTCCTTCCTCTTATGCCCGCGCCCCCGTGTCCCGCCCACCCATGACTTGGCCCTGCGGGTCCCACGCCACGTACCTTGCCTGCACCGTGCCAACGGCGGAAAACGAACAAGACTAAGGCAAAATCAACTTTTTAGAAAACAAAAAGAAACGAGAAAAGTGCTATGCCAAACCTAATTTTAATTTTTAAAACCAAAAAAACAAACGAGAAAAGTGCTATGCCACACCTAATTTTAATTTTTAAAACCAAAAAAACAAAAAGGGGAATGCAACACAAGGACTTCCCATGTGGTCACCATCCTAAAACTACCCTCGCCCAAGCACACTTAACTTTGGAGTTCTAATGCGATCCGGTGCTTTAGTGCTGGTATGATCAGATCCATCATATCACGCGTGCTCCTTCGTCTTATGCTTGAGCCCCCGTGTCCCGCCGGCCCATGACTTGGCCCCGTGGGTCCCACGCCACGTACCTCGCCGGCGCGATGCCAACGACGGAAAACGAACGAGACTATGGCCAAATCAAGTTTTTAAAAAATAAAAAGAAACATGAAAAATGCTAATGCCAAACCAAATTTTAATTTTTAAAAACAAAAAAAAACAAAAAGCGGGAATGCAACACAAGAACTTCCTAGCAGGTCACCCATCCTAGTACTACTCTCGTCAAGCACGCTTAACTTAGGAGTTCTGATGGGATCTGGTGCTTTAGTGCTGGTATGATCGCATCAGTCATACCACGCGTGCTCCTTCGTCTTATGCCCGCGCCCCCGTGTCCCGCCCGCCCATGACTTGGCCCCGCGGGTCCCACGCCATGTACCTCGCCGGCACGATGCCGACGGCGGAAAACAAACGAGACTATAGCCAAATCAGCTTTTTAAAAAACAAAAAAAACGAGAAAAATGCTAATGCCAAACCAAATTTTAATTTTTTAAAAAAAAACCAAAAAGCGGGAATGCAACACAAGGACTTCCCACGAGGTCACCATCCTAACAATACTCTCACCGAAGCACGCTTAACTTTGGAGTTCTAATGGGATCCGGTGGTTTAGTGCGGGTATGATCGGATCCGTCATATCAAGCGTGCTCCTTCCTCTTATGCCTGCGCCCCCGTGTCCCGTCCGGCCATGACTTGGCCCCGTGGGTCTCACGCCACGTACCTCGCTGGCACGATGCCAACGGCAGAAAACGAATGAGACTATGGCCAAATCATCTTTTTAAAAAAGAAAAAGAAACGAGAAAAATGCTAATGCCAAACTAAATTTTAATTTTTAAAAACGAAAAAAACATAAAGTGGACTGCAACTAGAGGACTTCACAGGAGGTCACCCATCCTAGCATTACTCTCGCCCAAGCATGCTTAACTTCAAAGTTCTGATGGGATCTGGTGCTGTAGTGCGGGTATGATCGCGTCGTCATAAAAGGCGTGCTCCTTCCTCTTATGCCCGCGCCCCCGTGTCCCAACCGTCCATGACATGGCGCCGCGTGTAACAACCCTAGAAATCCGGATATCGAAAATACGGGCTTTCAAAATTTTTTCTAAAGTTTACCAGTGTATGGTGGATGTCATGTAGGAAACCCGCCAATAGATGCACAAATAGCACCCGACGTTAGCCCGAGCATTGCATTTAAATAACCAGAGTTTGATTCGCCTCTTATTCAATTTTATGTGATGTTAATAAAATCGAATAACCTTTAATGTATATGTATGTATATATAAATGCCTGCTATCGACCCCCCGCGCTGGCCCAGCCTAGCCGTGCGCTCGACCGCTGACGCACGCGCTCGCTCGCGCGCGCACGCGCGTGCACGCCGGCCTACCTGCCCGAGCTCGAGGCCCAGCTCGGCCTGCGCCCGCGCGCTGCCGCGTTTCGCCCGCGCGCGCTCGCGCGCTCGCCGACCGCCAGCCCAGCAAGGCGGCCCAGCAAGCCGCTGCCGTCGCCCGCGCCGCGCCGACCCGTCTCGCTGACACACGAGCCCCACCTGTCAGCTTCCACCTTTTACCACTTCTGGTCGACCTCACGTCGCGTCCGTCGCACCATTTTTGTGCACCGCGCGCCTCCGCCGTCCGCCCGAGTACGGCCGCGTCCCGCGCCGTCCATCTAACCGCCTGCTTGCACCGCGCTTCACCAAACCCTAACCCTAATCGTGGCCGCGCACAGCCGCCCGATGGGCATCTTCTGCCTCCGCCGTCCATAGCCGCCCGCCGTGCCTATTTAAAGAGGAGCACCCTGGCCTCTAGGGTTTCCCCATCGCCCCGCCGCCTTTGTGGAGACCCGCCGCCGGAACAGTCGGGCGAGAGAGAGAGAGAGAAGGAGGGAGGAGCAGGAAGGGGGCGGAGCTAGAGCGCTGCTGCCACCTCCGCCGTCCGCATCCGCACGCCGGAGAAGCCCGACGGACCCGCTCGGCCTCGACTTACCCCTCCGATGCTACGGCACTGCTACTCCCCCACCAGGCCATTGCGTCGACCTCAGCCGCGAGCCACCGGGACAGCCCCGCGCAGGTAAGCTGCCATACCCCATCCTTGGCTGCCACCAGTACATCGTCGACGTTCTCGCTCCCCTTGACCCTGTTTCTTTCCTTAACCGCGACCAATAGCTTCGCCGTAGTCTAGAGCACGTTTTTGGCAACCTCTAGGAGCCGGCACGGGCCACAGTGGAGCCACGCACTTTTTCAGCTCCGGCCTCCCCGGACTCTGGCCGCCGGAGCATCCGCCGTGGCTGCCGAGCCGCGCACGCCCCGCCGTGCCTCGACTAGCCCCGGTAGCTAGCTCATGGAGATCCCAGCTTCTCCAATCGAAGGGCCAGAAAGAAGATGGAGACCAACGCCCGGCTACGTCGGCAAATTTGGCCTCGCCGTCGCCAGACGCCACTGACCGCCACCGGCTTGAGGGTCGATTTCCCCGAGTTAGAGCACCTGGCCGGCCAGTCATGTAGCTCAGCTATATGAGCCGACATTCGTCGAGGGTCCACCCGACGAGTCGAGGTTTCACCCGACGAGTCGAGGGTCCGACCGACGAAGTCGAGGGTTCGTCCGACATCCGTCGAGGGTTCACCCGATGAGTCAAGGGTCCGACCGACGAGTCGAGGGTCCGCCCGACCGTCGAGGGTCCGCCCGACGAGTCGAGGGTCCGCCCGACGAGTCGAGGGTCTGCCCAATGAGTCGAGGGCCAGCTCGAGTCCAGGATCCGGCTCGAGGCCAGAGGGTCGAGTCTCACCGGATAACTATTCTCGAGGGCTGCCCATTCGTGCGAACAAAGTTCCGTCTTCGAGGGTATGTCCGTTCGCCGGGCGAGGCTTCGTTCTCGAGGCCAGTCCGTTCGCCCGAGCGAGCTCCGTTCTCGAGGGGTCGCCCGGATCGCACCCTCGAGTGTACAGTGCCGACCCAACCTGACCCAGAACCAGCCCTGTCTAGACCTCCGAGGCCTGGTCGAGACCTGTCAACATTGACCGTTGACCTGGCCCCACCTGTCAGTGACCAGATCCGTGGTCCCCACCTGTCAGACACTAACTGGGACCCGTCGACCCGTCGATACTGACGTCAGCATAACGTCAGCATGACGTCATCTAGCCCAGACCCGCATCAGTGCTGACGTCATCTCGGCCCCGGCTGCACTGTTCCTGCGCGCCACGTGGCCCAATCAGGAGTTGCCACGTGTCAGCACCAGGTTAATCTGCCCTTTTTCTTTTTCTGAAAATGGAATAAACTTCGGAAATTCATAACTTCTTCATACAAACTCCGAAAAATATGAACCACGTGTCGAAATTTTCATAAAAATAAGCTCTACGTCATAGGCTTGTGTATGAGTGCATTTGAAGTTATTGAATTTTATTGCTTTTTTGTGTTGACTCTATAGGAGCCATTGATGTGGCTATTATGTCTCATTTCAGAGGAGGATCAGCTTGAGGAGGACGACTACGAGTACGAGGAGGAGCTCGGTGATGACTTCACAGGTGCCACACCCCACCCAACCTCGTAGATCCTATTACGCATGGCATAATATCTAGTTGCTAGTGCTTTAATTATGAATATCACCTGATGATAGGTTGCATGGTAGAACTGCCTGATGAGCCTTTACCTTGTCGCAACCTTACTCCTGCACACCTGCTGATAGGCTAGACGCTTGCTTATTTCTCTTATGATGCTTTACTTCTACTATGCTTATATTTGTGTGATGATGATGCGTGGTGGACAGTATGGTCATATGGTTAAGGCACATGGTTTCACTTTACTCGGGGAGAGTGCTGCGTGCGTCTTGGGTGTGTGGTGAGGGTTGAGTCGATCGGACAGGATTCTACGACGAGCCATGTGGGCGAGTCTTGCCGGGGAATGTGTTCTGGGCATTCCCGTGTGAGGTGCTTGTGGCGGGCACATTGTGATGCATAAGGAGATCCCGGGGGTGAGAACCTTCGTGGAGCGAAGCCCCGGGAAGGAGGTGCTGTTGTAGCACGGACTGTTGTAGTCCCAAAAGAGAAGATAATCCTGTCTGATCCTCCCCTAGGACCTGATATCTCTTGAGGACCGGAACCTTGGGACTTACGTGCTCACCACTCGCTCTTGAATGGGCGGGAGACGGATGTCTGACTAGCTAGGACGATGCCACTACTACTAGGTTGTTAGCAGAAAGTGTCAGGAGGTACGGGCGTGGAGACCCACACCCTCCTTAGACAGCATAGTGACCACGGGGGCCCGGTACTATGTCTCACAGTCTCAGTGTGCCGGTGGTACCTATCCGGGATGTCCCAGTACTGAGTGGTAGGGTGGCATCGCACCGGTTAGAAAGCAGCCGAAATCAGCTTAGGCGGGGCACCGTCGATGATAGTGATCTTGTGGTTACGGGAGTACACGCTCTGCAGAGTTTATGAATCTATATATAGTCCGTGGGCCACTGGTATGGCTCTTTCCTAAGACCCACGCTTCTCGGGAGTAGTGAGAGGAGTCCTTCTATTTCTCCCCCTGGTGTTACCCTTCCGGCTGTGAGCCGCTGAGACAGGCTCCGAGAGGGAGTTGGACCTGTCGACTGAGTGCGAGAGGGTGAGATGTGTGTGATGGAGTTGGAATGGGTTTGGAAGTGTGGATGACATGGATAAAAATTTGATGAATTATATTATATAATATTGGTCACTGTTTGCATAGGAAACTACAGCCACATATTAGGTCGATTTGATTATATCCTTGCATCCCACCAAATACTACATAGCAAAAGCAAAGCATAGGGTGGGAGATGTGGCCAGTACAAACCGTACTGAAAATTATTTGGCAGGTGAGCCCGACTACGACTATGACGACGAAGAGGAGTAGATGTCACGTTCCTACGCTCAGGCTTCTTTTTGGAGATTTTATTGTACTTCCGCCTTCCGCAGCTGCCCTAGAAGCTGCTGCTACTCTGATGATCCCGCCAGTGTGGCGATGAACTATTTATGCAATCCCTTCTAATTGTAATCTTTTGTATGATGTATGCATCCTGTATCGACTACCACGGGATAATGAGATGGTTTGATGCTTCGAACTGTTATATTATCCGCCATTCTGTGTATTTTCCCTTCGTGGAAAATTGAGGATGTTTCACCACGGGTCCCACGCCACGTACCTCGCGCGGCACTGTGCCAACGGTGGAAAACGAACGAGACTATGGCAAAATCTACTTTTTAGAAAACAAAAAGAAACAAGAAAAGTGCTAATGCCAAACCGAATTTTAATTTTTAAAAATAAAAAAAAAACAAAAATGGGGAATGCAACACAAGGACGTCCCAGGAGGTCACCCATCCTAGTACTACTCTCGCCCAAGCACGCCTAACTTTGGAGTTCTAATGGGATCCGGTGGCTTAGTGCTGGTATGATCAGATCCATCATATCAAGTGTGCTCCTTCCTCTTATGCCTGCGCCCCCGTGTCCTGCCCGCCCATGACTTGGCCATGCGGGTCCCATGCCACGTACCTCGCTGGCACGATGCCAACGGCAAAAAACGAACGAGACTATGTCCAAATCAACTTTTTAGAAAAGAAAACGAAACGAGAAAAATGCTAGTGCCAAACCAAATTTAATTTTAAAAAATAAAAAGTGGGAATGCAACACGAGGACTTTCCAGAAAGTCACCCATCCTAGCACTACACTCGTCGAAGCACGCTTAACTTTTAAATTCTGATGGGATTCGACGCTTTTGTGCTGGTATCATCTCATCCGTAATACCAAGCGTGCTCCTTCGTCTTATACCCGCGCCCCCGTGTCCTGCCCGCCCATGACTTGGCCCCACGGGTCCCACACCACGCACCTCGCTGGCACAGCTCCAACGACGAAAAACTAACGAGGCTATGGCCAAATCAACTTTTTAGAAAATAAAAAGAAATGAAAAAATGTTAATGCCAAACTAAATTTTAATTTTTAAAAACAAAAAAAACAAAAAGGGGGAATGCAACACGAGGACTACACAGGAGGTCACCCATCCTAGTACTACTCTAGCCCTAGCATGCTTAATTTCGGAGTTCTAATGGAATCCAGTGCATTAGTGCTGGTATGATCACACCTGTCATACTATGCGTGCTACTTTCTCTTATGCCCGTGCCCCCGAGTCCCGCCGGCCCATGACTTGACCCCGCGGTTCCCACGCCACGTATCTCACCGGCACCGTACCAACGGCAGAAAACGAACGAGACTGTGGCCAAATCATCTTTTTAAAAAACAAAAAAGAGAAAAATGCTAATGCCAAAACAAAAAGAACAAAAAGCGAGAATACAACACAAGGACTCCCAGTAGGTCACCCATCCCAGTACTGCTCTCGTCCAAGCACGCTCAACTTGGAGTTCTGATGGGATCCGGTGCTTTAGTGCTGGTATGTTCGCATCCGTCATCCACGCGTGCTCCTTCGTCTTATGCCCACGCCCCCGTGTCCCGCCCGCCCATGACTTGGCCCCGCGGGTCCGACACCACGTACCTTGCCAGCACGATGCCAACGGCGAAAAACGAACGAGACTATAGCCAAATCAACTTTTTAAAAACCAAAAAGAGACAAGAAAAATGCTAATGCCAAACTAAATTTTAATTTTTAAAAACATAAAAAACAAAAAGCGGGAATGCAACACAAGGACTTCACAGGAGGTCATCACCCTAGCACTACTCTCACCCAAGCACGCTTAACTTTGGAGTTCTAATGGGATCCGATGGTTTAGTGCTGGTATGATCGGATCCATCATACCAAGCGTGCTCCTTCCTCTTATGCCGGCGCCCCCGTGTTCCGCCCGCCCATGACTTGGCCTCGCGGGTCCCACGCCACATACATCACCGGCACGATGCCAACGGCGGAAAACAAACGAGACTATGGCCAAATCAACTTTTTAGAAAACAAAAAGAAACGAGAAAAATGATAATGCCACACCAAATTTAACTTTAAAAAACAAAAAGGGGGAATGCAACATGAGGACTTCCCAGGAGGTCACCCGTCCTAGTACTACTGTCGCCCAAGCATGCTTAACTTCGGAGTTCTGATAGGATCCGGTGCTTTAGTCCTGGTATCATCGCCTCCATCATACCATGTGTGCTCTTTCCTCTTATGCCCGCGCCCCTATGTCCCGCCCGACTATGACTTGGCCCCGCGGGTCCAAGCCACGTACCTCGCCGGCACGATGTCAACGGCGGAGAACGAATGAGACTATGGCCAAATCAACTATTTAAAAAACAAAAGAAACGAGAAAAATGCTAATACCAAACCAAATTTTAATTTTTAAAAACAAAACAAGCAGGAGTATAACACAAGGACTTCCCAGGAGGTCACCCATCCTAGTACTACTCTCACCCAAGCACGCTTAACTTTGGAGTTCTGATGGGATCCGGTGGTTTAGTGCTGATATGATCGGATCCATCATATCAAGCGTGCTCCTTCCTCTTATGCCTGCGCCCCCATATCCTGCCTGCCCATGACTTGGCCCCGCGGATCCCAGGCCACGTACATCACCGGCACAATGCCAACGTCGGAAAACGAACGAGACTATGGCTGAATCAACTTTTTAGAAAATAAAAAGAAATGAGAAAAATACTAATGCCAAACCAAATTTTAATTTTTAAAAACAAAAAAAACTTAAAGGGAGAATCCAACGCCAGGACTTCACAGGAGGTCACCCATCCTAGTACTACTCTCGCCCTAGCACGCTTAACTTGAGTTCTAGTAGAATCGAGTGCTTTAGTGCTGGTATGATCACACCTGTCATGCCACGCGTGCTACTTCCAATTATGCCCGCGCCCCTGAGTCCCGCCCGCCCATGACTTGACCCCGTGGGTCCCACGCCACGTACCTCACTGCACCATGCCAATGACGGAAAACGAACGAGACTATGGCCAAATCATATTTTTAGAAAACAAAAAGAAATGAGAAAAATGCTAATGCCAAACCAAATTTGAACTTTTAAAAACAAAAAAAAATAAAAAGCGTGAATGCAACACGAGGACTTC
>CM041641.1:32268096-32327737 GCA_023333625.1 Bothriochloa decipiens | reverse complement strand
CATCCTAGTATTACTCTCGTCCTAGCACGCTTAACTTCGGAGTTCTAATTGAATCCGGTGCTTCAGTGCTGGTATGATCACACCAATCATACCATGCGTGCTACTTCCTCTTATGCCCGTGCCTCCGAGTCCCGCCTGCCCATGACTTGACCCTGTGGGTCCCATGCCACGTACCTCACCGGCACCGTGCCAACGGCGAAAAACGAACGAGACTACGGCCAAATCAACTTTTTAGAAAACAAAAAGAAACATGAAAAATGTTAATGCCGAACCAAATTTTAATTTTTAAAAACAAAAAAAAACAAAAAGGGGGAATGCAACACAAGGACTTCACAGGAGGTCACCCATCCTAGTACTACTCTCACCCTAGCACGCTTAACTTTAAAGTTCAAACGGAATCCGGTGCTTTAGTGCTGGTATGATCACACCTGTCATACCACGCGTGCTACTTCCTCTTATGCCCGCTCCGCCGAGTCACGCCCGCCTATAACTTGACCCCGCGGGTCCCACACCACGTACCTCGCCGGCGCCGTGCCAACGGTGGAAAACGAACGTGACTATGGCCAAAACCAAATTTTAATTTTTAAAAACAAAAAAACAAAAAGGGGGAAAGCAACACGAGGACTTCACACGAGGTCACCCATCCTAGTACTACTCTCGCCCTAGCACGGTTAACTTCAAAGTTCTAATGGAATCCGGTGCTTTAGTGCTGGTATGATCACACATGTCATACCACGCGTGCAACTTGCTCTTATGCCCGCACCCCTGATTCCCGCCCGCCCATGACTTGACCCTGCGGGTCCCACGCCACGTACCTCAGCGGCACCGTGCCAATGGCGGAAAACGAACGAGACTATGGCCAAATCATCTTTTTAAAAAATAAAAAGAAACAAGAAAAATGCTAATGCCAAAAAAATTAAAATTTTTAAAAACAAAAAGCAAGAATGCAACACGAGGACTTCTCAGGAGGTCACCCATCCTAGCACTACTCTCGACGAAGCACGCTTAACTTCGGAGTTCTCATAGGATGCGGTGCTTTAGTGCTGGTATGATCGCATCCATCATACCTCGCCGGCACCGTGCGAACGGCGAAAAACGAACAAGACTACGGCCAAATCAACTTTTTAGAGAACAAAAAAAATTAAGAAAAATGTTAATCCCAATCCAAATTTTAATTTTTAAAAACAAAAAAAAAGAAAAGGAGGAAT
The DNA here is from genome assembly GCA_023333625.1 of Bothriochloa decipiens. Lineage (NCBI taxonomy): Eukaryota > Viridiplantae > Streptophyta > Magnoliopsida > Poales > Poaceae > Bothriochloa > Bothriochloa decipiens. The sequence continues at coordinate 32,326,529 of CM041641.1, read as the reverse complement.
GCAACACGTGGACTTCCCAGGTGGTCACCCATTCAAGATCTACTCTTGCCCTAGAACGCTTAACTTCAAATTTCTTATGGAATCCGGTGCTCAACTGCTGGTATGATCACACCTGTCATACCACGCGTTCTACTTCCTCTTATGCCCGCGTCCCCGAGTACCGCCCGCCCATGACTTGACCCCGCGGGTCCCACGCCACGTACCTCGTCGGCACAGTGCCAACGGCGAAAAAGGAATGAGACAATGGCCAAATCAACTTTTTAGAAAACAAAAAGAAACGAGAAAATGTTAATGCCAAACTAAATTTTAATTTTTAAAAACAAAAACAAAAAGGGGGAATGCAACACGAGGACTTCACAGGAGGTCACCCATCCTAGTACTACTCTCGCCCTAGCATGCTTAATTTCGGATTCTAATGGAATCCAGTGCATTAGTGCTGGTATGATCACACGTGTCATTACACACATGCTACTTCCTCTTACGCCCATGCCCCCGAGTCTCGCCCGCCCTACGGGTCCCACGCCGCGTACCTCACCGGCACCGTGCCAACGGCGAAAAACGAACGAGACTATGGCCAAATCATCTTTTTAAAAAATAAAAAGAAACGAGAAAAATGCTAATGATAAAAAAGTTTAAATTTTTAAAACAAAAAAAAACAAAAAGCAAGAATACAACACAAGGACTTCCCAGGAGGTCTCCCATCCTAGTACTACTCTTGTCCAAGCACGCTTAACTTTGAAGTTCTGATGAGAGCCGGTGCTTTAGTGTGGTATGATCACATCCGTCAACCACGCGTGCTCCTTTGTCTTATGCCCGCGCCCGCGTGTCCCGCCCGCCCATGACTTGGCCCCTCGGGTCCCACGCCACGTACCTCGCCTACAAAAATGCAAATGCTGACCGAATTTTAAGTTTTAAAAACATAAAAAACAAAAGGCGGGAATGCAACACAAGGATTTCCTAGGAGGTCACCACCCTAACACTACTCTCACCCAAGCACGCTTAACTTTGGAGTTCTAATGGGATCCGGTGCTTTAGTGCTGGTATGATCGGATCCATCATATCAAGCGTGCTCCTTCCTCTTATGCCTGCGCCCCCGTGTCCCGCCCGCCCATGACTTCGCCCCATGGGTCCCACGCCATGTACATCGCCGGCACGATGCCAACGGCGGAAAATGAACGAGACTATGGCCAAATCAACTTTTTAGAAAAAAAGAAAAGAGAAAAATGCAAATGCCACACCAAATTTAACTTTAAAAAACAAAAAGGGGGAATGCAACATGAGGACTTCCCAGGAGGTCACCCATCCTAGTACTACTATTGGCCAAGCATGCTTGACTTAGGAGTTCTGATGGGATCCGGTGCTTTAGTCCTGGTATCATCACACCTGTCATACCACGCGTGCTACTTCCTCTTATGCCCGCGCCCCCCGAGTCCCGCCCGCCCATGACTTGACCCCGCGGGTCCCATGCCACGTACCTCACCGGCACCATGCCAACGGCGAAAAACGAATGAGACTATGGCCAAATCATCTTTTGAAAAAATAAAAAGAAACGAGAAAAATGCTAATGCCAAACCAAATTTTAATTTTTAAAAACAAAAAAACAAAAAGCGGGAATGCAATACAAGGACTTCCCAGGAGGTCCCCCATCCTAGTACTACTCTCGTCCAAGCATGCTTAACTTTGAAGTTCTAATGGGATCCGGTGCTTTTGTGCTGATATGATTGCATATGTCATACCATGCGTGCTCCTTCGTCTTATGCCCGCGCCCCCATGTCCCGCCAGCCGATGACTTGGCCTCGCGGGTCCCATGCCACTTACCTCGCCGGCACGATGCCAACGGAGGAAAACGAATGAGACTATAGCCAAATCAACTTTTTAAAAAACAAAAAGAAAGAAGAAAAATGCTAATGCCAAACAAAATTTTAATTTTTAAAAAACAAAAAGGTTCCTAGGAGGTCACCCATCCTATTACTACTCTCGTCCAAGCACGCTTAACTTCAATGTTCTGATGGGATCCGGTGCTTTAGTGCTGGTATGATCGCATCCATCATACCACGCGTGCTCCTTCGTCTTATGCCCGCGCCCCCGTGTCCCGCCCGTCCATGACTTGGCCCCGCGGGTCCCACGCCATGTACCTCACCGGCACGATGCCAACGGCGGAAAATGAATGAGACTATAGCCAAATCAACTTTTTAAAAAACAAAAAGAAACGAGAAAAATACTAATGCCAACAGAAGGGCTTCCCTGGAGCTCACCGTCCTAACACTACTCTCGCCCTAGCACGCTTATCTTTGGAGTTCTAATGGGATCCGGTGCTTTAGTGCTGGTATGATCGGATCTGTCATATCAAGCGTGCTCCTTCCTCTTATGCCTGCGCCCCCATGTCCCGCCCGCCCATGGCCCTGCGGGTCCCAAGCCACGTACCTCGCCTGCACCGTGCCAACGGCGGAAAACAAACGAGACAATGGCAAAATCAACTTTTTAGAAAACAAAAAGAAACGAGAAAAATACTAATCCCAAACCAAATTTTAATTTTTAAAAACAAAAAGGTTCCTAGGAGGTCACCCATCCTATTACTACTCTCGTCCAAGCACGCTTAACTTCAATTTTCTGATGGGATCCGGTGCTTTAGTGCTGGTATGATCGCATCCATCATACCACGCGTGCTCCTTCGTCTTATGCCCGTGCCCCCGTGTCCTGCCTGTCCATGACTTGGCCCCGCGGGTCCCACGCCATGTACCTCACCGGCACGATGCCAACGGCGAAAAACGAACAAGACTATAGCCAAATCAACTTTTTAAATAACAAAAAGAAACGAGAAAAATACTAATGCCAAACCAAATTTTAATTTTTAAAAACAAAAAAAATAAATAGAGGGGATGCAACACAAGGACTTCCCACGAGGTCACCATCCTAACACTACTGTCGCCCAAGCATGCTTAACTTTCGAGTTCTAATGGGATCCGGTGCTTTAGTGCTGGTATGATCGGATCCGTCATATCTGCGTGCTCCTTCCTCTTATGCCTGCGCCCCCGTGTCTCGCCCATCCATGACTTGGCCCCACGGGTCCCACGCCACATATCTCGCCGGCACGATGCCAACGGCGAAAAACGAACAAGACTATGGCCAAATCAACTTTTTAAAAACAAAAAGAAACGAGAAAATTGCTATACGAAACCAAATTTTAATTTTTAAAAACAAAAAACAAAAAGCGGGAATCCAACATAAGGACTTTCCAGGAGGTCCCCCATCCGAGTACTACTCTCGTCCAACCACGGTTAACTTTGGACTTCTAATGGGAGCCGGTGCTTTAGTGCTGGTATGATGACATCTGTCATACCACGCGTGTTCCTTTGTCTTATGCCCGCGCCCCCGTGTCCCGCCCGCCCATGACTTGCCCTCGCGGGTCCCACGCCACGTACCTCACTGGCATGATGCCAACGGCTGAAAACTAACGAGACTATAGCCAAATCAACTTTTTAAAAACCAAAAAGAAACCAAAAAAATGGTTGTGCCAAACCAAATTTTAATTTTTTTAAAAAAAGTGGGAATGTAACACAGGGACTTCCCAGGAGGTCCAACTCCTAACACTTCTCTCGCCCAAGCATGCTTAACTTTGGAGTTCTAATGGGATCCAGTGCTTCAGTGCTGGTATGATCGCATCCGTCATACCACGCATGCTCCTTTCTCTTATGCCCGCGCCCCCGTGTCCCGTCCGCCCATGACTTGGCCTCGCTGGTCCCACCCACGTACCTCGCTGGCTCGGTGCCAACGGCGAAAAACGAACGAGACTATGGCCAAATCAACTTTTTAAAAAACAAAAAGAAACGAGAAAAATGCTAATGCCAAACCAAATTTTAATTTTTGAAAACAAAAAAACAAAAGGCGGGAATGCAACACAAGGACTTCCCAGGCGGTCACCCATCCTAGCACTACTCTCATCCAAGCATGGTTAATATCAGAGTTCTGATGGGATCCGGTGCTTTAATGCTGGTATGATCGCATCCGTGATACTACGCGTGCCTCTTCCTCTTACGCCCACCACCCGTGTCCTGCCCGCCCATGACTTCGCCCCATGGGTCCCAGGCCATGTACATCGCCGGCACGATGCCAACGGCGGAAAACGAACGAGACTATGGCCAAATCAACTTTTTTAAAAAAAGAAAAGAGAAAAATGCAAATGCCACACCAAATTTAATTTTAAAAAACAAAACGGGGGAATGCAACATTTGGACTTCCCAGGAGGTCACCCATCCTAGTACTACTATTGGCCAAGCATGCTTGACTTAGGAGTTCTGATGGGATCCGGTGCTTTAGTCCTGGTATCATCACACCTGTCATACCACGCGTGCTACTTCCTCTTATGCCCGCGCCCCCGAGTCCCGCCCGCCCATGACTTGACCCCGCGGGTCCCATGCCACGTACCTCACCGGCACCATGCCAACGGCGAAAAACGAATGAGACTATGGCAAATCATCTTTTGAGAAAATAAAAAGAAACGAGAAAAATGCTAATGTCAAACCAAATTTTAATTTTTAAAAACAAAAAAAACAAAAAGCGGGAATGCAATACAAGGACTTCCCAGGAGGTCCCCCATTCTAGTACTACTCTCGTCCAAGCATGCTTAATTTCGAAGTTCTAATGGGATCCGGTGCTTTTGTGCTGATATGATTGCATACGTCATACCATGCGTGCTCCTTCGTCTTATGCCCGCGCCCCATGTCCCGCCCGCCGATGACTTGGCCTCGCGGGTCCCACACCACGTACCTCGCCGGCACGATGCCAACGGCGGAAAACGAACGAGACTATAGCCAAATCAACTTTTTAAAAAACAAAAAGAAAGAAGAAAAATGCTAATGCCAAACAAAATTTTAATTTTTAAAAAACAAAAAGGTTCCTAGGAGGTCACCCATCCTATTACTACTCTCGTCCAAGCACGCATAACTTCAATGTTCTGATGGGATCCGGTGCTTTAGTGCTGGTATGATCGCATCCATCATACCACGCGTGCTCCTTCGTCTTATGCCCGCGCCCCCGTGTCCCGCCCGTCCATGACTTGGCCCCGCGGGTCCCACGCCATGTACCTCACCGGCACGATGCCAACGGCGGAAAACGAATGAGACTATAGCCAAATCAACTTTTGAAATAACAAAAAGAAACGAGAAAAATACTAATGCCAACACAAGGGCTTCCCTGGAGCTCACCGTCCTAACACTACTCTCGCCCTAGCACGCTTATCTTTGGAGTTCTAATGGGATCCGGTGCTTTAGTGCTGGTATGATCGGATCCGTCATATCAAGCGTGCTCGTTCCTCTTATGCCTGCGCCCCCATGTCCCGCCCGCCCATGGCCCTGCGGGTCCCACGCCACGTACCTCGCCTACACCGTGCCAACGGCGGAAAACAAACGAGACAATGGCAAAATCAACTTTTTAGAAAACAAAAAGAAACGAGAAAAATACTAATGCCAAACCAAATTTTAATTTTTAAAAACAAAAAGGTTCCTAGGAGGTCACCCATCCTATTACTACTCTCGTCCAAGCACGCTTAACTTCAATGTTCTGATGGGATCCGGTGCTTTAGTGCTGGTATGATCGCATCCATCATACCACGCGTGCTCCTTCGTCTTATGCCCGTGACCCCGTGTCCTGCCTATCCATGACTTGGCCTCGCGGGTCCCACGCCATGTACCTCACCGGCACGATGCCAACGGCGGAAAACGAACGAGACTATAGCCAAATCAACTTTTTAAATAACAAAAAGAAACGAGAAAAATACTAATGCCAAACCAAATTTTAATTTTTAAAAACAAAAAAAAATAAATAGAGGGGATGCAACACAAGGACTTCCCACGAGGTCACCATCCTAACACTACTGTCGCCCAAGCATGCTTAACTTTCGAGTTCTAATGGGATCCGGTGCTTTAGTGCTGGTATGATCGGATCCGTCATATCAAGCGTGCTCTTTCCTCTTATGCCTGCGCCCCCGTGTCTCGCCCATCCATGACTTGGCCCCACGGGTCCCACGCCACATACCTCGCCGGCACGATGCCAACGGCGAAAAACGAACAAGACTATGGCCAAATCAACTTTTTAAAAACAAAAAGAAACGAGAAAATTGCTATACCAAACCAAATTTAAATTTTTAAAAACAAAAAACAAAAAGCGGGAATCCAACATAAGGACTTCCTAGGAGGTCCCCCATCCTAGTACTACTCTCGTCCAACCACGGTTAACTTTGGACTTCTAATGGGAGCCGGTGCTTTAGTGCTGGTATGATGACATCCGTCATACCACGCGTGTTCCTTTGTCTTATGCCCACGCCCCCGTGTCCCGCCCGCCCATGACTTGCCCTCGCGGGTCCCACGCCACGTACCTCACTGGCATGATGCCAACGACTGAAAACTAACGAGACTATAGCCAAATCAACTTTTTAAAAACCAAAAAGAAACCAAAAAAATGGTTGTGCCAAACCAAATTTTAATTTTTTTAAATAAAAAGTGGGAATGTAACACAGGGACTTCCCAGGAGGTCCCCCTCCTAACACTTCTCTCGCCCAGGCATGCTTAACTTTGGAGTTCTAATGGGATCCGGTGCTTCAGTGTTGGTATGATCGCATCCGTCATACCACGCGTGCTCCTTCCTCTTATGCCCGCGCCCCCGTGTCCCGTCCGCCCATGACTTGGCCTCGCTGGTCCCACCCACGTACCTCGCTGGCTCGGTGCCAACGGCGGAAAACGAACGAGACTATGGCCAAATCAACTTTTTAAAAAACAAAAAGAAACGAGAAAAATGCTAATGCCAAACCAAATTTTAATTTTTGAAAACAAAAAAACAAAAGGCGGGAATGCAACACAAGGATTTCCCAGGCGGTCACCCATCCTAGCACTACTCTCATCCAAGCACGGTTAATATCAGAGTTCTGATGGGATCCGGTGCTTTAATGCTGGTATGATCGCATCCGTGATACTACGCGTGCCTCTTCCTCTTACGCCCACCTCCCGTGTCCCGCCCGCAGATGACCTGGCCCCGCGGGTCCCGCACCACGTACCTCGCTGGAACGATGCCAACGGCGGAAAACAAATGAGACAATGGCCAAATCAACTTTTTAAAAACAAAAAGAGAGAAAAATGCCAATGCCAAACCAAATTTTAATTTCTAAAAACAAAAAGCGAGAATGCAACACAAGGACTTCCCAGGAGGTCACCAATCCTAGCACTACCCTCGCCCAAGCACGCTTAACTTTGGAGTTCTAATGGGATCTGGTGATTTACTGCTGGTATGATTGCAACCGTCATATCAAGCGTGCTCCTTCCTCTTATGCCTGCGCCCCGTTTCTCGCCCGCCCATGACTTGGCCCCGCGGGTCCAACGCCACGTACCTCACCAACATGATGCCAACGACGAAAAACGAACGAGACTATGGCCAAATCAACTTTTTAGAAAACAAATGGAAACAAGAAAAATGTTAATGCCAAACCAAATTTTAATTTTTAAAAACAAAAAAAACAAAAAGTGGCAATGCAATACAAGGACTTCTAGGAGGTCACCATCCTAACACTACTCTCGCCCAAGCACACTTAACTTTGAAGTTCTAATGGATCCGATGCTTTAGTGCTGGTATGATCAGATCCGTCATATCAAGCGTGCTCCTTCCTCTTATGCTTGCGCCGCTGTGTCCCGCCCGCCCATGACTTGGCCCCGCGGGTCCCACGCCATGTACCTTGCCGGTACGATGCCAATGGCGGAAAACGAACGAGACTATGGCCAAATCAACTTTTTAAAAAACAAAAAGAAACGAGAAAAATGCTAATGCCAAACCAAATTTTAATTTTTATAAACAAAAATAACAAAAAGCGAAAATGCAACACAAGGACTTCCTAGGAGGTCACCCATACTAGTACTACTCTCGTCCAAGCACGCTTAAGTTTGGAGCTATGATGGGATCTGGTGCTTTAGTGCTGGTATGATCGCATCCTTCATACGATGCGTGCTCCTTCGCCTTATGACCGCGCCCCCGTGTCCCGTCCGCCCATGACTTGGCCCCACGGGTCCCACGCCACGTACCTCGTCGGCATGATGCCAGTGGCGGAAAACGAACAAGACTATAGCCAAATCATCTTTTTAAAAAACAAAAAGAAACGACAAAAATGCTAATGCCAAACCAAATTTTAATTTTTAAAAACAAAAAAAACAAAAAGCGGGAATGCAACACAGGGACTTCCTAGGAGGTCACCATCCTAACACTACTCTCGCCCAAGCACGCTTAACTTTGGAGTTCTAGTGGGATCCGGTGCTTTAGTGCTGGTATGATTAGATCTGTCATATCAAGCGTGCTCCTTCCTCTTATGCCTGCGCCCCCGTGTCCGGCCCGCCCATGACTTGGCCCCGTAGGTCCCATGCCACGTACCTCGCGGCACGATGCCAATGGTGGAAAACGGACGAGACTATGGTGAAATCAACTTTTTAAAAAACAAAAAGAAACGAGAAAAATGTTAATGCCAAACCAAATTTTAATTTTTAAAAACAAAAAAATAAAAAGCGGGAATGCAACACAAGGACTTCCCAGGTGGTCACCATCCTAACACTACTCTTGCCCAAGCACGCTTAACTTTGCATTTCTAATGGGATCCAGTGCTTTAGTGCTGGTATGATCGGATTCATCATATCAAGTGTGCTCCTTCCTCTTATGCCTGCGCCGCTGTGTCCCGCCCGCCCATGACTTGGCCCCATGGGTCCCACGCCACGTACCTTGCCGGTACGATGCCAATGGCAGAAAACGAATGAGACTATGGCCAAATCAACTTTTTAAAAAACAAAAAGAAACGAGAAAAATGCTAATGCCAAACCAAATTTTAATTTCTAAAAACAAAAATAACAAAAAGAGAAAATGCAACACAAGGACTTCCCAGGAGGTCACCCATCCTAGTACTACTCTCGTCCAAGCATGCTTAAGTTTGGAGTTATGATGGAATCTGGTGCTTTAGTGCTAGTATGATCGCATCCTTCATACGATGCGTGCTCCTTCGCCTTATGACCGCGCCCCTGTGTCCTGTCCGCCCATGACTTGGCCCCGCGGGTCCCACGCCACGTACCTCGCCCAAGCACGCTTAACTTCAAAGTTCTAATGGAATCTATTGCTTTAGTACTGGTATGATCGCATCCGTCATACCACATGTGCTCCTTCCTCTTATGCCCGCGCCCCCGTGTCCCTCCCGCCCATGACTTGGCCCCGCGGGTCCCACGCCACGTACCTCGTTGGTACCGTGCCAACGGTGGACGAATGAGACTATGGCCAAATCAACTTTTTAAAAAACAAAAAAAAGAAAAATGCCAATGCCAAGCCAAATTTTAATTTTTAAAAACAAAAAAGGGGGAATGCAACACAAGGACTTCCAAGGAGGTCACCAATCCTAGCACTACCCTTGCCCAAGCACGCTTAACTTTGGAGTTCTAATGGGATCCACTGATTTAGTGCTGGTATGATCACAACCGTCATATCAAGTGTGCTCCTTCGTCTTATGCGGGCACCCCATTTCGTCCCCGCCCAAGACTTGGCTCCACAGGTCCCACGCCACGTACCTCGCCGGCACCGTGCCAATGATGAAAAATGACCGAGACTATGACCAAATCAACTTTTTAGAAAACAAAAAGAAATGAGAAAAATGCTGAAGCGAAACCAAATTTTGATTGTTAAAAACAAAAAAAAGGGAATGCAACACAAGGACTTCTTAGGAGGTCGCCCATCCTAGCACTACTCTCGTCTAAGCACCCTTAACTTCAGAGTTCTGATGGGATCCGGTGCTTCAGTGCTGGCATGATTGCATCCGTCATACCATGCGTGCTTCTTCCTCTTATGCCCACGCCCCGTGTCCCGCCCGCCCATGACTTGGCCCAGTGGGTCCCACGCCACGTACCTCGCCGGCACGATGCCAACAGCGGAAAACGAACGAGACTATAGCCAAATCAACTTTTTGAAAAACAAAAAGAAACGAGAAAAATGCTAATGCCAAAGCAAATTTTAATTTTTTGCGAGAATGCAACACAAGGACTTCCCAGGAGGTCACCCATCCTAGCACTACTCTCGCCCAAGCACGCTAAACTTTGGAGTTATAATGGGATCTGGTGCTTTAGTGCGGGTATGATCGGATCCGTGATATCAGACGTGCTCCTTCGTCTTATGACTGTGCCCCCATGTCCCGGCCGCCCATGACATGGCTCTGCGGGTCCCACGCCACGTACCTCGCCTGCACCGTACCATCGGCGGAAAATAACGAGACTATGGCCAAATCAACTTTTTAGAAAACAAAAAGAAACGAGAAAAATGCTAATGCCAAACCAAATTTTAATTATTAAAAACAAAAAGGGGGAATGCAACACGAGGACTCCCCAGGAGGTCACCCATCCTAGTACTTCTGTCGCCCAAGCATGCTTAACTTCGGAGTTCTGATGGGATCCAATGCTTTAGTCCTGGTATCATCGCATCTGTCATATCATGCATGCTCCTTCCTCTTATGCCCACGCCCTTGTGTCCCGCCTGACCATGACTTGGCCCTGCGGGTCCCACGCCACGTACCTCGCCGGCGCCGTGCCAACGGTGGAAAACGAACGAGACTATGGGCAAATCAACTTTTTCAAAAACAAAAAGAAATGAGAAAAATGCTCATGCCAAACCAAATTTTAATTTTTAAAAACAAAAAAACAAAAAGAGGGAATGCAACACGAGGACTTCACAGCAGGTCACCCATCCTAGTACTACTCTCGACCAAGCACCTTAACTTCAGAGTTCAGATGGGATCTGGTGCTCCAGTGCTGGTATAATCACTTCCATCATACAACGCGTGCTCCTTTGTCTTATGCCCGCGCCTCTGTGTCCCGCCCGCCCATGACTTGGCCCCGTGGCTCCCATGCCACGTACCTCGCCGGCACAATGCCAACGGCGAAAAACGAACGAGACTATGGTCAAATCAACTTTTTAAAAAATAAAAAGAAACGAGAAAAATGCTAATGCCAAACCAAATTTTAATTTTTGAAAACAAAAAAACAAAAAGCGAGAATGCAACACAAGGACTTCCCAGGAGGTCACCAATCCTAGCACTACCCTCGCCCAAGCACGGTTAACTTTGGAGTTCTAAAGGGTTCCGGTGATTTAGTGCTGGTATGATCACATCCGTCATATCAAGCGTGCTCCTTCCTCTTATGCCTGCGCCCTGTTTCCCGCCCGCCTATGACTTAGCCCCACAGGTCCCAGGCCACGTACATCGTCGGCACCGTGCCAACGACGAAAAATGAACAAGACTATGGCCAAATCAACTTTTAGAAAATGAAAAGAAACAAAAAAATGCTAATGCCAAACTAAATTTTCATTGTTAAAAACAAATCAACTTCCAAGAGGTCAGCCTTCCTAGTACTACTCTCGCCCAAGCACGCTTAACTTCGGAGCTCTAATGGGATCTAGTGCTTTAGTGCTGGTATGATCGCATATGTCATACCCTACGTGTTCCTTCCTCTTATACCCACGCCCCCCTGTCCCTCCCGCCCATGACTTGGCCCCATGGGTCCCACTCCACATACCTCACCAGCACGGTGCCAACGACGGAAAACGAACGAGACTATGGCCATATCAACTTTTTAAAAAACAAAAAGAAACAAGAAATATGCTAATGCCAAACCAAATTTTAATTTTTAAAAACAAAAAAACAAAAAGCGAGAATGCAACACAAGGACTTCCAAGAGTTCACCCATCCTAGCATAATTCTCGCTCAAGCACACTTAACTTTGGAGTTCTAATGGGATCCGGTGCTTTAGTGCTGGTATGATCGCATCCATCGTATCAAGCTTGCTCCTTCCTCTTATGCCTGCGCCCCCGTGTCCCACCCGCCCATGACTTGGCCCCACGGGTCCCACGCCACGTACCTTGCCGACACCGTGCCAACGGCGGAAAACGAATGAGACTATGGCCAAATCAACTTTTTAAAAAACAAAAAGAAACAAGAAAAATGCTAATGCCGAACCAAATTTTAATTTTTAAAAACAAAAAACAAAAAGGGGAATGCAACACGAGGACTTCCAGGAGGTCCCCCATCCTAGTACTACTCTCACCCAACCGCGCATAACTTTGGAGTTTTGATGGAATTCGGTGCTTTTGTGCTGGTATGATCGCATCCGTCATACCATGCGTGCTCCTTCCTCTGATGCCCGCGCCCCCTGTCCCGCTCGCCCCATGACCTGGCCCCACGGGTCCCACGCCACATACCTCGCCGGCACCGTGCCAACGACGGAAAACGAACAAGACTATGGCCAAATCTACTTTTTAAAAAACAAAAAGAAATGAGAAAAATGCTAATGCCGAACCAAATTTTAATTTTAAAAACAAAAAACAAAAAGGGGAATGCAACACGAGGACTTCCCAGGTGGTCACCCATCCTAGTACTACTCTCACCCAGGCACGCATAACTTCAGAGTTCTGATGGAATTCGGACGAGAAAAATGCTAATGACAAACCAAATTTTAATTTTTAAAAACAAAAAAAGGGGAAATCCAACACGAGGACTTCCCAGGAGGTCACTGTCGATGAAACCTCCTCTGCGGTCTACCACGGATACCCCGAGGTAGTTGATTGCGGTGAGGACGCGCTAAGATCTATGATCTAGACATGAGACACAAGACAAACAACCAGGATAACAAGGGTTTATCCAGGTTCAGGCCGCTCGAAAGCGTAATACCCTACATCCTGCGTCTTTGCTGTTGTATTGTTGAGTATCGGAGTACAAGGGTTTCGATCAGATGAGATCAGAAGGAAAGGAAAAACTAGAAGGTTAGATGATAGGAAGGTACGTTTTAGGGGGTCCATGTCCACCTTACATAGTCGAGGGACAAGGTTACATATCTAGGGTTTTCCTATGGTCGGTTACATTGCGCCGTATCCCTGGAGTACACGAACAGATCTAACCAAGAGTTCTTGCATGCCAAGCATCCTTCAGCACCCGAGCGGCCCACCAACCTGGTCGGTAACAGACCATGGGCTTCGTCTTGTCGTCTGGCCCACCGATCAGGATGATGATGGACCAGCCTTCATCTTCTAGTCTGGGCCGCCTTGACTGAGTAGCCCAAAGTCTGGCTGCGAGGGTATACGGGGTCTATACCCCCACAACTAGTCCCCGAGCACCATGTATCTTGAGGGAATCGCTGTCTTGACCTATCATCAGCAGTGTAGATGCAGACCATGTAGTGATGACTAGCGAAGATATCGACCATGTAGTGCCAACCAGCATGGATGCTGACCACGTAGTGCGGATTAGAAAAGATGCTGACCACGTAGTGCCGACCAGCATGGATGTTGACCACGTAGTGCCGTCTAGCGAAGTTTCATCCCGAGAAGTTCGTAAGTCTGCTCCCGACCACAGCGTCTGTCATGGAATGTGATCTGTCAAAAGATGCATGGTGTTCCAAGAAAAAGAAAAATTCTTTTCACGTCCTGAGACGTGGGCCCATGTTAACACATGACAGAATGTGTCACTAGAATGCTAACATATACAATCCATAGAGGTAAGAGCATCCAACCAGAGATAAAGGATAAGCCCAAGTCACCGCACGGTGATGTGGGCCCACGTAGTCCCCAAGCTCGATAGAAGATAGAAAATGTTGTATTGAGCTTTTTAAGAAAAAGTCAAAAATACCAGCCAAGTGTAGTTAATGCTAAATACCCTTTCTAGAACCTAAGGACACGTAGTCCCCAAGCTCAATAGAAGATAGGATATGATGTATTGAGCTTTTTAGGAAAAAGTCCAACACAACACCAACTTAACCGAGACAAGTATCCCAGGACTAGATGTATTCCTCTTGCCTTGCAGTCCCTAGGTGTGGTCAGAACAAGCTACAGGCTCGACCAGGCCAAGGACACCGAGAGCCCATGGTTCGCAACTAGCACTGGGTGAGAAACTGTCGCGCAGTCCCCAGGCATACTCGGAATAGGTCACACGATTGATCGGGTCAAGGACACGAGAACTCATGGTTCGCAAGCAACACTAGGTGAAGAACTGCCAAAATCAGTCCCCAGATTTTTAGGATAAAATCTAGGATAAATGCGGAAGGGAGTATATACTTTAAAGCAAATCTGAGATTAAATCCCCAGATTACCACACATGTGCGCAACAACCGGGGTTGGATACGTAATCGTGCACATGGGGGGAACTAATGTATCCTGGCCCACGCGCGCACTCGAGACCAGGACGGCCCACTAAGTCGCGTCCACATGAGTCAAGCGGGGTCCAACCCTAGAAGTCAAAACGACGCCACCCGATTAGTATAAATAGCGGGCGCCGCTAGGGGGAGTGGATTCTGTGTCACATTCACTTTGACTCCCACTCTCTCCATCTTCTCCAGCATTCCTACTCCCAGACAACCGCCACCATTCTCAATCCATCGCCCCGAATCCACCCGCCGTCGCTTGGCAACTGAGCGGATCTAGCACATTTGCACCACCGCTACTTTTCACTCACCCCTACAACCAACCACCCTCGAAGGAGATGGCAAGGAAGGGAGCCAAGAAGATGGGGAAGGTGACCAGGTCTGATGTGCCAGGGCCGCAATGGTAGCAGTTGACCTCCACACGGGAGTCCTTGAAGGCCAGTTACAACAGAATGTTCAGGACACTACCACCATCAATGAGCACTTTATCAAACTAGACGCCATCTATTACTAGGTCAAGGACCAATGGGAAATGATCAGCGTCGGGGATTTTGGCCTACATATTGTTGTGACTAAATAATATGGGTTGCTCGGACCAAGCAGGCACCTTGACATCCGCAACGAAGTCGTCGGTCTCCTGGATAGCCACGATGGCTCACGTTAGCAGCTTCTTGTCATGGGTGTTCTCTAATCCGACCTTGCCATGAAAGATGACAGCGGTCACATTCTTCACAGGATCCCTGTAGGCGTGCCATGGGTTCACATCTTGAGCTTCTTCCTGTTGGCGTCCTCTTGCTAGATGGGGTTCTTGGCCTTGGCCTTGGGAGCTGGACGCAGTTTCTTGTTGGTCGTCTTCTCTAGCACCTCTTTTAGGACCCGGCACTCACCCAGCGTTTGGCCCTTGCTAGCATGACAAGGGCAACCTGACTAAGGACTTTGTCAAGCTCATCGTCGTTCACCCTCTTCTGGCCCTTTACCGCATTGACAGAGGACTCATTGCGGTCGCGCCTACCATGGTTATAAGCATCCTGACCACGACACTTGAAAGGACGATCATCATCGTGGTGGTCACGGTCACGATTGTAACGACGGTTGCGGCGATCGTCTCGCTGATATGGCCGGCAGTCTTGGTTGCTGTCGTAGTCGTAGTCATCATCGTGATGGTAGGTGCGATTGGGGGAAGGGAGTCCCCCTTGTTCAGTCTGTCATCGAGATGAGCGAATCTGTGGGCGATGGAGAGGAGCTCTTCCATGGTTCTCGGTCGCTCGAGGAGCAACTCCTTCATGAGGTCTAGACCATGTGATTAGACCAGACCAGCGATGAAGAGGTCGATCCCTTCCACCGGAGTGACGTCAATCACGTGATTCCACGTGTCGGAGAATCACTGGATGTACTGTCGTAGCATCTCCCTTGGGCGATGCCACACCTGTGCCATAGTGTACTTGGTGTTGGGCTGAACGCAGGTGGGCTTGAAGTTGTCGATGAACATCTGCTTGAGCTGGGGCCAACTGTGGATGCTACCGACGCACTGGCGGAGCAACCAGGAAGTGGCAATGCTGCTTAAGACTACTAGGAAGTAGTTTGCCATGACGAACTGGTCGCCACCTGCTTCTTGGACTGCCACTTCATACAGCATAATCCAGTGCTCCGGATCGTCATGCCCATCATACATCTTGATGTCCCCAATCCAGAAGTTCTTTGGCCATAGGACAGCCTTGAGTTCCTCCAAGAATAGGGCTGGTCCGCTCATGTATCACCGAGCATGGTAACAGATTTGCTCGACTTCTTGGTTGCGCTCAGCGTGGCAGTTGGCCTCTTGCCTGTTGGCGCGCTGGCGATTACCGTGTTGGCGCTGATCATCACGTGGTGCCTCTCATGGGGCATCATCGGCGTTGGCCTGTCGGGGCTGTTTAGGCGAAGGTCCTCCTTGATTGGACTTGTTGTTGGCACCACTTTCTGCTGGTTGGTGATGATGACTGCATCGGGATTGTTGCGACCGATACGATGTGGTCAGTGAGCCGACGGAGTGGAGCTGAACCACCTGTGCTTCGACGGCTATCAGAAAATCACGGATCGCTTTGACCCAGTGTGTGTTGAGGAAACCTCCTCGGCAGTCTACAACAGGATACCCCGAGGTAGTAGATTGCGGTGAGGGCACGCTTAGATCTATGATCCAGACATGAGACACAATACAAACAACCACGACAACAAGGGTTTATCCAGGTTCAAGCCACTCAGAAGTTTAATACCCTATGTCCTGCATCTCTGCTGCTGTATTGATGAGTACTGGAGTATAAGGGTCTGATCAGATGAGATCAGAAAGAAGGGAAAGACTAGAAGGTTAGATGATCCGTTCTAGGGGGTCCTTGTCCGCCTTATATAGTTGGGGGACAAGGTTACATATCTAAGGTTTCCTTATGTCGGTTACATTGCATCGTATTCTTGGAGTACACGAACAGATCTAACCGACTAAGACTTCTTGCATGCTAAGCAGTCTTCAGTGCCCGCGCGGCCCACTGACCTGGTCGGTAGCAAACCACGGGCTTCGTCTTGTCGTTTGGTCCACCAATCAGGATGATGATGGACCATCCTTTGTCTTCTGGTCTGGGCCATCTGGACCACGCAGCCCAAAGTCTGGCTGCGAGGGTATACGGGGTCTATACCCCCACAGCTAGTGCCCGAGCACCATGTATCTTGAGGGAATTGCCGTCTTGACCTATGCCGAGAAGTGTAGATGCAGACCATGTAGTGCTAACCAGCGAAGATATTATCCACGTAGAACCGACTAGTCAAGATGCTGACCATGTAGTGCTGACCAGCTAGGACGCCAACCACGTAGTGCTAACCAACAAGGATGCTGAGCACTTAGTACCGACCAGTAAAGAAGTCGACCACGTAGTGCCAACCAATAAGGACACCGACCACATAGTGCCAACCAGTAAGGACATCGACCACGTAGTGCTATCCTGAACACTTCATATGTCTGCTCCTAACCACAGCTTTTGTCAAGGAAGGTGATTGTCGAAAGATGCATGGTGTTCCAAGAAAAAGAAAAATTCTTTTCATGTCCTGAGACGTGGGCCCATGTTAACACGTGACACAAAGTATCACTAGAATGCTAACATGAACAATCCGTAGAGGTAAGCCCATCAAACCAGAGATAAAGGATAAGCCCAAGTCACCATGAGGTGATGTGGGCCCATGTAGTCCCCAAGCTCGATAGAAGATAGAAAATGTTGTATTGAGTTTTTTAAGAAAAAGTCAAAAATACCAGCCAAGTGTAGTCAATGCTAAATACCCTTTCTAGAACCTAAGGACAGAAAATAGGCCCAAGTCACCGTGAGGTGACGTGGGGCAAATGTAATCCCTAAGCTCGATAGAAGATAGAATATGTTGTATTGAGCTTTTTAGGAAAAAAGTCCAAAATAGCACTAATTTAACCGAGACCAGTATCCTAGGACTAGATGTGCTCCTCCTGCCTTGCAGCCCTAGGTGTGGTCAGAACATGCTGCAGGCTCGACTTGTCAAAGGACAACAAGAGCCCGTGGTTCGCAACCAGCACTGGGTGAGAAACTGTCGCGCAGTCCCCAGGCGTGCTCAGAATAGGTCACAGGATCAAACGGGTCAAGGGACACCGAGAACCCATGGTTTGCAAGCAACACTTGGTGAAGAACTGCCAAAGTCAGTCCCCAGATTTTAGGAAAAAATCTAGGATAAAGGCAGAAAGGAATATATAATTTAAAGCAAATCTGAGATTAAATCCCCAGATCATCGGACACATGCACAACAACCGGGGTTGGATACGCAATCCTGCACATGGGGGGAACTAAAGTATCCTGGCCCACGCGTGCACTCAGGACCAAGACGGCCCACCAAGCCGTGTCCACATGAGTCAAGCGGGGTCCAACCATAGAAGTCAAAACAACGTCACCCGGTTAGTATAAATAGCGGGCGCTACCAGGGGGAATGGATTCCGCATCGCATTCACTCTGACTCCCACTCTCTCCATCTTCTCGAGTAGTCTATCTTCCTGCTCCCAGATAACCGCCATGGTTCTCAATCCATCACCCGAAATCCACCCACTGCCGCTTGACAACTGAGTGGATCTAACGCATTCGCACCACCGCCGTTTTCTGCTCACCCCCGCAACCAACCACCCTCAGAGGAGATGGCGAGGAAGGGAGCCAAGAAGACAGGGAAGGTGACCAGGTCCGATGGACCGGGGCCACAATGGTAGCAGTCGACCTCCACACGGGAGTCGCTGCAAGTGCTCATCGAGGAGGGCTTGCTGCCGCCGTATGAGATGGAGGCGTGGCGTGAGCCGTGAGGTGAGGATTCCCCCTGTCCCCGAGATGGGAAATTTGTAGTTTTTGAGGATATGGTAATGCAGGGATTACGATTACCCGTGAATGGGTTCCTCCATGACCTGTGCATCTATTAGATGATTTTGATCTGCAATCTGGATCCCAACTCCATTCTTTCCATTTCCATCTTCATTTCCTATTGTGAGTTGTTCCTGGGTATCGACCCCCATTTCAACCTTTTCTGCCACTTCTTTCTGTTGAGGAAGAAGGGGGCTGAATCAGGAGGGTCCCAAGTCGTTGGTGGGTGCTATGTGTGTCTTTGCGACGTGATGAAGACACACTGGCTAGGGAGCCAGTACCAATCAGCCAAAAAGGATGGAACACTCGCTGGTTCTATATGAGCCAAGATGTGGAAGGGAGAAGAGTGCCCTATGACATGACACAGGTGCCAGAGTTCAACTCAAAGTGGTCAAATCCACCAACTCCAGATGAGATGCATTAGGTGAACGAGCTGCTGACCTTGATTGACAACAAGATTGTCAATGGAGCACTGGTGGCGGGGACGTGGCTGACACGCTGGGTCGAGCCGTGCAAGGAGCGGGTCAACCACTTATATGAGTATGCTAGCCGAGCTGACCCTTCATGAGAGACTCGAGAGAGGATGAAGCCAGAGGCGGTGGCCCGGTGTATGTCCTCATTTTCTAATAAATTTGACCCGGCCACTGACTTCCTAGAAACACGTGCACTGCCATACGACCTTTCCTGACCACCACCATAGGTAAGCCGACCAGTTCCACACATTGATTTGATTAGTGTATACTGGTATGTGATGATGTCTGTATTACATGGATCGTCTGGCTGCCAGGCACCAAGCAGTGGGTAAGTGGCCTATGGCAGAGGCCACCAAGCCAAAGAAACCCTCTACTCTACTGTCCGAGGGCAAGTTGAGTCTGGATGGCAGAGCAGAAAGTGGCAAGAAAAGGGATGCCCCGGCCACCCCAGAGTCATCGAACGATGACCTGCTGATGCTGAACCAGTGTCAAAGGAAACGTCAAGCCTAGACACCTTCAACGGGGAGAACACCAGGTCCCCCATCCCCGATGACACCTAGGAGGTCCGTGCGGGTTGGACCGCCACCCACTCCTCCCCCTCAGTGGGGAAATACTGTTTCAACCACTCAGCCAGAACAGGCCGGGGCATCGGCACCACCACCACCATTGCAGCCACCTGTGCCACATAGGGTGGACACATCTCCAGCCAGATTGGCTTCATCTTTTGGGCACCGAGAGGAGGCAAGGGAGCCAACTTCTCCGGTGAACTCCATCGAAACGAGCCAAACTAGCATGGCGTCGGACCAAGGCCCCGAGCATGGTAGCGGGGCAACAAGCAGGGCCCCAGGCACTCCAAGCGGGGGAACAGCCCCACAATTCAAAGGAGGGTTTCAGCGGTCAGCCGGGTAAGTGTCACCGAGTTTGCATATCTTGCATTTACTTGATTTTGTATTTGTTGTGAACAAAATAAAACTGTAATGTGGCCCACAGCCGTGTTCCTCCGGCAATGACATCGACACTGCCACCTAGCCAGACCACCGCACCATCCGTCGAGCAAGTGAGGACTGGCGATGCGGCATGGTCATCTAGGCAAGGGGAGGGGGCCAGTAGCACTGCGACACCAACCAGGCCGATCCCGACACCGGCTCTGCACCCAAAGGGACGGGTGGTACCAGGTCGGTTACCGCCATGACAGGTTGTCTGCCAGGGCATACGCCGGGCCAGGAGGAGCCAAGCACACCCGCGCCTCCTAAGGTCAAGGAGTTGCCAAGGGTACCGAAGATGCCATGCACCGACCTACCCATGCAACGTGTCTACACATCACGCAAGCTGGGGGAAGATAGGTTTGTGTCGTATGAGGAGATTATAGGCAACGACATCGACGCGAGTGCCCAGGATGTGGTGGAAGTGCTGCTGGACAGGATCAAGGTAAATTCTGATGGAGATTTGCTCGTATGTTTTGAGCTTGTCTCTTAGACGCAAACTCGCTGAGCAACCCATTGTGTATATAGTCGCTACAGGAGACCAACGCTCAGCGTGGAAAAACCATAGATCAGTTTGTGGTGACTTGGGAGGAATGCAAGACCCTCCGAGCAGCCAAAGCTAATCTGGAGGTGTGGGCCCAGGTCTACCGGGAGTGTGAGATCTAGCATGAGGAGGAGATTGCCGTTCTGCACCACTGGGTGGAAGCCCTAGAGGAGGACAACAAGAGTAAGTAGACCTCTCTCACCCAGACTGATCATTGCTATATATTTATGGGTGCCAGTAAGAATCCATGGCTTAGGAGCTAGATGGCCTACTGGACCAAAAGGAGAATGCTGAGAAGCAGGTCAAGGCTGACCAGGCACAGATCGCTGAGCTGACTAGTAAGTAGAACAATATAGAATTGTTGTGCATAGTCTGCCGCATACTGGATGGACCAGGATATGCTAACCACCATTGTTGTGTTGTTGTAGGCCTATGGGAACACTATCTGGCCTAGTTCCAGGTGTTGGAGGGCTTCATCTTCGTTCTCCAAGGAAAGATGTGGGCCATGAATGACCACATCAAGCCCATATTAAGGGCCATCTTCTGAGGAGAAGGGCACCCTGCCGATCCCGTGGGAGAAGCGGTTGTCATCACCGACCAGTGCAAGAGGCTTTGGCCAGCAATCTAGGGTTTTTTCATAGACGCTGGGCGCTATGTGGTTGCAACTACGCTTGTCATGGTCTGCTCCAGATATCCGGAGGTGGAGCCAGCAGAAGTCGCGCTCGGGATTGCACCGGAGCTATCAGAAGCCGTGGCCGAACACTTTCAGGCTTCGTCGATGCCTACTACTGCTGCCCTTGTCAATGATATGATTCTTATTGAAGATCCTACACAAGGTGATGGTGGTCAGTAGGTTGTAAACAATGTTTGTATGTAAAGAAAACACTGTTTGTAAGTTGTACCGAGCAGGTGGTGCTCGGAAACTATTTTAGCCTCTTAAATGCAGACAAGTTAGGCATGTTTAAGTAGGTGGTAAACATTTAAGCGGGTAGTTCATTTTTTTGAAAAGATGTCATCAATCAAGTTTTGCCCCCACCCTTGAAGCAAGCTAACTCTCTCGGGTAACTAGGGATGCACTAGTGAACAACGTAGGACTGCCTAGATCACTAGGTACCTAGCACCGTTAGAGAGCGACTGCTGAAATCTCCTAGTGCCATGTAGCGTGGAGCTGTAACACATCGTAAGAGTTTTCTGGACAGTGCCTTGTCAACCCATTCTCGTCAGGCAGAAAACAAAGTTTAACTGAGACTTATGCAGGGCGCATGTATGATAGATGTGTGCACAAATATAGAATTGTGATACGAAAATAAAACAATGAAGGAAACTGTATTAAATATCTGAATATCAAAGATCTAGGTACATATCTTATTTTATGGAAAGAAGCGTATGAGGTGGTTGATGTGCCATGAATTGGATTCCTCGACACCCTTCATCGTCTCTAGCCGATAGGATGTCGGGCGTGTGATACCCTTGATCCTAAATGGCCCTTCCCATCTGGATGACAACTTGTGTAGACCATCTATGTTCTGGATTTGTCGTAACACCATGTCACCGACCACGAATAGCTGGCCTTTGACGTTGCGGTTATAGTAACATCGCACTGAAGCTAGGTATTTAGCTATCCAAGCACAGGATTGGAGCGCTATCTCTTCTTTGGCAATGATGTCAATTTCCCTAGCTTCATTCGAGGCTGCTTCATTGTAATGCTAGACACGCGGTGAAAGGAGTGCGACCTCAGCTAGCAGGACAGCCTCAGATCCAAACACCATGAAGTACAGGGAAACTCTAGTGTTACGACTGGGCTGGGTATGCAGTCCCCAGACCACTGCAGGTAATTCCTTCAGCCACCGACCAGGTTTAAGGTCCTTGTCATCTCGGTATACCCGTTTGCATAGGGTGTCGATAATCATACTGTTAGCTCGTTCCACCTGCCCATTTGCTCAAGGATGAGCGATGGAGACGTATTTGACCTTGATGCCATTATCATCGTAAAAGTCAAAAAACTCATCATTGGTGAATTGAGAGCCTAAATTGGTGATGACGGTATTGGGTATGCTGAACTAGTGGATAACATCATCAAGGAACTGTACCACTTTCTTGGACAAGGCTTTTTTGATGGCTTTGTACTCAATCCATTTAGAGCATTTGTCAATAAGTATGAAGACACACATGTGTCTGCCAGGAGCCTTCTTGAAGGGACCGATCGTGTCAAGTCCCAACCTTGGCTCGAGATGATCCGAGCTTAGATAACTCATCAGCACCTGTGTTCTCAGTACGAGGTACGTGGGTGAATTCTAGTCCATAGAACTTATTCTCCAGCTTGCGAATTTTGGCAACATAGGCATCCATCTTTTCATTGACTACGTCCCAGTCTTTGTTGACTTGATGGATGACCAGAGCAGAATTACCATAAACCAGGAGCCCTTTGATGCCCAGCTCGACTGCAATGTGAAGGCCATGTAGGGCCGCCTCGTACTCGGCCACATTATTGGATTCCTTGAAGTGTATGCACAAGATGTAATGGAGCGTGTCCTTGGAAGGAGATATGAAGTAGACCCCTACCCCGGTGCCATCGATGTTTAGATCTTCCAGTGGTTGGCAGACATATCAGCCAGGGGCAGGTTGAGGTCCAACCACTCCATGATGAAATTGACCAGGGCCTGAGACTTCACAGTATTGTGACTATGAAAGTTCAGCGTGAACTCGGAGAGCTCTAACGCGTATTTGACAATACGGCCATTAGCATCTCTATTGCAGAGAATGTCGCCAAGTGTAGCTTCCATGACCACCGTGACCTTGTAGGCTTGGAAGTAATGGAGGAGCTTCCATTTGGTGATCAGGAGCACGTATAGCAGCTTCTGCACGTGATTGTATCATTGCTTGGTTTTGTTAAGAACCTCGCTAACATAGTAAATTGGGCGCTGCACCCCATAGACGTGCCAGGGTTCCTCGCGCTCGACCACCATCACGGTGCTGACCATGTTGGTTGTGGTAGCAATATAGAGGACAATCTCCTCGCCATCTCATGGGACCGTGAGTACTAGGGAAGTCGTGAGGTAATCCATGAGCTGTTTGAAGGCATTGTCGGCCTCCTCCGTCCACTCAAATTTCTCTTTGTCCTTGAGCAGTTTGAAGAAGGGAAGTCCTTTTTAGCCCAAGCAGGGGATGTAGCGGCTTAGGGCCGCCACGCAGCCGGTAAGTTTCTAAATATCTTTGACACTTCTTGGTGATTGTAAGTCCAGCACAATTTGAACCTTCTCAGGATTTGTGCATATGCCATCCTGGCTAACAACGTTGCCGGGAAGGATCGCGGAAGGAACACCAAAGATGCACTTATTGGGATTTAGCTTCCACTGAAAGTTGTTGAGGGCCGCTAAGGTCTGCTGAAGATCAGCAACCAGTGTGTGACTCCCTGGTCTTCACCACCACATCATCTACATACGCCTCGACAAGGTCACCGATGATCTCATGCTCGAGACAGGCCTGGATGGCCCGCTGGTAAGTAGCTCCGGCGTTCTTGAGGCCAAACGACATGGTCGTGTAGCAGAAAGCACTAAAGGGGGTGATGAAGGTGGTCTTCTCCTGGTCCTCCTTTTTGAGGGCTATTTAATGATAGCCCGAGTAGCAATCTAGAAAAGAGAGCAACTCGCAACCTATAGTAGAGTCTACAACCTTGTCGATTCAAGGGAGATTGAAAGCCTGTTTAGGGCAGTGTTTGTTGAGATCAGAGTAATGAATTCACATTCTCCATTCATTATTCTTTTTGAGTACAAGAACCGGATTGGCTAACCAATCCGATTGATACACCTCTTTGATAAAGCCAGCTGCAGAAGCTTAGCTACTTCTACCCTAATGACTTCCTTGTGGTCATGAGTGAACCGTCACATCTTCTGCTTGATTAGTTTGGTAGTCTTCGAGACATCAAGGTAGTGCTCAGCCTTTTCCCTTGGGACACCTGGCATGTCGGTGGGTTTCCACGTGAACACGCTGATGTGCTCTCGAAGGAATTGGATGAGGACATCTTCCTATTTGGGGGAAGGGTAGCCTTGATCTTGGTGGTCTTTGAAGGGTCATTTGGGTTGAGTTGGATCGACTTATGCTACTTAACCTTGTTAGAAGGTCGTCGAGTAGACCCGACCGGAACCTCGAGCTTCGCAGGGGGCGCCTCCTTGACACCCAAGCTGGTGTGCTCCATGGCGTACTTCAACTCCTCGATCTCTACAACTACATAGGCATTAGACTCACATAAACGTGCCGTGAAGACATTACCACGCAGGGACAGGACACAGTGCTCGGTTGGGAACTTCAACACGAGGTACCCGTAATGAGGAACCACCATGAATTTGGTGATCCTTGGTCGGCCGAGGATGGTGTGGTAGATGCCCTTGAAGTCAGCCATGATGAAGGTGATGTGGTCGATGCGGAAGTGCTGCTTCATCCCAAACTGAACAGGCAATGTGATCTGCCCAAGAGGGTATGAGGGTTTGCCTGGCATGATGCCCCAAAATGGAGATTCGTATGGCTCGAGGTCTTCCTGCTTCAACCCTAGCTCCATGAAGGCCGAATAGAACAGAATGTTAAGGGCGCTGCCATCATCAACGAGCACTTTCTCAAACTAGACGCCATCTATTATCGGGTCAAGGACCAGCAAAAAATGACCGGCGTCAGGGATTTCGGCCCACATATCGTTTTGATTGAATGATATGGGCTGCTCGGACCAGGCGGGCACCTTGACATCAACAACAAAGTCGCCAGTCTCTTAGATAGCCATGATGGCTTGCCTCAGCAGCTTCTTGTCATGGGCATTCTCTAGTCCAACCTTGCCACCAAAGATGATAGCAGTCACATCCTTCATGGGATCCCTGTTGGCGTGCCATGGGTTCACATCTTGAGCTTCTTCCTCGTTGGCATCCTCTTGCTGGACGGGGTTCTTGGCCTTGGCTTTAGGAGCTGGATGCGGTTTCTTGTTGGCCGTCTTCTCTAGCGCCTCTTTTAGGACCCGGCACTCACCAAGTGAGGTGTGTGGCCCTTGCCAAGATGACGAGGGCAATCCTAACTAAGGACTTTGTCGAGCTCGTCATTGTTCGCCCTCTTGTGGCCCTTTACCGTGTTGACAGAGGGGTCGTTGCGGTTGTGCCAACCACCATTGTTAGCGTCCTAACCATGACGCTTGAAAGGACCATCATTGCTGCAGTTGTCGGGGTCACAATTTTTATGATGGTTGCGGTGATTGTCTTGCCGATCTGGCCAACGGTCTTGGTTGCTATCGCGGTCGTAGTCATCGTCGCAACGATAGATGCGATTGGGGGAGGGAGTCCCCCTCGTTTAGTCTATTGTCGAGATGAGCGAATCTATGGGCGATGGAGAGGAGCTCTTCCATGGTTCTTGGTCGCTCGAGGAGCAACTCCTTCTTGAGGTCTAGACCACGTGGCTGGACCAACTGGCAATGAAGAAGTCAATCCCTTCTATTGGGGTGACATCGATCACGTGATTTCATGCATCGGAGAATCACCGGATGTACTATCGCAGTGACTCCCTTGGGCGATGCCGCACCTACGCCAAAGTGGGCTTGAAGTTGTCGATGAACATCTGCTTGAGCTGGGGCCAACTGTGGATGCTACCGACACGCTAGCGCAACAACCAAGAAGTGGCAACGTTGCTCAAGCCAATCGGGATGTAGTTTGCCATGGCGAACTAATCATCACCTGCTGCTCAGACAGCTACTTCGTACAACATAATCCAGTGCTCGGGATCATCATGCCCATCATACATTTTGACATCCCCAATCTAGAAGTTCTTTGGCCATAGGATGGCATTGAGTTCCTCTGAGAACAGGGCTCGTCCGCTCATGTGTCACCGAGCACAGTAACGCTCATTAAGGTGGCCTCGAAGATGATGATCTTGGGGTTGCTTGACTTCTTGGTTGTGCTTGGTGCGGCGGTTGGCCTGTTGCATATTGGTGCGCTGGCGATTACCATGTTGGTGCTGATCATCGCGTGGTGCCTCTCATGGGGCCTCATCGGCGTTGCCTTGCCGGGACTGTTCGGGCAGAGGTCCTCCTTGCTTGGACTCGTTGTCGGTGCCACTTTCTATGGGTTGGCAATGACGACTGTGCTGGGATCATCGTGACTGATACCACATGGTTAGGGAACCGACGGAGTGGAGCTAAACCACCTGTGCTTTGGCAGCGATCAGAAAATCACGGATCGCTTCGACCCCGGGTGTGTTCGGGGGAAGGTTGTTGAGCCGGTCCATGGCCACGGCAATGTTGGCCGTGGGAGTTTCATGGATGATCTGATCCCCCACCATGTTTAACTCGTCGTTGAGGTTGCGTTGGAGGTGGCGCGGCTGAGGGCCTGCACCGTTACCAACATTGCCCCCATTGTTGGCGGCGTTTGCTTCTTGTGCCTCCAGAAGGCATCGGCGTTCTTGATCACCGTTGTGTTCTTCCCTTGCTTGCCTCTCCTGCTCGGCTTCATTAGGAATGGGAGGCTCATCCATGCTGACCATGAACACCGAGCCGTCAAAGCCAGGCAGGATCTTAGAGGTGCCTGGTGCCTGGTCGGTTGAACAGGTCTGGTGGTCCAGTGTGGCCGGGCTCTCCTCCTTGACATTCTCCTAACCCCGAACCTTAGGACTTTCTTCATTGGAGAGGAGGTACTCGGTAAGGTCAAAGGAGATGGAGGGCGTCCCGTTGAGCCCAGAGAGCAGATCTGATGTGATGTCATCTTCGGGTATCGTACCATCTGATCCAGAAGAGATTTGCTGCAAAGCCACCACGCCTACCATGGGCCTTGGATCTTCTAGGACAAGGACCAGATCAGGATCTTGGTCCAGGAGGTGGTCATCACATCATCGGGCAGCGTTCTGCAAGTCTCTCACATAGGATGCGGCTGCGTTGCTCAACCGGTGTGGTAAGATGAGCGTGTGACTTGTGCTAGGGGCATTTGGATCTGTCGGCCTTGGTGTAGGTTGCGTCTGCTATGCCTGGCGTAGCTGCCTCCGCTCTGCTCTGGCATGGTGATCGCATGGCTGGGTGTGCGCAAGTGCTGATGCACGTTGATGAACTCATCCAGCCTAATTGGAGTCGAAGCTTGGGCAGTGGCTAGAGTTGTATTTGGTCGACGTGGGTGACGAGCCTAATTGCGCGCAGGGCGCTGTAGATGGTGCCCCTGGTCGGGCGCATGCTGTTGTTGATGACACTCCACCATGGTAGGAGGCCTGTCTCGGTGAGTAGCCAGTGGTCCTCCTCTACGGTCAGTAGGCGATGCTCGGGTCAGGACCAGATCTGGATCTGGTTGGCGAACGCCACCAGGTTGGCCCGTACATCCTCGCTGGTGCCGAGCATTGCCCACCTGGTGGATAGGTGGCGGACGGCCAACCACGGACGGATTTGGATCCACGTGGCTTCGTCAGTTAGCGTGATTGCGGCAGCATGGTCGGACTAGGATGAAGTCCAAGTACTCTTCATGAAGTTGCACAGGGGCAGACTCCACGTACTCAAGGAGCTCAGCCAGACTAGCCCCATGCCGATCGATCATGTCAATCAGATTGGAGTTGTCGATGTGCCTCCTCTAGTAGCGAGGGAGCCGCCAGTTCACCACTAGTAGCGAGGGAGCCGCCAGTTCACCACTGGCATGGCCATCAACTCTTCCCTCAGCATGGGCAGCTAGAACGATCCCGGGGGTGGCCTCGAGATCTGGGTCATTGGAGACATGGTTGGCATGGTCGGTGCTGGAACCGACTGCGTCACAGCCGGAGCTGGGTCTGGCTACGCTGCTCCCGTGAACATGAGGGACGTTGTCACGCCGGTGGTCCACGTGAGTGAACCAATGGTGAAGGAGACATCCGCCTCAAAGTCCATGGAAGCCGAGAATGAAACCATCTGGATCGCCTGAAGATGAGATCACGCACCCCCTACCTAGTGTGCCACTGTCGATGAAACCTCCTTGGCAGTCTACCACGGGATACCCCGAGGTAGTAGATTGCGGTGAGGCTGTGCTAAGATCTACAATTTAGATGTGAGACACAAGACAAACAACTAGGACAACAAGGGTTTATCCGGGTTTAGGCTGCTCGAAAGCTTAATGTTGGATTATGAGGGTGCTACGCTAACCAGAAAACAAAACTTTTCTACCTCATAAACTAGGATCTACTGCTAGTTACAGGTAACAGGATTACCACTAGATGCATAGGTGCAGCAGAAGACGACTCGATGTAGTTGTACGCGTCGCAGTAGGCAGTGCCGTTGCATGGTCATCCGTCACATCAACCCCCTCGCGTGGTTCATCCCAGTGCTCCAAATGCAGCACCTCCAAGGAATCCCACACGTGCAGGGAAGAAGCGATGCGCCTCCGGACTGCTAGGTCCACGAGGAGCAATGGCACGAGTGTGGGGAGGGCGACGACGGCTATTCAAGGCATGTAACCCCTAACTGCGCCCCTACCCTTTGCTTTATATAGGCGTCCCTAATGAGCTGACGAGTTGGAGGCCCATTAGTAACCCTAAGCCTTGTCTAATTTGGGTCCAACCCGAATTAGGCTTCCAGCCCCTTAAGCGTGCGACCCTATGGGTTCACGCACACATTGACATGGGCCGAGTACTCCTACTCGCCCAATAGTTGACAGCGGCCTCTAGCAAGGCGTGATAACTCCTATGTGCACACAAAGATCATATCAAACGAACCACTATGACCACTTTCAAGTTATTCCTTTTGCCACTCAATATATGGTTCAACTCATGGGTTAACACTTAGCCCAAGCACGGCCATGCATTTGTTGATCTAATCACTTGAGTGATCCAGTGATATCTCTCTCGCGTAGAGAGGGGCAAATTCCATCTTGATTGTCTATGTCTCATAGCTTGCTTCCTGACCACCCGAAGACCACCTTTATAACTACCCAGTTATGGAGCAGCATTTGATAGTCCCTAAGTAGGCCGTTTCACATCTTGAGTACATACGACAATCTCAGGTCTAAGGACATAACGTATATGACATGAATAGAGACTTTCTCATGTCGGGTCAGTTCAGCCTACAAGTCTCACATGTGCCCACATAATTAGTTTGACATCTCCATGTCCATGACTTGTGAAACATAGCCATCAACTAATATATGTGCTATCTAATATTCAAGTGTGTTCTCATAAGAATGCCGACCAGGGATAACTTTAGAATAACCATTCAAGTAATTGAGTTCCACAAACAATTCACATAATTTCCAATCAACACAAGTTGTCTATAATGGATATTCAATGAACACTTAATGCATGTCATAGATACAACTGGAATATCATCATCTCTATGATTACCTCTAGGGCATATTCCCAACACTTAATACCCTATGTCCTACGTCTCTGCTGCTATATTGTTGAGTATCAGAGTACAAGGGTTTCGATCAGATGAGATCAGAAAGAAGGGAAAAACTAGAAGGTTAGATGATCCGTTCTAGGGGGTCCTTCTCTACCTTATATAGTCGGGGGACAAGGTTACATATCTAAGGTTTCCCTATGGCTGGTTACATTGACAGCGCGAGTAGCCGATGGTCTTCCTCTGTGGTTAGCAGGTGATGCTCAGGCCGGTGCCAGATTGGGATCTGGTCGGCGCGGGCCACCAGGTTGGCCCGTACGTCCTTGCTGGTGCCGAACATTGCCCACCTGGCGGACAGGTGGCCGACGGCCAACCACGGACGGATCTGGATCCACACAGCGT
Source organism: Bothriochloa decipiens (assembly GCA_023333625.1). Lineage (NCBI taxonomy): Eukaryota > Viridiplantae > Streptophyta > Magnoliopsida > Poales > Poaceae > Bothriochloa > Bothriochloa decipiens. Next base: position 32,296,252 of record CM041641.1, on the reverse strand, counting down.
GGTTAGTTGGTGCGATTGCGGCAGCGTGGTACTCTTCATGAAGCCATGTAGGGGCGGACTCCACATACTCGAGGAGCTCAGCCAGACCAGCCCCGTGACCACCGATCATGTCGATCAGATCAGAGTTGTCAATGTGCCTCCTCTGGTAGCGAGGGAGTCGCCAGTTTACCGCTGGCATGGCCATCAACTCCGCCCTCGTCATGGGCGGCTGGAATGATCCCAGGGGCGGACCTAAGACCTGGGTCGTTGGAGACATGGTTGGCACGGTCGGTGCTGAGACCGACTGCGTCACAGCCGGAGCTGGGACCGGCTGCGCTGCTCCCATGAACATGAGGGACGTTGTGACACCGGTGGTCTAAGTGAGTGAACGGATGGTGAGGGAGAAGCCCGCCTTGAAGTCCATGGAAGCCAGGAACGAAACCATCTGGATCACGTGAAGATCAGATCGCGCACCCCCTACCTGGCACGCCACTGCGATGAAACCTCCTCGGCAGTCTACCACGGGATACATGAGGTAGTAGATTGCGGTGAGGGCATGCTAAGATCTACAATCTAGATGTGAGACACAAGACAAACAAGCAGGACAACAAGGGTTTATCCGGGTTCATGCCACTCGAAAGCTTAATATCATGGGAGCAGGATAGTGATGGACCAACCTTCGTCTTCTGGTCCGGGCCGCCTCGACCAAGCAGCCCAAAGTCTGGCTGCGAGGGTATATGGGGTCTATACCCCCACAGTCACCCATCCTAGTACTACTCTCGCCCAAGCGCGCTTAACTTTGGAGTTCTGATGGGATCCGGTGCTTTTGTGCTGGTATGATCGCATCCGTCATACCGCGCGTGCTCCTTCCTCTTATGCCCACGCCCCCGTGTCCCGCCCGCCCATGACCTGGCCCCATGGGTCCCACGCCACATACCTCGCTGTGTCCTAGTACTACTCTCGCCAAAGCACGCTTAACTTTGGAGTTCTAATGGGTTCCGATGCTTTAGTGCTGGTATGACCTGGCCACACGGGTCCCACGCCACGTACCTCACCGGCAGGGTTCCAATGGCGGAAAACAAACGAGACTATAGCTAAATCAACTATTTAAAAAACAAAAATAAACGAGAAAAATACCAATGCCAAACCAAACTTTAATTTTTAAAAATAATAAAACAAAAAGGGGGAACACAACACGAGGACTTCCTAGGTGGTCACCCGTCCTAGTACTATTCTCACCCAAGCGAACTAAACTTCAGAGTTCTGATGGGATACGATGCTTTAATGCTGGTATGATCACATCCAACATACCATGCGTCCTCCTTGCTCTTATGCCCGCGCCCCCGTGTCCTACCCGCCCATGACCTGGCCCTGCGGGTCCCACGCCACATACCTCGCGGCATCGTGCCAACGGCGAAAAACAAACAAGACTACGGCCAAATCAACTTTTAAAAAACAAGAAGAAATGAGAAAAATGCTAATGCCAAAATAAATTTAAATTTTTAAAAACAAAAAAAAGAGGGAATGCAACACGAGGACTTCCCAGGAGGTCAACCATCCAAGTACTACTCTCGCCCAAGCACGCTTAGCTTCAGAGTTCTGATGGGATCCGGTGCTTTCGTGCTGGTATGATCACATCCGTCATGCCATGCGTGCTCCTTCCTCTTATGCTCGCGCCCCCGTGTCCCGCCCGCCCCATGACCTGGCTCCGCGGGTCCCACGCCACGTACCTCGCCGGCACCGTGCCAACGGCGGAAAATGAATGAGTCTATGGCCAAATCAAATTTTTAAAAAATAAGAAGAAACGAGAAAAAAAGCAAATGTCAAACAATATTTTAATTTTTAAAATAAAGAAACAAAAAGGGGGAATGCAACACGAGGACTTCCTGGGAGGTCACCCATCCTAGTACTACTCTCGCCCAAGCACGCTTTGCTTCGGAGTTCTAATGGGATCCGGTGCTTTAGTGCTGGTATGGTCGCATCCGTCATGCCATGCGTGCTCCTTCATTTTATGCTCGCGTCCCCGTGTCCCGCTCGCCCCATGACCTGGCCCGTCCCACGCCATGTACCTCGGCGGCACCGTGCCAATGGCGGAAAACGAACGAGACTATGGCGAAATCAACTTTTTCAAAAACAAGAAAAAAAGAAAAATGCTAATGCCAAGCAAAATTTTAATTTTTAAGGATTAAAAAACAAAAAGGGGGAATGCAGCACGAGGACTTTCCCGGAGGTCACCCATCCTAGTACTACTCTCGCCCAAGCACGCTTAGCTTCGGAGTTCTGATGGAATCCGTGCTTTAGTGCTCGTATGATCGCACCCGTCATGCCATGCGTGCTCCTTCCTCTTATGCCCGTGCCCCCGTGTCCTGCCCGCCCCATGACCTGGCCCCGCGGGTCCCACGCCACGTACCTCGCGGCATCGTGCCAACGGCGAAAAACGAACGAGACTATGGCCAAATTAACATTTTAAAAAACAAGAAGAAACGAGAAAAATGCTAATTCCAAACAAAATTTAAATTTTTAAAAACAAAAGAAAAGAGGGAATGCAACACGTGGACTTCCTAGGAGGTCACCCATCCAAGTACTACTCTCACCCAAGCACGCTAAGCTTCAGAGTTCTGATGGGATCCGGTGCTTTCGTGCTGGTATGATCACATCTGTCATGCCATGCGTGCTCCTTCCTCTTGTGCTCGTGCACCCGTGTGCCGCGCGCCCCATGACCTGGCTCCGCGGGTCCCACGCCACGTACCTCGCCGGCAACGTGCCAACGGCGGAAAACGAACGAGACTATGGCCAAATTAAATTTTTAAAAAACAAGAAGAAATGAGAAAAATGCGAATGTCAAACAATATTTTAATTTTTAAAATAAAAAACAAAAAGGGGGAATGCAACACGAGGACTTTCCAAAAGGCCACCCATCCTAGTACTACTCTCGTCCAAGCACGCTTAGTTTCGGAGTTCTGATGGAATCCAGTGCTTTAGTGCTCGTATGATCGCATCCGTCATGCCATGCGTGCTCCTTCGTCTTATGCCCGCGCCCCCGTGTCCCGCTCGCCCCATGACCAGGCCCCACAGGTCCCACGCCTCGTACCTCGTGGCATCGTGCCAACGGCGAAAAACAAACGAGACTATGGCCAAATCAACTTTTTTAAAAACAAGAAGAAATGAGAAAAATGCTAATGCCAAACAAAATTTAAATTTTAAAAAACAAAAAAAAGAGGGAATGCAACATGAGGACTTCCCAGGAGGTCACCCATCCAAGTACTACTCTCGCCCAAGCACGCTTAGCTTCGGAATTCTGATGGGATCCGGTGCTTTCGTGCTGGTATGATCACATCCGTCATGCCATGCGTGCTCCTTCCTCTTATGCTCGCGCCCCGTGTCCCGCCCGCCCCATGACCTGGCTCTGCGGGTCCCACGCCACGTACCTCGCTGGCATCGTGCCAACGGCGAAAAACGAACGAGACTATGGCCAAATCAAATGTTTAAAAAACAAGAAGAAACGAGAAAAACACTAATGTCAAACAATATTTTAATTTTTAAAATAAAAAACAAAAAGGGGGAATGCAACATGAGGACTTCCCAGGAGGTCACCCATCCTAGTACTACTCTCGCACAAGCACGCTTAGCTTTGGAGTTCTGATGGGATCCGGTGCTTTAGTGCTGGTATGATCGCATCTGTCATGCCATGCGTGCTCCTTCCTCTTATGCCCGCGCCCCCGTCTCATGACCGCCCCATGACCTGGCCCCATGGGTCCCACGGCACGTACTTCGCCGGCACCGTGCCAACGGCGGAAAACGAACCAGACTATGGCGAAATCAACTTTTTAGAAAACAAGAAAAAATGAGAAAAATGCTAATGCCAAACAAAATTTTAATTTTCAAGGACTAAAAAACAAAAATGGGAAATGCAACACGAGGACTTTCCAGGAGGTCACCCATCCTAGTACTACTGTCGCCCAAGCACGCTTAGCTTTGGAGTTCTGATGGAATCCGGTGCTTTAGTGGTCGTATGATCGCATCCGTCATGCCAAGCATGCTTCTTCCTCTTATGCCCGTGCCCCCATGTCCCACACGCCCCATGACCTGGCCCCGTGGGTCCCATGCCACGTACCTCGCAAACAAGAAACGAGAAAAATGCTAATGCCAAACAAAATTTAGATTTTTAAAAACAAAAAAAAGAGGGAATGTGTCGTTACCCAGGAAATGGGTACCCCAAACCCTTGGTTTACCGGACTAAACCCCGCAAAATCTGTAACACAAACCCTCCAGTGACCTCCCACGTTAACGTTCGAAGGCCCGCAGGCTAAGGCATATTGGGCTGACCCACCAACGGCGAAAAACGAACGAGACTATGGCCAAATCAAATTTTTAAAAAACAAGAAGAAACAAGAAAAATGCTAATGTCAAACAATATTTTAATTTTTAAAATAAAAAACAAAAAGGGGTAATGCAACACGAGGACTTTCCAAAAGGTCACCCATCCTAGTACTACTCTCGTCCAAGCACACTTAGCTTCAGAGTTCTGATGGAATCCGGTGCTTTAGTGCTCGTATGATCGCATCCGTCATGCCATGCGTGCTCCTTCCTCTTATGCCCACGCCCCCGTGTCCCGCCCGCCCCATGACCAGGCCCCACGGGTCCCACGCCTCGTACCTCGTGGCATCGTGCCAACGGCGAAAAACAAACGAGACTATGGCCAAATCAACTTTTTAAAAACAAGCAGAAACGAGAAAAATGCTAATGCCAAACAAAATTTAAATTTTAAAAAACAAAAAAAAGAGGGAATGCAACATGAGGACTTCCCAGGAGGTCACCCATCCAAGTACTACTCTCGCCCAAGCACGCTTAGCTTCAGAGTTCTGATGGGATCCGGTGCTTTTGTGCTGGTATGATCACATCCGTCATGCCATGCGTGCTCCTTCCTCTTATGCTCGCGCCCCGTGTCCCGCCCGCCCCATGACCTGGCTCTGCGGGTCCCACGCCACGTACCTCGCCGGTACCGTGCCAACGGTGGAAAACGAACGAGACTATGGCCAAATCAAATTTTTAAAAAACAAGAAGAAACGAGAAAAATGCTAATGTCAAACAATATTTTAATTTTTAAAATAAAAAAAACAAAAAGGGGGAATGCAACCCGAGGACTTCCCAGGAGGTTACCCATCCTTGTACTACTCTCGCCCAAGCACGCTTAGCTTTGGAGTTCTGATGGGATCCATTGCTTAAGTGCAGGTATGATCGCATCTGTCATGCCATGCGTGCTCCTTCCTCTTATGCCCGCGCCCCCGTGTCCCGCCCGCCCCATGACCTGGCCCCGCGGGTCCCACGCCACGTACCTCGCTGGCACCGTGCCAACGGCGGAAAACAAACGAGACTGTGGCCAAATCAACATTTTAGAAAACAAGAAAAAAGGAGCAAAATGCTAATACCAAACAAAAATTTAATTTTTAAGGACTAAAAAAACAAAAAGGGGGAATGCACCACGAGGACTTTCCAGGAGGTCACCCATCCTAGTACTAATCTCGCCCATGCACACTTAGTTTTGGAGTTCTGATGGAATCCGGTGCTTTAGTGCTCGTATGATCGCATTCGTCATGCCATGCGTGCTCCTTCCTCTTATGCCCGCGCCCTCGTGTCCCGCCCGCCCCATGACCTGGCCCCGCGAGTCCCACGCCACGTACCTCGCGGCATCGTGCCAACAGCGAAAAACGAACGAGACTATGGCCGAATAAACTTTTTAAAAAACAAGAACAAACGAGAAAAATGCTAATGCCAAACAAAATTTAAATTTTTAAAAACAAAAAAAAGAGGGAATGCAACACGAGGACTTCCCAGGAGGTCAGCCATCCAAGTACTACTCTCGCCCAAGCACGCTTAGCTTTGGAGTTGTGATGGGATCCGGTGCTTTTGTGCTGGTATGATCATATCCGTCATGCCATGCCTGCACCTTCCTCTTATGCTCGCGCCCCATGTCCCGCCCGCCCCATGACCTAGCTCCACGGGTCCCACGCCACGTACCTTGCCGGCACCGTGCCAACGGCGGAAAACGAACGAGACTATGGCCAAATCAAAACTTTAGAAAACAAGAAGAAAAGAGAGAAAGCTAATGTCAAACAATATTTTAATTTTTAAAAAAAAAACAAAAAGGGGGAATGCAACACGAGGACTTTCCAGGAGGTCACCCATCCTAGTACTACTCTCGCCCAAGCACGCTTAGCTTCGTTGTTCTGATGGAATCCGGTGCTTTAGTGCTCGTATGATCGCATCCGTCATGCCATGCGTGCTCCTTCCTATTATGCCGCGCCCCCGTGTCCCGCCCGCCCCATGACCTGGCCCCGTGGGTCCCACGCCATGTACCTCGCGGCATCATGCCAACGGTGAAAAACGAACGAGACTCTGGCCAAATCAACTTTTTAAAAAACAAGAAGAAACGAGAAAAATGCTAATGCCAAACAAAATTTAAATTTTTAAAAACCAAAAAAAGAGGAAATGCAACACGAGGACTTCCCAGGCGGTCGCCCATCCAAGTACTACTCTCGCCCAAGCACGTTTGGCTTCGGAGTTCTGATGGGATCCAGTGCTTTCGTGCTAGTATGATCACATCCGTCATGCCACGCGTGCTCCATCCTCTTATGCTCGCGCCCCCGTGTCCCGCCCACCCCATGACCTGGCTCCGTGGGTCCCACGCCACATACCTCGCCGGCATCGTGCCAACGGCGGAAAACGAACGAGACTATGGCCAAATCAAATTTTTAAAAAACAAGAAGAAACGAGAAAAACGCTAATGTCAAACAATATTTTAATTTTTAAAATAAAAAACAAAAAGGGGGAATGCAACACGAGGACTTCCCAGGAGGTCACCCATCCTAGTACTACTCTCGCATAAGCACGCTTAGCTTTGGAGTTTTGATGGGATCCGGTGCTTTAGTGCTGGTATGATCGCATCTGTCATGCCATGCGTGCTCCTTCCTCTTATGCCCGCGCCCCCGTCTCACGACCGCCCCATGACCTGGCCCCACGGGTCCCACGGCACGTACTTCGCCGGCACCATGCCAACGGCAGAAAACGAACAAGACTATGGCGAAATCAACTTTTTGGAAAACAAGAAAAAATGAGAAAAATGCTAGTGCCAAACAAAATTTTAATTTTCAAGGACTAAAAAACAAAAATGGGAAATGCAACACGAGGACTTTCCAGGAGGTCACCCATCCTAGTACTACTGTCGCCCAAGCACGCTTAGCTTTGGAGTTCTGATGGAATCCGGTGCTTTAGTGCTCGTATGATCACATCCGTCATGCCATGCATGCTCCTTCCTCTTATGCCCGTGCCCCCATGTCCTGCACGCCCCATGACCTGGCCCCGTATGTCCCATGCCACGTACCTCGCAAACAAGAAGAAACGAGAAAAATGCTAATGCCAAACAAAATTTAGATTTTTAAAAACAAAAGAAAGAGGGAATGTGTTGTTACCCAGGAAATGGGTACCCCAGACCCTTGTTTTACCGGACTAAACCCCGCAAAATCCGTAACACAAACCCTCCAGTGACCTCCCACGTTAACGTTCAAAGGCCCGCAGGCTAAGGCATATTGGGCTGACCCACGAACGGGCTACGACGGCCCAAAACCAAAGCCTGCTCGAGGGGCTACCACGCGGACTGGGACTGTACACTCGAGGGTACAATTCGGGCGACCCCTCGAGGACGGAACTTCGCCCGGCGAACGAGCCTGCCCTCGAGGATGGAACTTCGTTCGCGCGAATGGGCAGTCCTTGAGGAGAGTGCACCCCTCGGCTACCGACTCTCCCATACAGATCCGGGCGCATTTAACGCGTTTTACCTACCCCTGCCTAACCGTATGGCCAAAATTACGGTAACAGTTGTGGGTGTGGCGGTCAAATCTTGCTTTTACCGCCCATGCCCTGAAATCCCGCGGGTCGTAGTTCGCTATTTGCACAATGCCGAGCACTGTGCCCTATCTAGCACCCCCTCGCGACGCATAAATTAGCACGTTTCCCGTATTTCCTGGGATTCGACCATATCCAGCGAGGCTCGACCCTCTCAACTCGACCCCCTCGACTCGAGCCAGACCCTCGACCGCCGCCCCTCGACTTCGTCAGACAAACCCTCGAGCGGGACTCCAACGACTCTGGGCTGCACTTCAACAACTCCTGACGCGACGGCTGCAGAACCTCCCATGCCGACGTACATCTCTACAACAGCACCGACGTGATCGGCCTCAACGTCATACGTCACCAGCCATGGGAACTCTAAATATATGTACTCCTATACCCCTCCTTCACCTATAAAAGGAGGCACCAGGACGTTAGAAGAAGGGAGGGACGAGAGGATCTAGAGCATAGAAACGCTAAGGCTTTAGATCACAAAACAATACCATGAGACAGTGTAAAGTAGAGAGCTAGGCGCCCAAAATGCCCAAGCTCCAGCTCACGCTCCTCACACCTACATGTATTTTCCCCTGTACTAGCACTTCGGTGCAAGATAACATGAACTATCCTCCCCCCGCTGGACGTAGGGCCTTCTTTGCCCGAACCAGGATAAATCGCCGTGTCCTTCTTGCATCACCCACCGGATTAAGGGAGCACGCAATTACGAACATTACTCATTGGTGTTAACCCCTGCGGGGTCGAAACACCGACAGTTGGCACGCCAGGTAGGGGAACCGCGTGTCACTAACGATTTCCCGCCATTTTTCCGGATGGGCGACTTTGTTGCACCACTTCCGCACGCTACGGTGATCTGGTTTGGGAGCCTGGAGTTCATGTCCCTCAGCTAGGGCTATGACATGACCCTGCTCTCGATCAGTGACCCAAACGAAGGTCGCGGTACACCCCCACGCTCATGGAGGGCCGCTCGCCGGTGTCACCACCATGCTGCCACATCCAAAAGGAGGCACGATCAACACCGTCATCGCCATCAACCCAAGTCGAGGATGGTTCCTGCCACTTTCTCCTGGCCCCTGACCGAAGATGAGGAATCCCTTGTTGGGAGATTGTCTGATCCGAGTTCAAAGGTAGAGGGCGAACCGGTAGGACCCCACCACAACCCCGACTCCACCTTCGCAGTACGCTCATCGAGGGAGCGCAACGAAGTCCCCGCTCGATCGAGCCCGCTTCCGCACGAGGTGTTCGAGAGTCATCGGCGGCCTTCGTTCGACTTCAATAATCCCGCGACGACGATCTCGACAGCGACCCACTCCAACATGAGCGCATTAGAGGACCGCCCAGGTGCCCTTCCCCGTGCAATGACGAACGTGGGGACTGTCACACCAGCCTCCGAGGGCTTGGCCTTCATGAGAGCGCCCGACCCCGGAGGTACCCGTCGGCACACTCCGACGGCAGCTGCAAGAAGAGGCGCGGGGACAATTCCCTGTTTTCTGCTGCGGCGACCCCGACTCTGACTCTGATCATTGGGATCCTACCTGTGAGTGCCTCCACATCGTGTGGTGATGTTGACTCCGATCAGGACACCATCGGTCCAGCGGCCGGGGCAGCTACCGCTGCGGCGGGAGGTGCTCTCCCCAGAGCAAAGGACCAACAACCAGATGCACCCCGAGAGGTGTGCCCCTGTCCTGGCGAGCAGGACGCATAGCTGGCACAAATTCAAGAGTTACAGGCTAAGCTCGCCGACGAGCAGGAACGATTGCGCCTGCTCGAGCTAACCCTCGAGCAAGAGCGGCGACTGCCCGGTGGTAGAGCCTAAGCCAAGGCCTGAGAGGTCAACCGGCAGATCAACGAGGCTGGGGGACCCGAGCAACCCGCCAACTGTTATCCCCGAGCAAGCCAGAACATTGTCGCGGCGGCTATGCTCCTTCGCAATATGCCCGCGCCATCCAACTCGCAAGCTCGGCGGATACAACACGAAGTCGAGGATCTCCTCCAAGTTGCTGCTGTTCAGCAAGCCGAGGGCTCAGCCTCGAGGTGTCGAGGTGCAGCCTCCGAACCTCAGGTCGAGCCCTCCCGGCCCGAAAGGGAGAGCTCGGTCGATCAGGGGGCGGCCCCCCGACCAAAGAAGAAGCCGGCCCAAGAACATATCAATGACGACCGCGCTCCCCGCGACGCGCGCCTTGACATTGTCGAGAACCGCAAACGCAAGTATGGGGATTCCGAGGATCGAGGGTACAGCGCCCATCATGGAGGGCCTTATGACAGTGACAAAGACCGACGGGCCCCGGAGCCACCGGGTCCCCGAGTCTTCAGCAGGACGATCCGCTGTGCCCAGCTGCCCGACAAGTTTCGACCCCCCACGATCATCGTCAAATACAACGGCCAAACCAATCCCGAGCTCTGGCTAGCCGACTTTCGGCTGGCTTGTCAGGCGGGCGGGGCACGTGACAATCATGCCATCATATGTCACCTTCCCCTGTTCCTGTCTGACACCGTGCGTAGGTGGCTCGAGGTGCTTCCCCCTGACCAGATTCGCTGCTGGGTCAACCTTGTCTAGATCTTCGAGGGGAACTTCAAAGGTACCTACGTGCATCCCGGGAACTATCGAAGAAGGCAGGAGGCTCCTCGAGGACATACACTCGGGGGCCTGCGGCCATCACGCAGCGCCAAGGACCCTCGTAGGTAATGCCTTCCGACAGGGTTTCTACTGGTCGACCGCCGTTTTCGATGCCACAAACATTGTCCGCTCGTGCGAAGGGTGTCAATTTTACGCCAAGCAGACGCACCTCCCTGCGCATGCTTTGCAAATGATCCCCCTCACATGGCCGTTCGCCGTATGGGGGCTCGACCTCATTGGTACCCTCAAAAGGACAACTGGAGGCTTCACCCACCTGCTCGTTGCCGTCGACAAATTCACCAAGTGGATCGAAGCCCGGCCCATCAGCAACATCCGCTCCGAACGGGCGGTCGAGTTCTTCACCGACATCATCCGTCGCTTTGGGGTCCCAAACATCATCATCACGGACAATGGCACACAGTTCACCGGCAAGAAGTTCTTGGATTTTTGCGATCGGCATCACATCCGTGTGAATTGGTTCGCGGTTGCACATCCTCGAACTAACGGCCAGGTCGAGCACGCCAATGGCATGATTTTGCAGGGCCTCAAGCCAAGGATCCTCAACCGCCTTAGCAAGCACAAAAAAAATGGGCTGCGGAGCTGCCTTCAGTCCTATAGAGCTTAAGGACAACACCTAGTCGAGCCACGGGGTTCACCCCATTCTTCCTGGTCTATGGGTCCGAGGCCGTCCTCCCCACTGACCTCGAGTATGGTTCCCCTCGACTAAAGGCGTACAATGAGCAAAGCAACGAAGAAGCCCTCACAAACGCCGTCGATCAGCTCGAGGAGGCTCGAGACATGGCACTAATTCACTCCGCAAGGTATCAGCAGAAACTTTGACGCTACCACGACAAGAACGTGCGCCGAGGGACTTCCAAATTGGAGACCTCGTCCTACGTGACGACAGAGCAGCAAGGGATGTCACAAGCTAACCCCGCCATGGGAAAGCCCATACACCATAGCTAAGGTGCTAAAGCCCGGGACGTACAAGCTCACTAACGACAAAGGCGAAATCCTCACCAACGCATGGAACATCGAACAGCTATGTTGTTTCTACCCTTAGGGCACCAATGTCCTCGTACATTCTCGCATGTTTTGTACATTTTCGTATGGCAAATATAAGGAGTACTTTTGATTATAAGTTCAAACTTGTTATTGTACATGCAAGAGATAGCCTCAACCCTGTCTTGCCAGAGTCGAGCCTCCCTTGGGGGCTAACGGGGGAACCCCCTAAGTTCCTAAAAATACAAACGATTTTTTTAAAATTTGAGCGTCTCGTTTCGCTTCGCAACTAAGTTGAAAATGCCTCGAACTCCCTAGGGGTCAAGGGCTGTCGAGCCAGGAGCTCTCCTATGCCTCCGGGCTACAGTACCTCCACTCGCTCCCCCCTCGAGGGATACGAGCCTGCGTCGAACACTTAGTCGAAAAGCAAAACTCAGGCGATCAAAACTCGAGCGCCTCTTCTTTCTCATGCCTCGATACGCTTCGCGACTAAGTAGAAAACACCTCAAACTCCTTAGAGGGTCGAGGGCTGTCGAGCCGGGAGCTCTCCTATGCCCCCGGGCTACGGTACCTCCACTCACTCCCCTCCTCGAGGGATACGAGCATGCGTCAAAAACTTAGTCCAAAAAGCAAAGTCTAGGTGAAAGAAAGCAGAGAAGGCTTGAAAGTAAAATGACAAATTGCATTACGATAGATGCATTAATGCTCAAAAAGGCTTTCGAAGCCACATTGAATAAAAGTTATAAAAAATTAACTTATTACATGGGCATCTTCGCCCAGCCTCGCCTTACAGGCCTGCTCCGTCGCCGCCCTCCTCGATGAGGTACCCTTCATCCGCGAGGGGGAGGACTTCGTCCTCGAACAACTTTGCCAGCGCCCCCCCGGCCTCTTGGCATCATTGATGAGCCCTCGGCATCGCTCCTCGTTCTCGGCATCGATCTTCGAGATATCGGGAACAAAGCCTTGGGCGACCACGTCCATGTCGAAGACGAAGCCGGAGGAGACCACTACCAGCGCCCACTTCACGTTGGAATGAAGCGCCTCCCACACGCGATCACGAAGGGTGGTGTCGAGGTAGTAGATCCGGTCGATGAGCGCAGCACCCGGGATGTCTTCTTCAGCACCCTCGATGGGCCTGACCTCCCAGGAGGCTCAGAGCCTATCGAGGGCAACCCAGAGCCGACCCAGAAGTGCCCCCTCCACCACGAGGCTCTCCTGCAGCGCCTTGGCGGCAGTTTGGGTAGCGCACAGCTCAGTCTTGAGGCCTGAAACACAAAACAAGAGTTAAACAAACCATACGGGAAGAAAAAAGATCAAAAGCTCTTCAAGGAACTCACCAGCACAGCGAGTCTCGAGGGCGGAGCGATCCCCCAGCATGGCGTCACGCTCCCCCCGAGCCTCGTCTCGCTCCCGCTGGGCCTCATGAAGGCCCGGGTCACCTCCGTCTTCTCACAGCGGAGGGTCTCAAGGGCGCCACCAGCCAAGATGATGGCCTACTCCTTCTCTTGGAGGGTAGCCTTCATCACCTCGAGCTGGGTTTCCAGGCCAGCGGCTTGGTTTTTCTCCTCCTAGGCCAAGGCGGAGAGGGTGTTGCGCGCCGTGGAGACTTCAGCGAGATTGGCCTCGAGTGAGCGGATGCGCTCCACGGAGCCTTGAGCCTCCCCCACGAGTAGCTTGATGTGCTCCTGGGCTCGGATGCTCTCGCCCTTGGCCCTCTCCACTTCGGTCTTGGCCACGTCAGCTTCCTCCTTGGCACGCTTGAGCTCCTGCTTGAGTTGGGTGGCTTCCCCTCGAACAGCCTCAGCGTCCTCCTTCGCCCGGGCGGCCTCCTCTTTGGCTTTGGCGGCCTCCCCCTGGTCCACTTCACCTCCTCCTCGACCTCGGCCACTCTGCCCTACGCAAATCGACCGGCTTTGAGTTGGTGAAGCACTTCCTCCTGGCTATTGAGCGTGTCGTGGAGGAAGTATGACTTGGAGTGGGAATGCCACCGCACCTCCTAGAGACAGGAAATCGAGGGTTACGGCATTCCATACAAAAGAATTCAAAAAACTGCATACGGTCTACACAGGGACTCACCGCGAGATTCTGATTGAGGCCATCGGCGAGCTCGACGCCCAGCTTCAACAAGTGCTGCTGCCACGCCTGGGACCGCTCCGCATCCTCCTAGCCTTGACTTCCGCCAGGTCGTCCATCTCGATCCCCGAAGCGCTGGAGTCGCCAAGCTCCCGGAGTATGATGCGCTCCCTGCCCCAATGTGGAAGGACCGTCTTGACCTTGGTTCGCGCCAAGGACTCGATCTCGTCCACCACATCACGTGGGACACTGTAATGCTCGGCCAACTCCGCCGGGGTGCTGAACTCCGACGCGGCGCCGGTAGCCCCCAGCCCGGGGTTGGAAGTCGACCTCCTCGGCAGGCCAGAAGCCGCTGTCTCCTCCGGCTGCTCCATCGACGGTTGTGGCGGCTGGCTCGATGTGGCTTCTGGTGCCTTCAGGGGCAGCAGAGGTGTCGAGCCATCGCTTCCCCCAATGCCACGTCCTGTGGCACCAGCAGGTCCACCATCGATGCATTTTCCTATGGGCTCTGTACCGAGGCCTCCTCCAATCGTACCCCCGGCAGTCGCGGGACTGTCGACGCCTTCGATGCTGTTTATTGTTCGGCCAGCAGCTCGTCCAGAGTGATCACGGACACCCATTGCTTGGGCAGTCCCAAAGTCCCCTCTGTCTCTGACATCTCCGACGGCTGCTGCGCCGGCGGGTCCAGCGGCGCCGTGTCCCCCGACGGCGCCTGCTGCACTTGTTGATGCTGGGGCTGGCCCCCGATTTTCTCCTCCTCTTCCCGCCACTCCAGTGGCTCTTTCTCCCCCTCCCACTGCGACCATGGCAGCTCTGCTTCTTACAGGGACCCCTGCTCCTGCTTCCTCTGGGCCTCAAGCTCGCGTAGCCCCGCCGACCAGGGTCTCCGCTCTCCCGTCGTGGGGGGAAGGGCTATGGTCTCCTCACCCTCAAGGTCGACGACGGCTACCTCCTCTCCTGGCTCATGGCCCTTGGGGGCTCCTGCCTTGGGTGCGGGGATCGAGGCCTCCGGTCGGCCAGGAGCGAAAGCTCCCGACGTCGGGGCTCCGCCCCCTGGCACCCGGCTGACCTCGAGGACTGCGAACGACGACGTCAAGGAGGCGCTCCTTCCCTCTTGCGTCCTCCCGGGCTTAGAGTCATCGCCCATCGCGGCCCCCAAGATGCTCGACCCTGCAGCAAGAGCGAAACCCATCAGCCTACCTCTCGCCATAGCTCCGAGGGCTGAGGACAACCACTTGGCTTCCCACAGAGCCAAGGGCCTCGACGTCGCACCTGTGACCAGGGCCTCCATCTTCGCAGCTGTGTCCACCTTGAGCTGCTTAGCCGGCGCAAGAGACGCCTCCTCGATTTGGCACTTGGGCCTGGATGGGAAGCAGGACGACAAAAAGCTTATTAAACTGCACGAGCAGGATGCAACAAAAAAGAATTGAATCAACAACACTTACCCGAAGGGGATAGAGGCCTTTCAGAGCCGAGCTCTTCCCGGGGCACAGTGCTCGCCATAGTGTTGTTGATTCAATTCTTTTTTGTTGTTGACCTGGCTCCACGGGTCCCATGCCACGTACCTCGCCGGTATTGTGCAAAACTGCTCGGGAGGGGTGCTAGATAGGGCACAGTGCTGGCATTGTGCAAAACTGCTCGGGAGGGGTTGCTAGATAGGGCACAGTGCCTGCGAGTCCCACGCCACGTACCTCACGGCATCGTGCCAACAGCGAAAAATGAACGAGACTATGGCCGAATAAACTTTTTAAAAAACAAGAACAAACGAGAAAAATGCTAATGCCAAACAAAATTTAAATTTTTAAAAACAAAAAAAAGAGGGAATGCAACACGAGGACTTCCCAGGAGGTCACCCATCCAAGTACTACTCTCGCCCAAGCACGCTTAGCTTTGGAGTTCTGATGGGATCCGGTGCTTTCGTGCTGGTATGATCATATCCGTCATGCCATGCCTGCACCTTCCTCTTATGCTCGCGCCCCATGTCCCGCCCGCCCCATGACCTAGCTCCACGGGTCCCACGCCACGTACCTTGCCGGCACCGTGCCAACGGCGGAAAACGAACGAGACTATTGCCAAATCAAAACTTTAGAAAACAAGAAGAAAAGAGAAAAAGCTAATGTCAAACAATATTTTAATTTTTAAAATAAAAAAACAAAAAGGGGGAATGCAACACGAGGACTTTCCAGGAGGTCACCCATCCTAGTACTACTCTCGCCCAAGCACGCTTAGCTTCGTTGTTCTGATGGAATCCGGTGCTTTAGTGCTCGTATGATCGCATCCGTCATGCCATGCGTGCTCCTTCCTGTTACGCCGCGCCCCCGTGTCCCGCCCGCCCCATGACCTGGCCCCGTGGGTCCCACGCCATGTACCTCGCCGGCATCATGCCAACGGCGGAAAACGAACGAGACTATGGCCAAATCAATATTTTAATTTTTAAAATAAAAAAACAAAAAGTGGGAATGCAACACGAGGACTTCCCAGGAGGTCACCCATCCAAGTACTACTCTAGCCCAAGCACGCTTAGCTTCGGAGTTTTGATGGGATCCAGTGCTTTCGTGCTAGTATGATCACATCTGTCATGCCACGCGGGCTCCTTCCTCTTATGCTCGCGCCCCCGTGTCCCGCCGCCCCATGACCTGGCTCCGTGGGTTCCACACCACGTACCTCGCCGGCACCATGCCAACGGCGGAAAACGAACGAGACTATGGCCAAATCAAATTTTTAGAAAACAAGAATAAACGAGAAAAATGCTAATGTCATACAATATTTTAGTTTTTAAAATAAAGAAAAACAAAAAGGGTGAATGCAACACGAGGACTCTCCAGGAGGTCACTCATCCTAGTACTACTCTCGCCCAAGCACGCTTAGCTTCGGAGTTCTGATGGAATCCTGTGCTTTAGTGCTCGTATGATCGCATCCGTCATGCCAGGCGTGCTCCTTCCTCTTATACCCACGCCCCCGTGTCCCACCCGCCCCATGACCTGGCCCCGTGGGTCCCACGCCATGTACCTCGTGGCATCGTGCCAACGGCGAAAAACGAACGAGACTATGGCCAAATCCACTTTTTAAAAAATAAGAAGAAACGAGAAAAATGCTAATGCCAAACAAAATTTAAATTTTTGAAAACAAAAAAAGAGGGAATGCAACACGAGGACTTCCAAGAGGTCACCCAACCAAGTACTACTCTCGCCCAAGCACGCTTAGTTTCGGAGTTTTGATGGGATCTGGTGCTTTCATGCTGGTATGATCACATCCATCATGCCATGCGTGCTCCTTTGTCTTATGCTCGCGCCCCTGTGTCCAGCCCGCCCCATGGCCTGGCTCCGCGGGTCCCACGCCATGTACCTCGGCGGCACCGTGCCAACGACGGAAAACGAACGAGACTATGGCCAAATCAAATTTTTAAAAAACAAGAAGAAACGAGAAAAATGCTAATGTCAAACAATATTTTAATTTTTAAAATAAAAAAACAAAAAGGGGAAACGCAACATGAGGACTTCCTAGGAGTTCACCCATCCTAGTACTACTCTCACCCAAGCACGCTTAGCTTCGGAGTTCTGATGGCATCCAGTGCTTTGGTGCTCGTATGATCGCATCTGTCATGCCATGCGTGCTCCTTCCTCTTACACCCACGCCCCTGTGTCCCGTCCACCCCATGAACTGGCCCCGCGGGTCCCACACTCGTACCTCGCCGGCGTCGTGCCAACGGCGCAAAACGAACGAGACTATGGCCAAATCAACTTTTTGCAAAACAAGAAAAAACAAGAAAAATGCTAATGCCAAACAAAATTTTAGTTTTTAAGGACTGAAAAACAAAAAGGGGGATGCAACACGAGGACCCACCAGGAGGTCACCCATCCTAGTACTACTCTCGCCCAAGCATGCTTAGTTTCAGAGTTCTGATGGAATCTGGTGCTTTACTGGTCGTATGATCACATCCGTCATGCCATGTGTGCTCCTTCCTCTTATGCCCGCGCCCCCGTGTCCCGCCCGCCCCATGACCTGGCCTTGCGGGTCCAGCGCCACGTACCTCACGGGATCGTGCCAACGGCCAAAAACGAACGAGACTATGGCCAAATCAACTTTTTAAAAAACAAGAAGAATCGAGAAAAATGCTAACGCCAAACAAAATTTAAATTTTTAAGAAAAAAAGAGGGAATGCAACACGAGGACTTCCCAGGAGGTCACCCACCAAGTACTACTCTCGCCCAAGCTCACTTAGCTTCGGAGTTCTGATGGGATCCGGTGCTTTCGTGCTAGTATGATCAAATCTGTCATGCCACGCGTGCTCCTTCCTCTTATGCTCGCGCCCCCGTGTCCCGCCCGCCCCATGACCTGGCTCCGCGGGTCCCACGCCACGTACCTCGCCGGCACCGTGCCAACGGCGAAAAACGAATGAGACTATGGCCAAATCAAATTTTTAAAAAAAACAAGAAGAAACGAGAAAAATGCTAATGTCAAACAATATTTTAATTTTTAAAAAAAAAAACAAAAAGTGGGAATGCAACACGAGGACTTCCTAGGAGGTCACCCATCCAAGTACTACTCTCGCCCAAGCACGCTTAGCTTCGGAGTTCTTATGGGATCCGGTGCTTTCGTGCTGGTATCATCATATCCGTCATGCCATGCGTGCTCCTTCCTCTTATGCTCGCGCCCCATGTCCCGTCCGCCCCATGACCTGGCTCCGCGGGTCCCACGCCACGTACCTCTCCGGCACCGTGCCGACGGCGGAAAACGAACGAGACTATGGCCAAATCAAATTTTTAGAAAACAAGAAGAAACGAAAAAAATGCTAATGCCAAACAATATTTTAATTTTCAAAGTAAAAAAACAAAAAGGGGGAATGCAACACGAGGACTTTTCAAGAGGTCACCCGTCCTAATACTACTCTCGCCAAGCAAGCTTAACTTCGGAGTTCTGATGGAATCCGGTGCTTTAGTGCTCGTATGATCGCATCTGTCATGCCATGCGTGCTCCTTCCTCTTATGCCCGCGCCACCGTTTCTCGCCCGCTGCATGACCTGGCCCCGCGGGTCCCATGCCACATACCTCGCTGCATCGTGCCAACAGCGAAAAACGAATGAGACTGTTGCCAAATAAACTTTTTAAAAAACAAGAAGAAACGAGAAAAATGCTAATGCCAAACAAAATTTAAATTTTTAAAAACAAAAAAAAGAGGGAATGCAACACGAGGACTTCCCAGGAGGTCACCCATCCAAATACTACTCTCGCCCAAGCACGCTTAGCTTCGGAGTTCTGATGGGATCCGGTGCTTTCATGCTGGTATGATCACATCTGTCATGCCACGCGTGCTCCTTCCTCTTATGCTCGCGCCCCCGTGTCCCGCCCGCCCCTGACCTGGCTCCGTGGGTCCCACGCCACGTACCTCGCCAGCACCATGCCAACGACAGAAAATGAATGAGACTATGGCCAAGTCAAATTTTTAAAAAACAAGAAGAAACGAGAAAAACGCTAATGTCAAACAATATTTTAATTTTTAAAATAAAAAAACAAAAAGGGTGAATGCAACACGAGGACTTCCCAGGAGGTCACCCATCCTAGTACTACTCTAGCACAGGCACACTTAGCTTTGGAGTTCTGATGGGATCCGGTGCTTTAGTGCTGGTATGATCACATCTGTCATGCCATGCGTGCCCCTTCCTCTTATGACCATGCCCCCGTCTCACGACCGCCCCATGACCTGGCCCCGTGGGTCCCACGCCACGTACTTCCCCGGCACCGTGCCAACAGCGAAAAACGAACAAGACTATGGCCAAATCAACTTTTTAGAAAACAAGAAAAAATGCGAAAAATGCTAATGCCAAACAAAATTTTAATTTTCAAGGACTAAAAAACAAAAAGGGGGAATGCAACACGAGGACTTTCCAGGAGGTCACCCATGCTAGTACTGCTGTCGCCCAAGCACACTTAGCTTCGGAGTTCTGATGGAATCCGGTGCTTTAGTGCTCGCGCCCCCGTGTCATGCACGCCCCATGACGTGGACCCACGGGTCCCAAGCGACGTACCTCGCAAACAAGAAGAAATGAGAAAAATGCTAATGCCAAACAAAATTTAAATTTTTAAAAACAAAAAAAGAGGGAATGCAACACAAGGACTTCCCAGGAAGTCACCCATCCAAGTACTACTCTCGCCCAGGCACGCTTAGCTTCGGAGTTCTGATGGCATCCGGTGCTTTCTTGCTGGTATGATTACATCCTTCATGCCATGCATGATCCTTTCTCTTATGCCCGCGCCCCCGTGTCCCACCCGCCCCATGACCTGGCCCCACGGGTTCCACGCCACGTACCTCGCGGCATCGTGCCAACGGTGAAAAACAAATGAGACTATGGCCAAATCAACTTTTTTAAAAAAAAGAAGAAACGAGAAAAGTGCTAATGCCAAACAAAATATAAATTTTTGAAAACAGAAAAAAGGGAATGCAACATGAGGAATTCCCAGGAGGTCACCCATCCAAGTACTACTCTAGCCCAACCACGCTTAGCTTCGGAGTTCTGATGGAATCCGGTGCTTTAGTGCTCGTATGCTCGCATCCGTCATGGCAAGCGTGCTCCTTCCTCTTATGCCCGCGCCCCCGTGTCCCGCCCGCCCCATGACCTGGCCCCATGGGTCCCACGCCACGTACCTAGCGGCATCGTGCCAACTGCGAAAAACGAACGAGACTATGGCCAAATCAACTTTTTAAAAAAACAAGTAGAAACGAGAAAAATGCTAATGCCAAACAAAATTTTAATTTTTAGAAAGAAAAAAAAGAAGGAATGGAACACTAGGACTTCCCAGGAGGTCACCCAACCAAGTACTACTCTCGCCCAAGCACGCTTAGCTTCGGAGTTCTGATGGGATCCGGTGCCTTCGTGCTAGTATGATCACATCCGTCATGCCATGTGTGCTCCTTCCCCTTATGCTCGCGCCCTCGTGTCCCGCCCGCCCCCAACCTGGCTCCACGGGTCCCACGCCACGTACCTCGCCGGCACCGTGCCAACGGCGGAAAATGAATGGGACTATGGCCAAATCAAATTTTTAAAAAACAAGAAGAAATGAGAAAGATGCTAATGTCAAACAATATTTTAATTTTTAAAATAAAAAAACAAAAAGGGTGAATGCAACACGAGGTCTTCCCAGGAGGTCACCAATCCTAGTACTACTCTTGCCCAAGCATGCTTAGCTTTTTAGTTCTGATGGGATCCGGTGCTTTAGTGCTGGTATGATCGCATCTGTCATGCCTTGCATGCTCGTTCCTCTTATGCCCGAGGCCCCGTCTCACGACTGCCCCATGACCTGGCCCTGCGGGTCCCACAGCACGTACTTGCCGGCACCGTGCCAACGATGGAAAACGAACAAGACTATGGCCAAATCAACTTTTTAGAAGACAAGAAAAAATGAGAAATATGCTAATGCCCAACAAAATTTTGATTTTCAAGGACTAAAAAACAAAAAGGGGGAATGCAACACGAGGACTTTCCATGAGGTCACCCATCCAAGTACTACTCTCGCCCAAGCACGCTTAGCTTCAGAGTTCTGATGGAATCCGGTGCTTTAGTGCTCGTATGATCGCATCCGTCATGCCATGCGTGCTCCTTCCTCTTATGCCCGCGCCCCCGTGTCCCGCACGCCCCATGACCTGGCCCCACGGGTCCCATGCCACGTACCTCACAAACAAGAAGAAACGAGAAAATGCTAATGCCAAACAAAATTTAAATTTTTAAAAACAAAAAAAAGAGGGAATGCAACACGAGGAATTCCCAGGAGGTCATCCATCCAAGTACTACTCTCGCCCAAGCACGCTTAGCTTCGGAGTTCTGATGGGATCCGGTGCTTTCTTGCAGGTATGATCACATCCATCCTCTTTTGCTCCTTCCTCTTATGCTCGCGCCCCCATGTCCCGCCTGCCCCATGACCTGGCTCCACGGGTCCCATGCCACGTACCTCGCCGGCACCGTGCCAACGGCAGAAAACGAATGAGACTATGGCCAAATCAAATTTTTAAAAAACAAGAAGAAACGAGAAAAATGCTAATGTCAAACAATATTTTAATTTTTCGAATAAAAAATAAAAAGGGGCAATGCAACACGAGGACTTCCCAGGAGGTCACCCATCCTAGTACTACTCTCGCCCAAGCACGCTTAGCTTCGGAGTTCTGATGGAATCCAGTGCTTTAGTGCTCGTATGATCGCATCCGTCATGCCATGCGTGCTCCTTCCTCTTATGCCCGCACCCCCGTGTCCCGCCCGCCCCATGACCTGGCCCCGCAGGTCCCACGCCACGTACCTCACGGCATCGTGCCAACAGCAAAAAATGAATGAGACTATAGCCAAATCAACTTTTTAAAAACAAGAAGAAACGAGAAAAATGCTAATGCCAAACGGAATTTAAATTTTTGGAAACAAAAAAAAGGGAATGCAGCATGAGGACTTCCCAGGAGGTCACCCATCCAAGTACTACTCTAGCCCAAGCACGCTTAGCTTCGGAGTTTTGATGGGATCCGGTGCTTTCGTGCTAGTATGATCACATCCGTCATGCCATGCGTGCTCCATACTCTTATGCTTGCGCCCCCGTGTCCCGCCCGCCCCATGACCTGGCTCCGCGGGTCCCACACCACGTACCTCGTCGGCACCGTGCCAACGGCGGAAAACGAACGAGACTATGGCCAAATCAAATTTTTAGAAAACAAGAATAAACGAGAAAAATGGTAATGTCAAACAAAATTTAAATTTTTAGAAACAAAAAAAAGAGGGAATGGAACATGATGACTTCCTTGGAGGTCACCCGTCCAAGTACTACTCTCACCCAAGCACGCTTGGCTTCGAAGTTTTGATTTGATCCGGTGCTTTAGTGCTTGTATGATCGCATCCGTCATGCCATGCATGCTCCTTCCTCTTATGGCCGCGCCCCCGTGTCCCGCCTGCCCCATGACCTGGCCCTGCGGGTCCCATGCCTTGTACCTCGCGGCATCGTGCCAACGGCGAAAAACGAACGAGACTATGGCCAAATCAACTTTTTAAAAAACAAGAAGAAACGAGAAAAATGCTAATGTCAAACAATATTTTAATTTTTAAAATTAAAAAACAAAACAGGGGAATGCAACACGAGGACTTCCCAGGAGGTCACCCATCCTAGCACTACTGTCGCCCAAGCAAGCTTAGCTTTCGAGTTCTAATGGGATCCGTTGCTTACTGCTGGTATGATCGCTTCCGTCATGCCATGCGTGCTCCTTCCTCTTATGCCCGCGCCCCCGTGTCCCGCCCGCCCCATGACCTGGCCCCGCGGGTCCCACGCCACGTACATCGCCGGCACCGTGCCAACGGCGGAAAACGAACGAGACTATGGCCAAATCAACTTTTTAGAAAACAAGAAAAAAGGAGAAAAATGCTAATGCGAAACAAAATTTGAATTTTTAAGGACTAAAAAAACAAAAAGGGGGAATGCAACATGAGGACTTTCCAGGAGGTCACCCATCCTAGTACTACTCTCGCCCAAGCACGCTTAGCTTCGGAGTTCTGATGGAATGTGGTGCTTTAGTGCCCGTATGATCGCATCCGTCATGCCATGCGTGCTCCTTCCTCTTATAGCTGAGCCCTCGTGTCCCGCTCGCCCCATGACATGGCCCCCACGGGTCCCACGCCACGTACCTCACGGCAACGTGCTAACGGCGAAAAACGAACGAGACTATGGCCAAATCAACTTTTTAAAAAACAAGAAGATACGAGAAAAATGCTAATGCCAAACAAAATTTAAATTTTTAAAAACAAAAAAAGAGGGAATGCAACACGTGGACATCCCAGGAGGTCACCCATCCATGTACTACTCTCACCCAAGCACGCTTAGCTTCGGAGTTCTGATGGGATCTGGTGCTTTCGTGCTGGTATGATCACATCCGTCATGCCGTGCAGGCTCCTTCCTCTTATGCTCGCGCCCCCGTGTCCCGCCCGCCCCATGACCTGGCTCCGCGGGTCCCACGCCACGTACCTCGTCGGCACCGTGCCAACGACGGAAAACGAACGAGACTATGGCCAAATCAACTTTTTAGAAAACAAGAAAAAACGAGAAAAATGCTAATGCCAAACAAAATTTTAATGTTTAAGGACTAAAAAACAAAAAGGGGGAATGCAACACGAGGACTTTCCAGGAGGTCACCCATCCTAGTACTACTCTCGCCCAAGCACGCTTGGCTTCGAAGTTCTGATTTGATCCGGTGCTTTAGTGCTCGTATGATCGGATCCTTCATGCCATGCATGCTCCTTCCTCTTATGCCCGTGCCCCCGTGTCCCGCCCGCCCCATGACCTGGCCCCGTGGGTCCCACGCCATGTACCTCGCGGCATCGTGCCAACGATGAAAAACGAACGAGACTATGGCCAAATCAACTTTTTAAAAAACAAGAAGAAACCAGAAAAATGCTAATGTCAAAGAATATTTTAATTTTTGAAACTAAAAAAAAACAGGGGAATGCAACACGAGGACTTCCCAGGAGGTCACCCATCCTAGCAGTACTGTCGCCCAAGCACGCTTAGCTTCAGAGTTCTAATGGAATCCGGTGCTTACTGCTGGTATGATCGCATCCGTCATGCCATGCGTGCTCCTTTCTCTTATGCCCGCGCCCCCGTGTCCCGCCCGCCCCATGACCTGCCCCACGGGTCTCAGGCCACGTACCTCGCCGCATCGTGCCAATGGCGGAAAACGAACGAGACTATGGCCAAATCAACTTTTTAGAAAACAAGAAAAAAAACGAGAAAAATGCTAATGCGAAATAAAATTTTAATTTTTAAAAACAAAAAAAAGAGGGAATGCAACACAAGGACTTCCCAGGAGGTCACCCATCCAAGTACTACTCTCGCCCAAGCACGCTTAGCTTCGGAGTTCTGATGGGATCCGGTGCTTTCGTGCTGGTATGATCACATCCGTCATGCCATGCGTGCTCCTTCCTCTTATGCTCGCACCCCCGTGTCCCGCCGGCCCCATGACCTGGCCCCGTGGGTCCCACGCCATGTTCCTCGCTGGCACCGTGCCAACGGTGGAAAACGAACGAGACTATGGCCAAATCGACTTTTTAGAAAACAAGAAAAAAGATAAAAATTGTAATGCCAAACAAAATTTTAATTTTTAAGGACTTAAAAAACAAAAAGGGGGAATGCAACAATAGGACTTTTCAGCAGGTCACCCATCCGAGTACTACTCTCGCCCAAGCACGCTTAGCTTCGAAGTTCTGATGGAATCCGGTGCTTTAGTGCTGGTATGATCGCATCCGTCATGCCATGCATGCTCCTTCCTCTTATGCCTGCGCCCCCGTGTGCTGCCCACCCCATGACCTGGCCCCACGGGTCCCACGCCACATACCTCGCCGGCACCGTACCAACGGTGGAAAAGGAACGAGACTATGGCCAAATCAACTTTTTAGAAAACAACAAAAAATGAGAAAAATGCTAATGCCAATTAAAATTTTAATTTTTAAGGACTAAAAAAACAAAAAGGGGGAATGCAACACGCTTAGCTTCGGAGTTCTGATGGAATCCGGTGCTTTAGTGCTCGTATGATCGCATCCATCATGCCATGCATGCTCCTTCCTCTTATGCCCGCGCCCCCGTGTCCCGCCCGCCACATGACCTGGCCCCGCCGGTCCCACGACATGTACCTCGCGGCATCGTGGCAATAGCGAAAAACGAACGAGACTATGGCAAAATTAACTTTTTAGAAAACAAGAAAAAACAAGAAAAATGCTAATGCCAAACAAAATTTTAATTTTTAAGGACTAAAAAAACAAAAAGGGGGGATGCAACCCGAGGACTTTTCAGGAGGTCACCCATCATAGGACTACTCTCGCCCAAGCACGCTTAGCTTTGGAGTTCTGATGGAATGCGGTGCTTTAGTGCTCGTATGATCGCATCCGTCATGCCATGTGTGCTCCTTCCTCTTATGCCCGCGCCGCCGTGTCCCGCCCACCCCATGACCTGGCCTCGTGGGTCCCACGCCACGTACCTCGTAGCATCGTGGCAACGGCGGAAAACGAACGAGACCATGGCCAAATCAAATGTTTAAAAAACAAGAAGAAACGTGAAAAATGCTAATATCAAATATTATTTTAATTTTTAAAATTAAAAAACAAAAAGGGGGAATGGACCACGAGGACTTCCCAGGAGGTCACGCGTCCTAGTGCTACTCTCGCCCAAGCACGCTTAGCTTCGGAGTTCTGATGGGATCCGTTGCTATCGTGCTGGTATGGTCACATCCGTCATGCCATGCGTGCTCCTTCCTCTTATGCTCATGCCCCCGTGTCCCGCACGCCCCATGACCTGGCTCCGTGGGTCCAACGGCACGTACCTCGCCGGCACCACGCCAACGGCGAAAAACGAACGAGACTATGGCCAAATCAAATTTTTAAAAAACAAGAAGAAACGAGAAAAATGCTAATGTCAAACAATATTTTAATTTTTAAAATTAAAAAAAAATAAAAAGGGGGAATACAACACGAGCACTTCCAAGGAGGTCACCCATCCTAGTACTGCTCACGCCCAAGCACGCTTAGCTTTGTAGTTCTGATGGAATCCGGTGCTTTAGTGCTGGTATGGTCGCATATGTCATGCCATGCGTGCTCCTTCTTCTTATGCCCGCGCCCCCGTGTCCCGCCCGCTCCATGACCTGGCCCTGTGGGTCCCACGCCACGTACCTCGCCGGTACCGTGCCAACGGCGGAAAATGAACGAGACTGTGGCCAAATCAAATTTTTAAAAAACAAGAAGAAACGAGAAAAATGCTAATGTCAAACAATATTTTTATTTTTAAAATTAAAAAAAATAAAAAGGGGGAATGCAACACGAGGACTTCCCAGGAGGTCACCCACACTAGTACTACTCTCGCCCAAGCACGCTTAGCTTTGGAGTTCTCATGGGATCCGGTGCTTTGGTGCTGGTATGATCGCATCCGTCATGCCAAGCGTGCTCCTTCCTCTTATGCCCGTGCCCCCGTGTCCCGCCTGCCCCATGACCTGGCCCCGCGGGTCCCACGCCACGTACCTCGCCGGCTCCGGGCCAACGGCGGAAAACAAACAAGACTATGGCCAAATCAACTTTTTAGAAAATGAGAAAAAACGAGAAAAATGCTAATGCCAAACAAAATTTTCATTTCTAAGGCCTATAAAACAAAAAGGGGGAATGCAACACGAGGACTTTCCAGGTGGTCACCCATCCTAGTACTACTCTCGCCCAAGCACGCTTAGCTTTGAAGTTCTGATTTGATCCAGTGCGTTAGTGCTCGTATGATCGCATCCGTCATGCCAAGCGTGCTCCTTCCTCTTATGCCCGCGCCCCCGTGTCCCGCCTGCCCCATGACTTGGTCCCGCGGGTCCCAGGCCACGTACCTCGTGGCATTGTGGCAACGGTGAAAAATGAACGAGACTACGGCCAAATCAACTTTTTAAAAAACAAGAAGAAACGAGAAAAATGCTAATGCCAAACAAAATTTAAATTTTTAAAAACAAAAAAAGAGGGAATGCAACACGAGGACCTCCCAGGAGGTCACCCATCCAAGTACTACTCTCGCCCAAGCAAGCTTAGCTTTGGAGTTCTGATGGGATCTGGTGCTTTCATGCTGGTATGACACATCCGTCATGCCATGCGAGCTTCTTCCTCTTATGCTCGCGCCCCCGTGTCCCGCCCACCCCATGACCTGGCTCCGTGGGTCCCATGCCATGTACCTCGCTGGCACCGTGCCATCGGCGGAAAACGAATGAGACTATGGCCAAATCAAATTTTTTAGAAAAAGAAGAAACGTGAAAAATGCTAATGTCAAACAATATTTTAATTTTTAAAATTGAAAAAACAGAAAGGGGGAATGCAACACGAGGACTTCCCCAGAGGTCACCCATCCGAGTACTACTCTCGCCCAAGCACGCTTAGCTTTGCAGTTCTGATGGGATCCAGTGCTTTAGTGCTGGTATGATCGCATCCGTCATGCCAGGCGTGCTCCTTCCTCTTATGCCCGCGCCCCCATGTCCCGCCCGCCCCATGACCTGGCCCTGCGGATCCCACGCCATGTACCTCGCCGGCCCCATGCCAACGGCGAAAAACGAACGAGACTATGGCCAAATCAACTTTTTAGAAAACAAGAAAACACGAGAAAAATGCTAATGCCAAACAAAATTTTAATTTTTAAGGACTAAAAAAACCAAAAGGGGGAATGCCACAAAAGGACTTTCCAAGAGGTCACCCATCCTAGTACTACTCTCGCCCAAGCACGCTTGGCTTCGGAGTTCTGATGGAATCCGGTGCTTTAGTGCTCGTATGATCGCATCCGTCATGCCATGCGTGCTCCTTCCTCTTATGCCCGCGCCCCCATGTCCCGCCCGCCCCATGACCTAGCCCCGTGTGTCTCACGCCATGTACCTTGCGGCATCGTGCCAACGGTGAAAAATGAACGAGACTATGGCCAAATCAACATTTTAAACAACAAGAATGCTAATGCCAAACAAAATTCTAATATTTAAGGACTAAAAAACAAAAAGGAGGAATGCAACATCAGGACTTTCCAGTAGGTCACCCATCCTAGTACTACTCTCGCCCAAGCACGCTTAGCTTCG
>CM041641.1:32197878-32248096 GCA_023333625.1 Bothriochloa decipiens | reverse complement strand
GTACTGTGTCACCGAGAGGTTACCGAACGGACCAGTACTGTTCACCCGAGAGGATACCGAACGGACAAGTACTGTATGCGCGAGGGTACGATTCGAGTGACCCCTCGAGGACGGAACTTCATCCTCCGAACAAGCCTGCCCTCGAGGACGTAACTTCGCCCAGCGAACGAGCATCCCCTCGAGGACGGAACTTCGCCTGGGCGAATAGGCGGCTCTCGAGGACAATGCACCCCTCGGCCACCAACTCCCCCGTACAGATCCGAGCGCATTTAATGCGATCTATCTACCCCCGCCTAACCGCATGGCCATAGTCACGGTAATAGTTATAGGCGTGGTTTTCAAATCTACTTTTACCGCCCATGCCCCGAAATCCCGCAAGTCATATTACGCTGTTGCGCCATACCGAGCGCTGTGCCACGACCCGCACCGCCTCGAGACGTATAAACTAACATGTTTTTCGTGTTTTCCGGGATTCGATCTTATCCAGCGAAGCTCGACCTCCTCGGCACGACCCCCTCAGCTCTGGCCAGGACCCTCGACCGTCGCCCCTCGACTTCACCGAGCGAGCCCTCGAGCTGAACTTCAACAACTCCCAATGCGACGGCTACAGGGCCTCCCATACCGACGTACATCACTGCAGTGGCACCGACATGATCGGCCTCAACATCGTTCGTCATCAGCGTCATGCGAACTCGAAATACATGTACACCTGTGCCCCTCCTTCATCTATAAAAGGAGGCGCCAGGGCGTTAGAAAGAGGGACCGAACTCGAATCGAAAGGATCTAGAGCATAGAAACATTAAGGCCCTAGATCACAGAGCGACACCATGAGCCTGTGCAAGGTCGAGAGCGAGGCATCCGAACGCCCCAACTCCACCTTTCACTCCTCACACCAGCTTGTATTTTCCCCTGTACTAGCACTTTGGTGCAAGATAACACGAATCATCCTCCCCCCGCTGGACGTAGGGCCTTCTTTGCCCGAACCAGGATAAATCACTGTGTCATTCTTGCATCACCCACCGGATTAGGGAGCACGCGGATACAATATTACTCGTTGGTGTTAACCCTCGAGGGTCAGAACACCGACAGTTGGCGTGCCAGGTAGGGGAGCCGTGTGTCACTAATGATTTCCGGCCATTTTTCCGGATGGGTGATTTCGTTTCACCACTTCCGCACACTACGGTGATCTGGTTCGGGAGCCTGGAGTTCATGACCCTCGGCCAGGGCTACGACATGACCCTGCTCTCAATCAGTGACCCGAACGGAGGTCACGGTGCGCCCCCACGTTCATGGGGAGCCACTCGCCAGTCTCATCACCACGGTTCCACATCCAGAAGGAGGCACGGTCGGCGCCGTCATCGCCGTCAACCCGAGTTGAGAAGGGTCCCCGCCGCTTTCTCCACGCCCCAGACTGGAGATGAGAAACCTCTTGTTGAGGGCGTATCTGACCCGAGTTTAGAGGCAGAGGGCAAACCAGCAGGATTCCCGCACAACCCTGACTCCGCTCTCACCGTGCGCTCGTCGGGGAAGTGCGACGAAACCCCCGCTCGATCAAGCTCGCTTCCGCACGGGCTGTTCGAGCATCGTCGGTGGTCTTCGACCGACTCCAACAATCCCACGACGACGGCTATGACAGCAACCCACTCCGACATGAGCGCGTTGGAGGACCGCCCAGACACCCTTCTCCGCACGATGACGGACGTGGGGACTGTCACACTGGCCTCCGAGGGTTTGGCTTTCGCAAGAGCGCCCGGCCCCCGGAGGTACACCGTCAGCACACTCCGACGGCGGCTGCAGGAGGAGGCGTGGGGGCAATTCCCCATCTTCTACTGCGGCGACCCTGACTCTGACTCTGATCACTGGGATCCTACCTGAGAGTGCCTCCACATCGATGGTGGCATCGACTCCGATCAGGAAACCATCGATCCAGCGGCCGCGGCGTCTACCGCCGTGACGAGAGACGCTCCCCCCAGAGTAGAGGACCAACAACCAGATGCACCCCGAGAAGCGTGCCCTCGTCCTGGCGAGCAGGACGTGCAGATGGCACAGATTCGAGAGTTGCAGGCGAAGCTTGCCGACGAGCAGGAATGCTTGCGCTTACTCGAGCTGACCCTCGAACAAGAGCGGCGACGGCTCGGTGGTAGAGCCTGAGCCAGGGCCCGAGAGGTCAACCGGCAGATCATCGAGGAAGGAGTACCCGAGCAACCAGTCCACCATTATCCCCGAGCAAGCCAGAATGTTGTTGCGGCGGCTATGCTCCTCCGCAATATGCCCGCACCGTCCAACTCGCAAGCTCGGCAGATACAACGCGAGGTCGAGGGTCTCCTCCAAGTTGCTGCTGCCCAACAAGCCGAGAGCTCAGCCTCGAGGCGTCGAGGAGCTGCCTCCGAGCCTCAGGTCGAGCCCTCCCGGCCAGAGAGGGAAGGCTCGGTCGATCAGGGGGCGGCCCCCCGACAGAAGAAGAACCCGGCCCGAGAGCCTATCAACGATGACCGTGCTCCCCGCGACGCACGCCTCGACATTGTCGAGAACTGCAGACGCAAGCACGGGGATGCCGAGGATCGAGGGTACAGCGCCCATCGAGGAGGGCGTTACGACAGCGAAGAAGACCAATAGTCCCTAGAGCCACCGGGCCCTCGGGTCTTCAGCAGGAGGATCCGCTACGCCCAGCTGCCCGACAAGTTTCGACCCCCCACGAGCCTCGTCAAATATAACGGCAAAACCAATCCCGAGCTCTGGCTAGCCGACTTTCAGTTGGCTTGTCAGGCGGGCGGGGCGCGCGACGATCACGCCATCATACGTCACCTTCCCCTGTTCCTGTCCGACAAAGCGCGTAGGTGGCTCGAGGAGCTTCCCCCCGACCAGATTCGCACTTGGACCGACCTTGTCCGTATCTTCGAGGGGAACTTCAAAGGTACCTACGTGCGTCCCGAAAACTCCTGGGAATTGCGCAACTGCAAGCAAAAGCCAGGGGAGTCTCTCCGTGACTTTGCTCGATGATTCTCCAAGCTCCGCACCAAGCTGCCCCACATCTCCGACCTTGACATCGTTCTAGCATTTGTTGCGGGTACAACCTGCAAGGACCTAGTTTGCGAGTTAGGGCGTAATCGCCCCGACACCGTCGACGAGCTTATGGATGTGGTCGCCAACTACGCGGCTGGCGAAGAGGCCGTCGGTGCCTTCTTCAGCGACATGAAGGACAAGGGAAAAACGCCGGTAGCCGACAACGCCGGAGGCTCGAGCAAAGGGTCGAAGAGAAATAACAAGAAGAAGAAAAATCAACAAGGCAAGCGGGAGGCTGCGGAAGATGATCTTGTCACTGCAACCGAACACAAAAGACCTCGAGGTCCCCCCGCGCCCCCTGAGGGCGCCATCTTCGACAAGATGCTCAAGGAGCCCTATCCTTACCATAAGGACGGGACAAGGCACAAGCTTAAGGACTGCCGCATGCTTCGAAGGCACTTCGAGCAAGTGGGTGTGAAGAAAGGTGACGACAAGAAAGACCAAGGCGGCGGAGAGGGAGACAACGGGGAAGACGCAAAATTCCCCGAAGTCTATGACTGCTACATGATCTACGGGGGTCCTTCGACCCAGCTCACGCCCCGACAGCGTAAGCGGGAGCATCAAGAGGTCTTCTCCGCTTGTGTCGCAACGCCTCACTACCTCGACTGGTCTGATGCACCCATCACGTTCGACCGCGATGACCACCCGGATCGAGTCCCCAACCCCGGGGCCTATAAGCTCGTCGTCGACCCGATCATCATCAACACCCGCCCCTCGAAGGTCCTCATGGACGGTGGCAGTAGCCTAAATGTCATCTACCTCGAGACCCTCGACCTCCTGGGGGTCAGGAGGCACCAACTCCGACCCAGTGCCGGGGGGTTCCATGGCGTCGTGCCAGGGAAAAAGGCTTTCCCCGTCGGCCGTATCGAACTCCCTGTCTGTTTTGGCACCCCTGCCAACTTCAGGAAAGAGACCCTCACCTTCGAGGTGGTCGGGTTTTGCGGAACGTATCACGCCATCATCGGCCGACCGGGCTACGCATAGTTCACGGCGATCCCGAACTACACCTACCTCAAGCTCAAGATGCCGGGACCCAAAGGCGTCATCACTGTCGCCTCCTCCTACGAGCACGCGTACGACTGCGATGTCGAATGCGTTGAATATGGGGAGGCCGTCAAGCAAAATGCCATGATAGCCGCGACCCTCGAGCACCTCACCGACGAGATGCCAGATCCCAAGCGGCACGCCGGCAACTTCGAGCTAGCGCAAGACACCAAGAAAGTCACCCTCGACCCGAGCTGCCCATGCGAGAAGGTGCTAACGATCAGCGCCGACCTCGAGGACAAATAGGAAGTCGTGCTCGTCTACTTTCTCTGTGCGAACACCGATATGTTTGTGTGGAGTCCTTCGGATATGCCGGGCATACCGAGGGAAGTCACCGAGCACGCCTTGGAAATCCGGGCCGGGTCCAGACCGGTGAAGCAACGCCTGCGCCGCTTCGACGAGGAGAAGCGCAAGATCATCGGCGAGGAGGTACACAAGCTTTTGGCGGCTGGATTCATCAAGGAAGTTCATCACCCCAAATGGTTAGCTAATCCCGTGTTAGTTAAGAAAAAGAATGGAAAGATGCGGATGTGTATTGACTATACTAGTTTAAACAAAGCATGTCCCAAAGTTCCATTTCCTTTACCACGCATTGATCAAATTGTCGACTCTACCGCGGGGTGTGAAACCCTCTCGTTCCTCGATGCTTACTCCGGCTACCACCAAATTAAGATGAAAGAGTCCGACCAGCTCGCGACTTCCTTCATCACACCTTTTGGCATGTACTGCTACGTGACAATGCCTTTCGGCCTCCGAAACGCCGGGGCAACGTATCAGCGGTGTATGCTCCATGTCTTCGGCGAACACATAGGTGACACGGTCGAAGCCTACGTCGATGACATCGTGGTCAAGTCCAAAAGAGCGGACAACCTCATCCGAGACCTCAAAATTGTTTTCTAGTGCCCTCGAGCTAAAAACATAAAACTCAATCCCGAGAAATGTGTTTTCGGAGTGCCTCGGGGCATGCTCCTCGGATACATCGTCTCCCAATGCGGGATCGAGGCCAACCCCGAGAAGGTGGTGGCCATCATGCGAATGGGGCCGATTCGGGATCTCAAGGGCGTGCAGAGGGTCACGGGCTGTCTCGCAGCCCTCAGCCGCTTCATCTCACGTTTAGGGTAGAAGGCCATGCCTCTATACCGTCTCTTGAAAAAATCTGAGCGATTTACGTGGACCGCGGAGGCCGAGGGGGCCCTCGACGAACTCAAAGCCAAGCTAACGTCCACTCCGATCCTTGTCCCTCCTCGACCAGCAACGGCGACTGAACCGCCTGAGCCCCTCCTCCTCTATGTCACCGCAACCACCCAGGTGGTCAGCGCGGCCATAGTGGTGGAGAGGCAAGAGGAAGGACGCGCCTTGCCAGTCCAGCGGCCGGTTTACTTCGTCAGCGAGGTACTTTCGGAAACGAAAATCCGCTACCCACAGGTGCAGAAGCTGCTCTACGCCATCGTCCTTACGCGTCGCAAGCTCCAACATTACTTCCTCGGCCACCCGGTTACTGTGGTATCCTCGTTCCCCTTGGGGGAGATCATCCATAATCGGGAGGCCGCTGGAAGGATTGCCAAGTGGTCGGTCGAGCTGATGGGCGAGACCATCACCTACGCACCACGGAAGGCCATCAAGTCTCAAGTGCTGGCGGATTTCGTCGCCGAGTGGACCGACACTCAGTTGCCACCAGTCCAAATTCAAGCCGAGCTGTGGATGATGTACTTCGACGGGTCGCTCATGAAGACAGGAGCAGGCGTGGGCTTGCTCTTCATTTCACCCCTCGGAGTCCACATGCGCTACGTCATTCGCATCCACTTTGCCGCTTCTAACAACGTCGTGGAGTACGAGGCACTTGTCGCCGGATTACGAATCACCCTTGAACTCGGGGTCCGACGCCTTGACGTTCGAGGCGACTCGCAGCTAATCATCGACCAAGTGATGAAGGCCTCGAGCTGCCACGACGCCAAGATGGAAGCATACTGCAACGAAGTGCGCAAGTTGGAAGACAAATTCCACGGCCTCGAGCTTAGTCATATCGCTCGACGGTACAACGAAGCCACGGATGAGCTCGCGAAAATCGCATCGACTCGAGGTACGGTCCCTCCGGACGTGTTCTCGAGGGACCTCTTCGAGCCCTCTGTCGATTTCGGCTCGGGGGCTTGCACTACGCCCTCGAAGCCCCACCCCACGACCTCGATCGGGGCCCCCTCGACCGGGGCCCAGGTTATGGAGATCCGGGAGACATCCCCTCCGTCGAACCCGCCACCGGATTGGCGAGCCCCTTTACTCAACTGCCTCATTCGGGGAGAACTTCCGGAGGACCGAACCGAAGCTCAACGGATCGCGCGACGGGCCAAGTCCTACGTCATCTACGGTGACGGCAAGGAACTCTACAGGCGAAGCCCTTCGGGCGTCCTTCAGCACTGCATTACCATCGAGGAAGGCAGGAGGCTCCTCGAGGACATACAGTCGGGAGCCTGCGGCCACCACGCAGCACCAAGGACCCTCGTAGGCAATGCTTTTCGACAGGGTTTCTACTGGCCGACCGCCGTTTTCGACGCCACGAACATCGTCCGCTCGTGCAAAGGGTGTCAATTCTACGCCAAGCAGACGCACCTCCCAGCTCACGCCCTACAAATGATCCCCATCACCTGGCTGTTTGCGGTCTGGGGGCTCGATCTTGTGGGGCCTCTCAAAAGGACAACCAAAGGGTACACGCACCTGCTCGTTGCCATCGATAAGTTTACCAAATGGATCGAGGCCTGGCCCATCAGCAACATCCGCTCTGAACGGGCGGTCGAGTTCTTCACCGACATCATCCATCGCTTCGGGGTCCCGAACGTCATCATCACCGACAGTGGCACGCAGTTCACCGGCAAGAAGTTCTTGGATTTTTGCGATCGCCATCACATCCGTGTGAATTGGTCCGTGGTTGCGCACCCTCAAACTAACGGCCAGGTCGAGCGTGCCAATGGCATGATTTTGCAGGGCCTCAAGCCAAGGATCCTCAAACGCCTCAGCAAGCACGAAAAAAAATGGGCCGCGGAGTTGCCATCGGTCCTATGGAGCTTAAGGACAACACCTAGTCGAGCCACCGGGTTCACCCCATTCTTCTTGGTCTATGGGTCCGAGGCCGTCCTCCCCACTGACCTCGAGTATGGTTCCCCTCGACTAAAGGTGTACAACAAGCAAACCAACGAAGAAGCCCTCGCAAACGCTGTCGACCAGGTCGAGGAGGCTCGAGACATGGCGCTGCTTCACTCCGCGAGGTATCAGCAAAAACTTCGACGCTACCACGACAAGCACGTGCGCCCGAGGGACCTCCAAATCGGAGACCTCGTCCTACGTCGACGGCAGAGCAACAAAGGACGTCACAAGCTGACGCCACCATGGGAAGGTCCATTCGCCGTAGCTGAGGTGCTAAAGCCCGGGACGTACAAGCTCGCTAATGACAAAGGCGAAATCCTCACCAACGCGTGGAACATCGAACAGCTACGTCGTTTCTACCCTTAGGGCACTAGTGCCCTTGTACATTCTCGCATGTCTTGTACATTTCCGCATGACAAATATAAGGACTACTTTCGATTATAAGTTCAAACTCGTTATAGTACATGCAAGAGGTAGCCTCGACCCTGTCTCACCAGAGTCGAGCCTCCCTCGGGGGCTAACGGGGGGGAACCCCCTAAGTTCCTAAAAATACGAACGATTTTTTCGCACGCCCCCCTCTTTTTGCTTCCCAACTAAGTTGACAACGCCTCGGACTCCCTAGGGGTCGAGGGCTGTCGAGCCGGAGCTCTCCTACGCTTCCGGGCTACGGTACCTCCACTCGCTCCCCCCTCGAGGGATACGAGTTCACGTCGAACGCTCAGTCGGAAAGCAAAAGTGAGGCGAGCAAAACTCGAGCGCTTCTTCTTTCTTACACCTTGATACGCTTCGCGACTAAGTAGAAAACGCCTCGAACTCCCTTGGGGTCGAGGGCTGTCGAGCCGGAGCTCTCCTACGGCCCCGGGCTACGGTACCTCCACTCGCTCCCCCCTCGAGGGATACGTGCTTGCGTCAAAAACTTAGTCAAAAAAGCAAAGTCTAGGTGAGAAGGAAGCATAAAAGGTTCGAAAGTAAAAGGACGCATCACATTACGATAGATGTATTAATGTCCAAAAAAGGGCTTTCGAAGCCACAATTGAATATAAATTACAAAAAGTAATTCATTACATGGGCACCCTCGCCCAGTCTCGCCCTACAGGCTTGCCCCGTCACCGCCCTCCTCGACGTGGTGCCCTCCATCCGCGGGGGGAGGACTTCGCCCTCGAACAACTTCGCCAGCTCTCCCCCCGGCCTCTCGGCGTCGTTGATGAGCCCTCGGCAGCGCTCCTCATTCTCGGCGTCGGTCTTCGAGATATCAGGGACAAAGCCTTGGGCCACCACGTTCATATCAAAAATGAAGCCGGAGGAGACCACCGCAAGCGCCCGCTTCACGCCAGTGTGAAGCGCCTCCCGCACGTGATCGCGAAGGGTGGCGTTGAGGTAGTAGATCCGGTCCACGAGCATGGCACCCGGGATGTCTTCTTCGGCACCCTCGACGGGCCCGACCTCCCAGAGGGCGCAGAGCCCATCGAGGGCAACCCGGAGCCGACCAAGAAGCGCCCCCTCCACCGCAAGGCTCTCCTGCAGCGCCTTGGCGGCGTTCTGGGTTGCAAGCAGCTCAGACTCGATGCCTGAAACACAAAGTAAGAATTTGATAAACCATACGGAAAGAACAAAGATCAAAAAACCTTTGAGGAACTCACCAGCACAGCGAGTCTCGAGGGCCTTGCGATCCCCCAGCACGGCGTCGCGCTCCCCCCGAGCCTCGTCCCGCTCCTGCTGGGCCTCTTTGAAGGCTCGGGTCACCTCCGTCTTCTCGAAGCGGAGGGTCTCGAGGGTGCCACCAGCTAGGATGATGGCCTGCTCCTTGTCCTGGAGGGTGGCCTTCATTGCCCTGAGCTGGGTTTCCAGGTCGGCGGCACGGCTCTTCTCCTCCTGGACCAAGGCGGAAAGGGCGTTGCGCGTGGTGGAGACTTCAGCGAAGCTGGCCTCGAGCGAGCGGATGCGCTCCACGGAGCTCTGAGCCTCCGCCATGAGCAGCTCGACGTGCTCCTGGGCTCGGACACTCTTGACCCTGGCCTTCTCCGATTCGGCCTTTGCCTCGTCAGCCTCCTCCCTCGCACGCTTGAGCTCCCCCTCGAGGCGAGCGGCTTCCCCTCGAGTGGCGTCGGAGTCCGCCTTCGCCCGGGCGGCCTCTTCTTTGGCCTTGACGGCCTCCTCCCTCGTCTGCTTCAACTCCTCCTCGAGCTCGGCCACCCTGCTCTGCGCAGAGCCGCCGGCCTCGAGTTGGCGAAGCACTTCCTCCCGGCTGTTGTGCGTTTCGTGGAGGAAGACTGACTTGGAGTAGGACCACCTCCGCGCCACCTGGGGATAGGAAATCGAGGGTTAAGGCATCTCATATGAAAGAACTTAAAAAACTACATACGGCCTAACACTAAGACTCACCGCGAGGTTCTGGTCAAGGCCTTCGGCGAGCTCGACGCTCAGTTTCAGCAAGTGCCGCAGCCACGCCCGGGACCGCTCGGCCTCCTCCCAGCACTTGACCTTCGCCGGGTCGTTCATCTCGATCCCCGGAGCGCTGGAATCGCCGAGTTCCTGGAGCACGATGTGCTCCTTGCCCCAATTCGGGAGGACCATCTTGACCTTGGCTCGCGCCAAGGACTCAATCTCCTCCACCACATCGCCCGGAACGCCGTAGCCCACGGCCAACTCCCCGGGATGTGGAACTCCGACGCGGCGCGGGCACCCCTCAGCCTGGGGTCGGACGTCGACCTCCTCAGCATGCCAGAAGCCGCCGTCTCCTCCGGCTGCTCCATCGACGGTTGCGGCGCCTGATCCGGTGCTGCTTCCGGCACGATCGGAGGCAGCGAAGGTGTGGAGGCCGTCGCTTCACCCAACGCCATGACTTGTGGCGCCGGTGGGACCACCGTCGGCGCGTCTTCTGCCGGGCTCGGTACCGAGGCATGTTTCGGTTGCGCCCCCGACAGCCGCGGGACCGTCGACGCCTTCGACGCCACTTCTCCTGCGGCCAGCAACTCGTCCAGAGTAATCACAGACACCCATTGTTTGGGCAGTCCGGAAGTCGCTTCCGCCTCTGACGTCTCGGGCGGTTGCTGCGCTGACGGGTCCAGCAGCGCCACGTCCCCCGGCGGCGTCTGCTGCGCCTCCTAATGCTGGGACTGGCCCCCAGTTTTCTCCTCCTCCTGCTGCGTCCATGGCAGCTCCGCTTCTTGCAGGGCCCCCTGCTCCTGCTCCCTCCGGACCTCGAGTTCACGCAGCCCCGCGGGCCAGGGCCGCCGCTCTCCCATCGAGGGGGGAAGGTTCAAGGTCTCCTCACCCTCGAGGTCCACGACGACGACCGCCTCTCCCGGCTCGTGGCCCTCGGGGGCTCCCGCCTTGGGTGCGGAGATCGAAGCCTCCGGACCGCCAGGAACGAAAGCCCCCGACGTCGGGGCGCCGCCTCCTGGTGCCGGGTCGAGCTCGAGGGCCGCAGGCGGTGATGTCAAGGAGGTGCTCCCTCCCTCATGCGTCCTCCCAGGCACGGAGTCACCACCCGCAGCGGCCCTCGGGATGCTCGACCCTGCAGCAGGAATGGAACCCGTCAGCCTACCGCGCGCCATAGCACCAAGGGCGGAGGACAACCACTTGGCTTCCCACGGGGCCAAGGGCCTCGACGACGCACCTGTAGCCGGGGCCTCCGTCTTCGAGGTTGCAACCATCTTGAGCCGCTTGGCCGGCGCCAGAGACGCCTCCTCGATCTGGCGCTTGGGCCTGAATGGAAAGCAGAACGGCAAAAATTTATTACAGCGCACAAAGAAGACGTAACGAAAAGAAAATGATTCAACGGCACTTACCCGAAGGGTATAGAGGCCTTTCGGGCACCCCTCGAACTGCCCGCAGATTTCAAGACCCCTCCCGAAGCCGAGCCCTTCGCAGGGCTGGGGCTGCTCGGGGCCGTCGGTGGGGTCGCCGCGCTTCCCTGCTTCGACGGGGCCTCCTGGGCACGCTTCTGCTCCGCACGCGCCGACGACCGGGACCAGGTCTCCCGGATCGAAGTGGGTGGGCTCCCGCCTCGAGTATGACGTGAGGTGGGTGATCCCCCTCGAGGCGAGGCCTCGGCCCCCCTTTTTCCACGTCGGCGCTCTGAGGCCGACGCCGCCGGCTGAGGGGCGCGCTGCTCCGCCACCTCCTCCTGCACGAAGGGCGATCAGCATGGGAGGATTCCGGCAGGATGCGATCGAGGCACCCCTCCACCCCCTCGACGTCATCACTATCATCATCATCATCATCTTCATCTTCCTTGGACGAGGGAGACTCCTCCTCCAGGAGCCTATCGCGCCTCTGCTCAGCGCGGCGCTTCGCGAGCCTTTCGCGCTCCCGGAGCTTCTTGGCTTTCTTTTTCTCCTCCTCGTCCTTACTCCGCTTCTCTTGCTGGGCGGTCAAGCGTCTTACCTGACGATCGGGAGCGTCCTCCCTCAGTGGGGGCCTCGATCTCCGGTAGTCGATTCTCCCCTGTGCAAAGACATTTAGTCACAGGGACATAAGAAAGGGGAGGAGGAGGGGGGAGGAAGAACTCGAAGGGCACGAGCCGGGGCACTCACCAGGTCGAGGCAACCCTCCTCCGGCCACATGGGGAGGCGGTTGACGTCTTCCACCTTGAACAAGCCAGACACCATCCCCTTTACCCGCGTGACGACTTTCGAGGCGGACGGCCTCTCATCGGACATCCGGCACCTCCTGAGAAGCTCGGGCGCCGCCGAGGGGAGCATCTCGTCCAACCGCAACGGGCGCTCCATCAGAGGGAGCACCCGTCGACTGTGAAAAGCCAAGGCGACCATCCCCGCCGTCAGGCCCGCTTCTCGAAGGGTCCTCATCGCGACAACGAGGGGGTGAAGTCGACGCTGAAGGTCTCCCGCGACACCGAACGGCCAATTGTATGGACGCTCGGTGATGAGCCGCCCGGTGTACGGCGAGAGATAGCCACCGTCATTGTGAAGATAGAACCACTGCTCGTCCCACCGAGAGTGGTTAGTCGCCAACCCGGTGGGGATGTACTTGCGTGGCTCCTCCGACCTCCCGGTCTTCAACGCGAAGTTGAGGCATCCCGCTCTGACGATTCGCCTTACTCCGACCGACACCGGGGAGGCGAACCACTCCCCCTTGTAGAGGTGGAGCCATAGCTCCCAATGTGGCTCCATTCCGAGATAGCCCTCGCAGACGGCCGCGAAGATGGCGGCGTTGGAGATGG
This sequence comes from Bothriochloa decipiens, assembly GCA_023333625.1. Classification (NCBI taxonomy): domain Eukaryota; kingdom Viridiplantae; phylum Streptophyta; class Magnoliopsida; order Poales; family Poaceae; genus Bothriochloa; species Bothriochloa decipiens. The sequence goes on along the minus strand of CM041641.1, from coordinate 32,235,669 downwards.
CGTTGGGGGAGAAATGGTGGAGCTCGATGCCATAGTAGTTCGTCAGCCCCCGCATGAACTCGCTTGGGGGAACGCCGAACCCGTGCCGATGGAACTTGAGGAAGCTCACCACATACCCCTCCGGCGGATTTGGCTCTTCGTGGTCCCTGGGCGGCGCAATCCACTCCGGCCGATTCGAATCCGTGACGGGGCGGAGAAGTCCTTCTCTCACCAGCTCGATCAGCCTCTGCCACGTCACGGTCGACGGGCGCCAGGGCTCGGCAGGCTGGAGGACTGGGGCCATGGTGGCGGCGGCGGCACAGATCTGCTCGGTGGGCGCAGCGGCGGCAACAACAGCACGAATCTCCTCGGCAGACGGTCGACCAGGAAGGTTCCCAATCGTGACTTCTCGCTCTAAGTTTTTATCCTCACGCACGCAGGAAAGCGGGAGCTCGGCAGAATGGCAAAGGTGGGAGCGAACGCCTCTCCCCCTCCGTTTTTATACTCGGGAAGAGCAACGGGCGGAGCCCGGCGGCAGGGAAAAGGTAACTTCCCGCAATTAATGAACCGTCACTCGCTAACGGAGTTTTCTACATAAGGTAAAACGCACCACAAAGTCTCGAGGGAGCGAAGGCCGGTCCTCGTGTGAGGACTCAACGACCGCCCTTGAGCACCGTAAAAGAGCGGGCTCCGACCCCGCCTCGAAGTCTCGAGGGAGCGAAGGCCGGTCCTCGTGTGAGGGCTCAACGACCGCCCTTGAGCACCGTAAAAGAGCGGGCTCCGACCCCACCTTGAAGTCTCGAGGGAGCGAAGGTCGGTCCTCGTGTGAGGACTCAACGACCGCCCTTGAGCACCGTAAAAGAGCGGGCTCCGACCCCGCCTCGATGTCTCAAGGGAGCGAAGGCCGGTCCTTGAGTGAGGGCTTAACGACCGCCCTTGAGCGCCGAAAGAGAATGATTACTCGTCGACAGAGATTTCCACGAGAGAAGAAAACACGCTCTGACCCTATCTCAAAGTCTCGAGGGAGCGAAGGCCGGTCCTCGAGTGAGGGCTTAACGGCCACCCTTGAGCACCAAAATCAGGCTCCGGCCCTAAGTCTCGAAGGAGCGAAGGCTGACCCCACGAACAAGGTTCGACAGCCGCCCTCGAGCACCCGAGTCAGGGGTGACCAAGGGGGAGCCAACACGAGGCCCTGCTCGAGAACGAACTCTCGAGACCCCTTTGGACGCATCTAAGGCGAAACGCTACGGACTTTATGGAATCCGCCAGAAGGGAGGCATCGAGCCACCGAGACCTATCGAATGGAATCGGAATCCGTAGGACCATTGCGTTTTGCTTTAATGAGACCACCTCCGGGCCTCCTGCCGACCTCTATCGAATGAGGAACGGGCTCTCGCTTGGATTTTCCCGTTACCAGCTCACTGAGAACCTCGCGGCTCGCCCTATCGGGGGTAGTCCGATGCTTCTCGCCTCACGTCCGATCAAAAGGACTCGTGAGAAGAATGCCGAGGCTAGCAACGCCCCAGCCGCACGAGGCTCGGGGGCTCGCCTGTGTTCGGTGCCCCTCGACGAAAGAGGGTCGAAAATCCCCCGGGGGCTCCCCTCGGTAAAACGCTATGACTCCAGTTCAGGCCTATACCCGACTGGACGAGCACCCTTTAACTAAATATAAAATAAAGCCCTCATAGGAGTCCTTCGACTCCTACGAGGCCTCAGGGGCTACCCCCGCGGGGGTCACTCGCGCGCCCCCCGCGAAAAAATCTGAATCACGTCTCATTCCTAAATTCCTGACCCCCTCCCCGAGTGACATCAATCGCGCAGGGGCTCGGGGGCTACTGTCGATACCCTGGAAATGGGTATCCCAGACCCCTTGCTTAACAAACTAAAGCCCCGCAAAATCAGCATCTTGACCCCTCCAATAATCTCCCGCGCTAACGTACGAAGGCCCATAGCCTGAGACATATCGGACTGGCCCATGAACAAACAATGACAGCCCAAAACCAAAGCCTGCTTGAGAGGTTACCGAACGGACTAGTACTGTGTCACCGAGAGGTTACCGAACGGACCAGTACTGTTCACCCGAGAGGATACCGAACGGACAAGTACTGTATGCGCGAGGGTACGATTCGAGCGACCCCTCGAGGATGGAACTTCATCCTCCGAACAAGCTTGCCCTCGAGGACGTAACTTCGCCCAGCGAACGAGCATCCCCTCGAGGACGAAACTTCGCTTGGGCGAATAGGCGGCCCTCGAGGACAGTGCACCCCTCGGCCACCAACTCCCCCGTACGGATCCGAGTGCATTTAATGCGATCTATCTACCCCCGCCTAACCGCATGGCCACAGTCACGGTAACAGTTACAGGCGTGGTGGTCAAATCTACTTTTACCGCCCATGCCCCAGAATCCCGCAAGTCATATTACGCTGTTGCGCCATACCGAGCGCTGTGCCACGACCCGCACCGCCTCAAGACGTATAAACTAACATGTTTTCCGTGTTTTCCAGGATTCGATCTTATCCAGCGAAGCTCGACCTCCTTGGCACGACCCCCTCAGCTCCGGCCAGGACCCTCGACCGTCACCCCTCGACTTCACCGAGCGAGCCCTCAAGCTGAACTTCAACAACTCCCGATGCGACGGCTGCAGGGCCTCCCATACCGACGTACATCACTGCAGTGGCACCGACATGATCGGCCTCAACATCGTACGTCATCAGCGTCATGCGAACTCGAAATACATGTACACCTGTGCCCCTCCTTCGTCTATAAAAGGAGGCGCCAGGGCGTTAGAAAGAGGGACCGGACTCAAATCGAAAGGATCTAGAGCATAGAAACATTAAGGCCCTAGATCACAGAGCGACACCGTGAGCCTGTGCAAGGTCGAGAGCGAGGCGTCCGAACGCCCCAACTCCACCTTTCACTCCTCACACCAGCTTGTATTTTCCCCTGTACTATCACTTCGGTGCAAGATAACACGAATCATCCTCCCCCCGCTGGACGTAGGGCCTTCTTTGCCCGAACCAGGATAAATCACTGTGCCATTCTTGCATCACCCACCGGATTAGGGAGCACGCGGATACAATATTACTCGTTGGTGTTAACCCTCGAGGGTCAGAACACCGACAGGGGGCATGCAACACGAAGACTTTTCAGGAGGTCACCCAGATTAGTACTACTCTCGCCCAAGCACGCTTAGCTTCGGAGTTCTGATGGAATCCGGAGCTTTAGTGCTCGTTTGATCGCATCAGTCATGCCATGCGTGCTCCTTCCTCTTATGCCCACACCCCCGTGTCCCGCCCGCCCCATGACCTGGCCCCGCGGGTCCCACGCCGTGTACCTCGCAGCATCGTGGCAACGGCGAAAAACGAACGAGACTACGGCCAAATCAACTTTTTAAAAAACAAGAAGAAACGAGAAAAATGCTAATGCCAAACAAAATTTAATTTTTTTTAAAAAAAAGAGGGAATGCAACATGAGGACTTCCCAGGAGGTCACCCATCCAAGTACTACTCTCACCCAGGCACGCTTAGCTTCTGAGTTCTGATGGGATCCGGTGCTTTCGTGCTGGTATGATCACATCCGTCAAGCCATGCGTGCACCTTCCTCTTATACTCGCGCCCCCGTGTCCCGCCCGCCCCATGTCCTGGCTCCCGGGTCCCACGCCATGTACCTCACCGGCACCGTGCCAACGGCGAAAAACGAACGAGACTATGGCCAAATCAAATTTTTAAAAAACAAGAAGAAACGAGAAAAATGCTAATGCCAAATAAATTTAAATTTTTAAAAACAAAAAAAGAGGGAATGCAACACGAGGACTTCCCAGGAGGTCACCCATCCATGTACTACTCTCGCCCAGGCACGCTTAGCTTCAGAGTTCTGATGGGATCTGGTGCTTTCGTGCTGGTATGATCACATCCGTCATGCCATGCGTGCTCCTTCCTCTTATGCCCACGCCCCCGTGTCCCGCCCGCCCCATGACCTGGCCCCGCGCGTCCCACGCCGTGTACCTCGCAGCATTGTGGCAACGGCGAAAAATGAACGAGACTACGGCCAAATCAACTTTTTAACAAACAAGAAGAAACGAGAAAAATGCTAATGCCAAACAAAATTTAATTTTTTTAAAGAAAGAGGGAATGCAACACGAGGACTTAACAGGAGGTCACCCATCCAAGTACTACTCTCGCCCAGGCACGCTTAGCTTCTGAGTTCTGATGGGATCCGGTGCTTTCGTGCTAGTATGATCACATCCGTCAAGCCATGCGTGCACCTTCCTCTTATACTCGCGCCCCCGTGTCCCACCCGCCCCATGTCCTGGCTCCCGGGTCCCACGCCATGTACCTCACCGGCACCGTGCCAACGGCGAAAAACGAACGAGACTATGGCCAAATCAAATTTTTAAAAAACAAGAAGAAACGAGAAAAATGCTAATGCTAAATAAATTTAAATTTTTAAAAACAAAAAAAAGAGGGAATGCAACACGAGGACTTCCCAGGAGGTCACCCATCCATGTACTGCTCTCGCCCAGGCGCGCTTAGCTTCAGAGTTCTGATGGGATTCGGTGCTTTCGTGCTGGTATGATCACATCCGTCATGCCATGCGTGCCCCTTCCACTTATGCTCGCGCCCTCATGTCCCGCCCGCCCCATGACCTGGCTCCGCGGGTCCCACGCCACGTACCTCGCCGGCACCATGCCAACTGCAGAAAACCAACGAGACTATGGCCAAATCAAATTTTTAAAAAAAAGAAGAAACAAGAAAAATCCTAATGTCAAACAATATTTTAATTTTTGAAACTAAAAAACAAAAAGGGGGAATGCAACACGAGGACTTTCCAGGAGGTCACCATCCTAGTACTACTCTCGCCTAAGCACGCTTAGCTTTGGAGTTCTGATGGGATCTGGTGCTTTAGTGCTGGTATGATCGCATCCGTCATGCCATGCGTGCTCCTTCCTCTTATGCCCGCGCCCCCGTGTCCCGCTCGCCCCATCACCTGGCCCCGCGGGTCCCATGCCACGTACCTCGCCGGCACCGTGCCAACGGCGGAAAACGGACGAGACTATGGCCAAATCAACTTTTTGGAAAACAAGAAAAAACGAGAAAAATGCTAATGCCAAACAAAATTTTAATTTTTAAGGACTAAAAAAACAAAAAGGGGGAATGCAACACGAGGACTTTTCAGGAGGTCACCAATCCTAGTACTACTCTCGCCCAAGCACGCTTAGCTTCGGAGTTCTGATGGAATCCGGTGCTTTAGTGCTCGTATGATCGCATCAGTCATGCCATGCATGCTCCTTCCTCTTATGCCCGCGCCCCCGTGTCCCGCCCGCCCCATGACCTGGCGTCGCGGGTCCCACGCCACGTACCTCGCAGCAGCGTGGCAACGGTGAAAAACGAACGAGACTATGGCCAAATCAACTTTTTAAAAAACAAGAAGAAACGAGAAAAATGCTAATGCCACACAAAATTTAAATTTTTAAAAACAAAAAAGAGGGAATGCAACACGAGGACTTCCCAGGAGGTCACCCATCCATGTACTACTCTCGCCCAGACACACTTAGCTTTGGACTTCTGATGGGATCCATGCTTTCGTGCTGGTATGATCACATCAGTCATGCCATGCGTGCTCCTTCCTCTTATGCTCGCGCCCCCATGTCCCGCTCGCCCCATGATCTGGCTCTGCGGGTCCCACGCCACGTACCACGTCGGCACCGTCCCAACGGCGGAAAACGAAGGAGACTATGGCCAAATCAAATTTTTAGAAACAAGAAGAAACGAGAAAAATGCTAATGTCAAACAATATTCTAATTTTTAAAATTAAAAAAAACAAAAAGAGGGAATGCAACACGAGGACTTTCTAGGAGGTCACCCATCCTAGTACTACCCTCGCCCAAGCACGCTTAGCTTTGGAGTTCTGATGGAATCCGGTGCTTTAGTGCTGGTATGATCGCATCCGTCATGCCATGCGTGCTCCTTCCTCTTATGCCCGCGCCCCCGTGTCCCGTCCGCCCTATGACCTGGCCACGCTGGTCCCACGCCACGTACCTCGCCGGCATTGTGCCAATGGCGAAAACCGAACGAGAATATGGCCAAATCATCTTTTTAGAAAACAAGAAAAATCAAGAAAATTGCTAATGCCAAACAAAATTTTAATTTTTAAGGACTAAAAAACAAAAAGGGGTAATGCAACACGGGGACTTTTCATGAGGTCACCCATCCTAGTACTACTCTCGCCCAAGCACGCTTAGCTCTGGGGTTCTGATGGAATCCGGTGCTTTAGTGCTCGTATGATCGCATCAGTCATGCCATGCGTGCTCCTTCCTCTTATGCCCGCGCCCCCGTGTCTCGCCCGCCCCATGACCTGGCCCCGCGGGTCCCACGCCATGTACCTCGTAGCATCATGGCAATGGTGAAAAACGAATCAGACTACGGCCAAATCAACTTTTTAAAAAACAAGAAGAAACGAGAAAAATCCTAATGCCAAACAAAATTTAAATTTTTAAAAACAAAAAAAAGAGGGAATGCAACACGAGGACTTCCCAGGAGGTCACCCATCCATGTACTACTCTCACCCAGGAACCCTTAGCTTCGGAGTTCTGATGGGATCCGGTGCTTTCGTGCTGGTATGATCACATCCATCATGCCATGCGTGCTCCTTCCTCTTATGCCCACGCCCCCGTGTCCCGCCCGCCCCATGACATGGCCCCACGGGTCCCACACCACGTACCTCGCCGGCACCGTGCCAACGGCGGAAAACGAACGAGACGATGGCCAAATCAACTTTTTAGAAAACATGAAAAAACGAGAAAAATGCTAATGCCAAACAAAATTTTAATTTTTAAGGACTAAAAAAACAAAAAGGGAGAATGCAACACGAGGACTTTCCAGGAGGTCACCCATCCTAGTACTACTCTCGCCCAAGCACGCTTAGCTTTGGAGTTCTGATAGGATCCGGTGCTTTAGTGCTGGTATGATCGCATCCGTCATGCCATGCGTGCTCCTTCCTCTTATGCCCGCGCCCCCGTGTCCCGCCCGCCCTATGACCTGGCCCCGCGAGACCCACGCCACGTACCTCGCCGGCACCATGCCAACGGCTGAAAATGAACGAGATTTTGGCCAAATCATCTTTTTAGAAAACAAGAAAAAACGAGAAAAATGCTAGTGCCAGACAAAATTTCAATTTTTAAGGACAAAAAAACAAAAAGGGGGAATGCAACACGAGTACTTTTCAGGAGGTCACCCATCCTAGTACTACTCTCGCCCAAGCACGCTTAGCTTCGGAGTTCTGATGGAATCCGGTGCTTTAGTGCTCGTATGATCGCACCAGTCATGCCATATGTGCTTCTTCCTCTTATGCCCGTGCCCCCGTGTCCCGCCCGCCCCATGCCCTGGCCCCGCGGGTCCCACACCACGTACCTCGTAGCATCGTGGCAACGGCGAAAAACAAACGAGACTACGGCCAAATCAACTTTTTAAAAAACAAGAAGAAACGAGAAAAATGCTAATGCCAAATAAAATTTAAATTTTTAAAAACAAAAAAAAGAGGGAATGCAACACAAGGACTTCCCAGGAGGTCAGCCATCCATGTACTACTGTCGCCCAGGCACGCTTAGGTTCGGAGTTCGGATGGGATCCGGTGCTTTCGTGCTGGTATTATCACATCCGTCATGCCATGCGTGCTTCTTCCTCTTATGCTCGCGCCCCCTTGTCCCGCCCGCCCCATGACCTGGCTCCGCGGGTCCCACGCCACGTACCTCGCCGGCACCGTGCCAATGGCGGAAAACGAATGACATTATGGCCAAATCAAATTTTTAAAAACCAAGAGGAAACGAGAAAAATGCTAATGTCAAACAATATTTTAATTTTTAAAATTAAAAAAATAGAAAGGGGGAATGCAACACGAGGACTTTCCAGGAGATCACCTATCCTAGTACTACACTCGCCCAAGCACGCTTAGCTTTGGAGTTCTGATGGGATCCGGTGCTTTAGTGCTGGTATGATCGCATCCGTCATGCCATGCGTGCTCCTTCCTCTTATGCCCGCGCCCCCGTGTCCCGCCTGCCCCATGACCTGGCCCTGTGGGTCCCACGCCACGTACCTCGCCGGCACCGTGCCAACGGTGGAAAACGAATGAGACTATGGCCAAATCAACTTTTTAGAAAACAAGAAAAAACGAGAAAAATGCTAATGCCAAACAAAATTTTAATTTTTAAGGACAAAAAAAAACAAAAAGGGGATGCAACACGAGGACTTTTCAGGAGGTCACCCATCCTAGTACTACTCTCACCCAAGCACGCTTAGCTTCGGAGGTCTGATGGAATTCGGTGCTTTATTGCTCGTATGATCGCATCAGTCATGCCATGCGTGCTCCCTCATCTTATGCCCGCGCCCCCGTGTCCCGCCCGCCCCATGACCCAGCCCCACGGGTCCCACGCCAAGTACCTCGCAGCATCGTGGCAACGGGGAAAAACGAACAAGACTACGGCCAAATCAACTTTTTAAAAAACAAGAAGAAACGAGAAAAATGCTAATGCCAAACAAAATTTAAATTTTTAAAAACAAAAAAAAGAGGGAATGCAACACGAGGACTTCCCAGGAGGTCATCCATCCATATACTACTCTCGCCCAGGCACGCTTAGCTTTGGAGTTTTGATGGGATCCGGTGCATTCGTCCTGGTATGATCATATCCGTCATGCCATGCATGCTCCTTCCACTTATGCTCGCGCCCCCGTGTCCCGCCCGCCCCATGACCTGGCTCCACGGGTCCCACACCACGTACCTCGCCGGCACCGTGCCAACGGCGGAAAACGAACAAGACTATAGCCAAATCAAATTTTTAAAAAACAAGATGAAACGAGAAAAATGCTAATGTCAAACAATATTTTAATTTTTAAAATTAAAAAATAAAAAGGGGGAATGCAACACGAGGACTTTCCAGGAGGTCACCCATCCTATTACTACTCTCGCCCAAGCACGCTTATCATTGGAGTTCTGATGGGATCCGGTGCTTTAGTGCTGGTATGATCGCATCTGTCAAGCCATGCGTGCTCCATCCTCTTATGCCCGCGCCCCCGTGTCCCGCCCTCCCAATGACCGGGCCCCACGGGTCCCACGCGACGTACCTCGCCGGCACCGTGCCAACGGCGGAAAACAAACGAGACTATGGCCAAATCAACATTTTAGAAAACAAGAAAAAACGAGAAAAATGCTAATGCCAAACAAAATTTTAATTTTTATGGACTAAAAAAACAAAAAGGGGGAATGCAACACGAGGACTTTTCAGGTGGTCACCCATCCTAGTACTACTCTCTCCCAAGCACGCTTAGCTTCAGAGTTCTAATTGAATCCGGTGCTTTAGTGCTCGTATGATCGCATCAGTCATGCCATGCGTCCTCCTTCCTCTTGTGCCCGCGCCCCCGTGTCCCGCCCGCCCCATGACCTGGCCCCGCGGGTCCCTCGCCACGTACCTCGCAGCATCGTGGCAACGGTGAAAAACGAACGAGACTACGGCCAAATCAACTTTTTAAAAAACAAGAAGAAACGAGAAAAATGCTAATGCCAAACAAAATTTAAATTTTTTTAAAAAAAGAGGGAATGCAACACGAGGACTTCCCAGGAGGTCACCCATCTATGTACTACTCTCGCCCAGGCACGCTTAGCTTTGGAGTTCTGATGGGATCCAGTGCTTTCGTGCTGGTATGATCACATCCGTCACGCCATGCGTGCTCCTTCCTCTTATGCTCGCGCCCCCGTGTCCCGCCCGCCCCATGACCTGGCTCTGCGGGTCCCACGCCACGTACCTCGCCGGCACCGTACCAACGGCGGAAAACGAACGAGACTATGGCCAAATCAAATTTTTAAAAAACAAGAAGAAACAAGAAAAATGCTAATGTCAAACAATATTTTAATTTTTAAAATTAAAAAAAACAAAAAGAGAGAATGCAACACGAGGACTTTCCAGGCGGTCACCCATCCTAGTACTACTCTCGCCCAAGCACGCTTAGCTTTAGAGTTCTGATGGGATCCGGTGCTTTAGTGCTGGTATGATCGCATCCGTCATGCCATGCATGCTCCTTCCTGCTATGCTCGCGCCCCTGTGTCCCGCCCGCCCCATGACCTGGCCCCACGGGTCCCACGCCACGTACCTCGTCGGCACTGTTCCAACGGCGGAAAACGAACGAGACTATGGCCAAATCAATTTTTTAGAAAACAAGAAAAAACGAGAAAAATGCTAATGCCAAACAAAATTTTAATTTTTAAGGACTAAAAAACAAAAAGGGGGAATGCAACACCAGGACATTTCAGGAGGTCACCCATCCTAGTACTACTCTCTCCTAAGCACGCTTAGCTTTGGAGTTCTGATGGAATCCGGTGCTTTAGTGCTCGTATGATCGCATCAGTCATGCCATGCGTGCTCCTTCCTCTTATGCCCGCGCGCCTATGTCCCGCCCGCCCCATGACCTGGCCCCGCGGGTCCCACGCCACGTACCTCACAGCATCGTGGCAACGGCGAAAAACGAACGAGACTACGGCCAAATCAACTTTTTAAAAAACAAGAAGAAACGAGAAAAATGCTAATGCCAAACAAAATTTAAATTTTTTTAAAAAAAAAGAGGGAAAGCAACACGAGGACTTCCCAGGAGGTCTCCCATCCAAGTACTACTCTTGCCCAGGCTGGCTTAGCTTCGGAGTTCTGATGGGATCCGGTGCTTTCGTGCTGGTATGATCACATCCGTCATGCCATGCGTGCTCCTTCCTCTTATGCTTGCGCCCCCATGTCCCGCTCGCCCCATGACTGGCTCCGCGGGTCCCACGCCACATACCTCGCCGGCACCGTGCCAACGGCGGAAAACGAACGAGAATATGGCCAAATCAAATTTTTAAAAACGAGAAGAAACGAGAAAAATGCTAATGTCAAACAATATTTTAATTTTTAAAATTAAAAAAATAAAAACGGGGAATGCAACACAAGGACTTCCCAGGAGGTCACCCATCCTAGTACTACTCTCGCCCAAGCACGTTTAGCTTTAGAGTTCTGATGGGATCCGGTGCTTTAGTGCTGTTATGATCGCATCCGCGTACTGTGGCATTGATTTGACCCGAATTAAGTCTACATTTTTACCGTATCGTTTGGGCATATACATTTTACCATGCTTTGGGCTTATACATTTTTACCATGCTTTGGGCTTATACATTTTTACCATGCTTTGGGCATAATAGATAATAGAATATGGCTAAGTCCTGGAAGAAGAGGGACAAAGGAGAGAAGATCGGTTCATAAACCTGCCGGCCTATGCGGGAGGCAAGCGACTTAAAACTGAAACTTGCAGAAGATTGCTCCTGAAGACATTGAACATAGGGGTACTAAGCAGGAGAAGAAGATGCGACACACCCCCATGCGGCTTGCTAAAACTGAATATGGACGGTGCTAGTTGCACGTGAGATAATAACATATATCTGGCCATGGCTAAAGACGACAGGTTTCTTCTATGCAAACACCGACTTGAGATAGTGTTTCACTATGGCTCTTATCAATGTTTATTGCATAGCGTGTCTCCAGTACAAAACGCGCAATTTTGTATTTTTAAGCGTTTTTCAAAGGCCTTAGTAAACAGAGAGTTAATAAATACTTGTTTATTTCTTTAATCTACAAATTAAAAACGACAAGCTACACCCACTGAGTTGCAACATGATATCAGCCAACACCTAGTAGCAACATGATATCAAACGAGAATGACATCAGCACAGAAACCTCCCTCATCAAGCAGTTGATCGGACTACAGAACCCATTCTTGTGGATTGGCTAAACGACTGACCATTCTAACAAAAGGAATTGCTGCATCATCTACTGAGTTTAACCGTCAAGTAGTTTGGATGACCAAGAAGGATCTCTGAAAAAAATAAAGATTAATATGAAATGAACATACATTAGTAATGAACAAAGAAATTGTGTTAGACTACACTGTACAATTTTTTGACAGACATTGTTTAGTGAGCTCGTTTTCCATGCATGTCCAAATCCGGAACAAGACACGGAGCCATGTGAACCGTGGTGGGCATTTATCAAACACCGTGCAGGCAACTTGGACATAAATTCGTCGGCCCTAAACGCCGTACCTACCGCGTCTCCAGATTTCCAGATATGACGCTGGAAGAGAGGAAAAGCGACTGTCCTGGGTCCTCTCTAGCCGCTGAGACAGAGGAAGGGGTGAGGAATTGAGGTTAGTGGCTTCTGTTGCTTCCGCTTGTACCCAGCACCAAAATATAATGGCCAGAATTAATCGAGTGACCTGGACGTTCTCATTGAGGTGGAGCTCGTGCGGTTCTAATGCTTTTAAATGATGTTTGGATGCTCTCTAAAACGAGGACCTATCTCCTGAAAATATGGATGGACAGGGTTCCTGATATAAGGTCTGAACTTCTTGTTTGGTAGTTTGATCGATTCATTTGCAAAAATATAAATTTCGGCAGTTCTTTTGTGTTTGTTTATAAGTCTTGCCATCTTAAAAAGAGGCATAGACCAGACTTTTATAACTTCTTTAAGTTCGAACTCTCTGACCAATTCTGCTGGTTAGACAGTCGTCGGAGCCATTCGTAATTCGTGCGCATGTTTATTGAAAATGGCATTACATAACAAAGAGGACGAAACTTGTATCCGCCGGCAGCCTGCGTTCTACGACCGGAACTTCACTCCTATCTTCTCGACCGTCTCCCAGTCCGTGAGGAACGTCTTGGCGAGGAGGTCGCCAGCGAGGCCAGAGCCAAAGAGTGCGTCGCCGAGGAGCACCAGGCCGGGGTTCTGACTGCTGAGCGTGGCGTACAGCGCGGCCGGCGCGGTGACGTTGTTGTACAGGAAGTGGACGAGGCCCTGCGGCACGGCGAAGACGTCGCCCTTGTGCAGCACCTTGGCGAAGAGCTTGTTGTCCGGGTACGACGTGACGAAGCCGAAGTAGACGGTGCCGTCCAGCACCACGGCTGTCTCCGACGCCCGCGGGTGGTAGTGCGGCGGGAACACCGCCCCCGGCGCGATGTCGACGCGCGCGTGCGACGCGCCGAGCGTGTTCAGGCCCGGGATCTGCACGGGCAGCGCCGTGAACCCGTAGCGACGGCTCGCCATGCCGCCGGCGTGGTCGACTCCAGCGAAGAAGAAGTCGTCCGGGGTCACGGTCACCGGGTCCTTGCACGGGAACCCGTTCACGCGCACTGCATATGCGTCATTAGTTACTCGCCGAAGGTTAAAAAGTAATTAGTGCTAAATCATGGGATGGATGGATGGATCAAACCTTTGGATGTAGAGTCGGCGACGCAAAAGTCTTGGAGAGGGTTGGGGTCGAAGGCGGCGCCATGACTGGCGGCGAGAGCAACGACGGCGGTAAACACTACAAGCATTGCGCTAACCATGGCCATTGATACTTGAAATGATGTTGATGGGTCTGTGGACGACTAGACAAGACTTGATATTGATAGCTCCTTTGTTGGATTGGCATCGAGCCTTGTGGTTCGGCAAATATATATAGGGCGACTGTGGCCAAGATCCCGGAAGTAATGAATGGTCATTACATATTACAGTACATATAACGAATGACCTCCATGGAAATATGTAATGGAAATTCTTTTCGAAGAATATAATAATTTCATACTTAAAATGTGCCGGTCAATGAAAACAAACCTATCCAAGGCATTGCTTCCTACTCTTGTAGGAAAGTGTGAAGAAGAATGTGAGTTCACGCACGTGAGCAAAATATCCATAGGATTAGTGTGTTACTCGACATTCACCTTGTGCAAGGTCAACAATATGATTTCAATATGCCAATCGATGAAGAAGAAGAATCCAACTCAATTATTTACTTATTTATTATTCTTTTAAACAAAACTCATTATTCCATTATTATTTCATTCCTGTCATTCATTAGTGCAAGTTGTATTTGCCACCAACCGAATGAATGGTGTACTTATTATTCGCAATTCAAGTGATTTTAAGGACGCATATATCAAGTGTGTTAAGTCAAAAACTCAAAACCAAAACATACAAATCAGCTATTTTTCAAATCGATATCTATATACTTGACTGTGCGTAGTGTGATTTAGTAATTTCCTTTTGCCGCAGCTTTGTAGATGGATTTGAATTTAGTTTCAACATGAACCTTTCAAGTGATCATTGTATAATGCTCATGGTTTATTTATGATTTAAACAATAAAAATGTTTGTTCATATGCACCATGTGCTCACCAAATCCGTACTAATTAACTTACACTCCACGATTGCAACCTTTGGTTCTACTGTTTAGCTCACTCAATAAATAAGCTGTAGTTTGTCTTTGCCTCCACTCTACTATATAGTCTTGTCTTTCAGTCCACTTTTAGCTCACTTATGCAACAATCCAGGCTGTGTTTGGGAGACAACGAACAGTAATGAATAAGGAGCCATGCCAACAGATAAGTTGTCAGAACACCTATTCCAAATTATAAAATATTTTGGTACATTAGATTTCTTACATATCTGGACATAACATGTGTCTAGATACGTAGTAAATCTGACGCACTAAAAAAGTTATGACTTATAATTTAAAATAAAGGGAATAGTTGGCAATTACCATGGCCAGGCCTTTTGTCAAATTGTCTTCTGGCACGGTTGACCGCTTTGCTGAAACAGACTTAGCTCATCATTGTAAATATTCACCAAATACCTTTCAAATGTACGTAACATGAAACAAGCCAAGCCGGAAGCCACACTATCTCCGGAACACCAAAACCACTACTCTGAGGCCTTAATTGAATCAACCAACTAATAGTTACTCCATTCGTTCCAACTATATATAAGCCATTTTAATTTTTATTGATATATTAGTTTTCCTAGGTATCTAGATATAATGTATGCCTACATACATAGCAAAATCTAGATATAAAAATTAATCAAAGTGACTTATAATTTAAAACTTACTTAGAGAGTAGCTGCTAAAAATTAGCTTTTTTAAATCAAAATGGGTCCACCTAATAGTTTAGTTAATACCAAACTAATAAATAACTCAATACGTGGATCAAACAAGCTAATAGCGGCTAATAATTAGCTACCAAATATCAGCAGTGACCATGAGTACTAAGTTCTTCAAAGGGGCTCCTAAGGTAGAGTGTGCATGGATGCATTCATAGAGGTAAGTGTACGCTCATACATATAAGCGTCGATGTCTGTAACTAGATCTCAAATAAAAAAAAGCTACCTAAACATTAGCGGCTGAAGAATGCAAACATGGTATAATGCTGCCCACCTGTGGCTCCAAAACTAAACCGAAGTATCTCCATGTGCCTTAATGTACTTATTTATTAGATAAACGAAAACAATGTCCCGTCTAACACATGTGTATACTATTATATACTGTATGTGATCTTGGCAATTAGAAAAGGGAGGTGTATTGATTCCATTTGGAATGTGACAAAAATTTCCTATTTCACACTAAAAAACATATTGCTTCTTATTTTTAACACCCAAATTTAAAAGATTTATCATAGTTTCAATTTTTCCTTTCTTATTTAACATTTCCGTTAGTTGAGTGAGATGGCACCGTTAAATCTCCTAATTAGACAACGGGGAAACACTGAACTGTTCTGTCGCTATCCCACCGTAACTATACTTCGGCGCAGCGATATGCGACCACAGGGCCATGACACGCGACCATGCGGCCGGCCATCGCTGCCACGGCAGCTGACTATCACGTCCTTGGGGCTGGCAGTGCCGGCCACAAGGGCGAGAGTGCGGCCACAGACATTGTTTATCACAGCATCTCCAAGAGTTTATTATCTCAATACGACATCTATATAATTTTGACAAAAAATAGTCTTTAACAGTTTGATAAACAACTTAACATCAATAACAACTTGGCATATCTTTTTTCCGCGCGCGCAAATATATGTGCACATATACGCGCTACAAGAATCATGCTAATTTGTGATGAATTGTTTTCGTCACGAATCAACAAAAAAAGTCACCAAACAAGATCCGTGATGATTTTAGATATCATCACAGATTGAGCGCCACCGATTGACCTCGGCGACGTTTTGCCATATATGCTTGTAACAAAATTGTTGTAAGAAAAATGCATGTAACAAAGTAACAAAATTATTTTGTTAAAATAATTTATAAGATTGCCTTTTGGGTTTGATACTTTTTTGCAATCACACTTTCTATTTTTTATTTTTACTAAATATTGATAGCGGGCCTACTATTCTGAGGTAATAGAGTATGACGAATTCAAATTTTATACATTGTGACGATCCTGATAAACCGTCACGAGTTAGTGGGCTAGGAATATCTAGTGGGCTCATCCATGATGAAAAAATGAATATCCTCACGGATTGCGTTTGTTAGTGCTTGTTGGTGATGATTTCTAGATACGTCACCTAGAAATCATCACGGATCAACAAGTTTCTTGTAGTGACGGCTTCGTATACAGGGCTTTTCGTTGCTTAGCAGGGTTCTTCATTCGTTAGCGGGGCCCTTTGTTTCATTACGGGGCCCTTTGTTTTGTTAGTGGGGCCCTTCATTTTATTAGCGGGGCCTCTTCGTTTTATTCACAGGGCTTTTATTTTACCAAGTCAAAAATACCAAACTCTTGGAGATGACATATTTTTTTACTTGGCATATCCATCTGTGGCTCCATAAAGCACGTAAATATTGTGACTTGTCAAATTCTACTTTCTGGCGGAGAGTGCTTTATGGCACCCACAATATGGGCCCACTCTCAAAGCAAATCACAATATGGGCCCACTTTCAAAGCAAATCACAAGAAACCATCCGTCACAAGAAACTCTAGGTGTGGGCACGTCCACCTGTGGTGCCCACAACTTGAGGATGAGGCCACGACCGTTTATTCGGTCCAAGAAACCACTCGTCAGGAGCTTGTCAAGGTCTGGGTTAGCAGGGGGTCGGACAGCCACTCGGGGTCGTCGCTTCGAGGAGCTTGCACCACCCACAAAAACTGCTGGCCGGAATTCTCTAGTCCAACAATGATTTCCTTCAGCAGCTCTCTATAGTTGTTGTCGATGCTTCCAAAGTAGAGGTAGACGATGCTGCGCTCGGATTGCTCATCGAGCCACGAGAGGCACTCATGTCTCTCTTTTTCCTTGGCAACTTCAGTCTTCAGCGAGCAAGGGCCCCACATAGTACACCGGTGGCGTTGCCGGGAGATGTTGCTGGTCATCGAGAGCTTCCACCGCCTGAGTCTCCAACGACGCGAATGTGTTCACAAGGATGCCGTTGCCGATGACACGAAACACATCCTCCATCACCCTGTACATCTCGCTCTCCGTATCCTGGAGTACCTACTCGATGAGGTGAGATGCCGGCGTGGGCGGGACTCCATGGAAATTGAGAGGGGTGTCTCCTAGCTCCCTGAAGCTTGGCTGGTCCTCCTTGCAGATCATGGGAAGCTGTAGGAAGACGGCAAGGGCCGATGCATTCGTGGCGTAGAAGGAGTACGCTGGGATGCCGAGCTTCTTGGCGACGCCAAGGGCGCCTATGGACAACGCGTCCACAACCACGGCTTCGACACCCCCAGGAGACATGGCGCTGAGGAAGCCATGGAGGAGCTGGTCGTAGCGGCTCATGAGGTCGTGGTATCTGAGGAGAAACTGAGCGTCATGGATGACGGTGAGCGAGTTGTCGATCCATGGTAGCGTGTGGAAGGCAACGAGAGGCTTGGATGCTGTGACGTGGTAGACGATAGCAGCAAAGACGATGTCTTCTTTATCCGCAAGGTCGATGAGCGCCAGCATGACTGCATACCCAGTGTGCAGGAGGACGTCGGCGAGCTGCATCATGGGGATGAAGTGGCTAACAACAAGGCGGGGGTACAAAACCACTATCTTCTTCATTGCTTCATCTAGTTAGATTGAAATGGTCACCAAAAAATGTTGGAGACAAGTAATGTAACAAGTGCAACCCGCGACACATAAATTGGCAAAAAATTGGGCCAACTGGAAAGCCCAACAATGGAGCAACTTCGCTATCACCGCAACAAGTTGCGTCTCGTGGGCCGAGGGGCCGCGTGCGCGCAAATGAGGAGGGTGGGATGCAGCCCTGATAGTAGATAAGTGTCATTTTTAACCGTCAACAAAATATAAGGAAGGACCTAAATATAAATATCATCTAGATATAGGGGTTACACTGACAGAATTCCACGCGCTTTAGTAAATATCTATTTCTATAGGGGGTTATCAGGAAATAAGCAAGGAAGGCCCATATTTAAGAATTACATAGAGAGAAAGACCCACGCATACACCAGAAGACTCTAAAAGATACGAGGAGAGGGGCCACCAGGGGTGGGACTCACCTGTCATAGGGACAGGGCAAGCACCCTATCCTCTTGGGCGACCACCCTACCCCCTGCACCAATCAGGTGGCAAACGGATCATGCTCCCACCGTCTTTGAGGATCAATAATCTACGTTCATTAAAGTCGGTTTGATCCTACATCATGGTGCATTTGAAAGAGGCTATATAAGCAAGGCCCCTGGCCCTGGAAGAAACCCTAATTCTCATTCAGTTCATTATTCATCAAGAGAGAAGCTCCTGATCAAGCCCTAGTGCCACCATCTCAATTAGATCTCCATAGTCATAGCATAACTACATAGGATTGGAACTAGAAGGAGTCAAGCTTCGCTTGGTTTCCAGATCTGTCAAGAGAGTTCTTAGTAATTCTCTCCTACTTTTATATTCATTCTAGTATTATTCATATTGCTGATCTGCTATTATGAATATGACTTTGGTTCTGCACTCATGTCTCTCTTTAGAGTCTCATTCTCAACCATTAGTGATGCATCACAAGTGAAACCATCACTACTAGTAGAGGTAAAGTTGGTGGTGGTGGATGAAGAGCTACAAGAAGGGTTTGCACTTGACATGATAATAGGTTGATAAAAGGATTCATTGATGATATCACAAGTTACACCTATATCACTTGATACAACAATCTTCTCTTTTGCTTGTTGATTTAGAAGCAATGAGTGAGCCTTTTCAAGCTTAGAATGAGCATCACCAAGTTTCTCCTGGTCTTCCACTAGACACTCATGAGTGGTTTTAAGATCACTAAGGGCTTTCTCAAGTATTGCTACCTTCATAGAAAGCTTCTTACACTCTTTGTCCTTAACAATAGCAATATCTCTAGTTTGTTCCATGAAGTCATATAGTTGTTCTTTAGTTGGTTCATCATTATCATCATCATTAGAATATTCCATTTCACTTTCATCATCACTACTATCATATTGTACCTTTGTTTCTTTGGCCATGAAGCATGAGTGTGATGAAAAAAATAATGAAGCCTTCTTTTGGATAGCAATAGAAGCAAAAGCCTTGTTGGAAGATTCTTCTTCTTCATCTTCATTATCACTCTCCCAAGTCACCACAAAGGCACAATCCTTGCCCTTCTTGAGACTGATCCTTGCTTCTCTCTTCTTCTTCTCAAACTTGCCCCTCTTGTTGTTCTTCTTCTTGTCATACGAACATTCGGCATGTAGATGTTTGGTGCTACCACAATTGAAGCACCTCCTTCATTGTTCGTTGCCCTTGAAGTTATCACTTCTCTTCTTGAAGCCTCTTCTCTTGATAAACATGTGCCCCATCTTCTTGACAACAAGAGTAAGTGCCTCATCATCAATCTCAAAGTCTCCCTCTTCACCATTGTATTCTTCTTCTTCAATAATTGGAGCTTTGCCATTGGATGAGGTTGTAACAACCCTAAAAATCCCAAACACAAAAAATCACAACCAACAAATTTTTTTTCTAAAATGACCTATGGTTGGTGAGTGTCATGTAGGAAACCTATAAGTTGTTGCACAAGTAGCACCCAATGTTAGTTGAGCATTTGCATTTTAATCACAAGGTTTGATTTGCTTCTAATTTGATTTTATGTAATGGTTAATAAAATCAAATAACCTTTTATCACATGTGTGTGTATATGTATATGTATCACTAACCATGGACATGGCTTCCAACTTGACCATGAGACCCTAGTGGACGTATCATGGTGTATGTATCATGATCATTAACTAGTTTAGCACTAACATAGCCATGGCATGGTTTAGGAGTAAGAGGAAGAAATAGAAAATGCGAAAGAAAACAAGGGAAAACGGAAAAGGCCAAAGGCAACCTATTAGCGCACCGGCCCGGCACGGCCTGTTAACGCGCCGGCCTACCTTCCCCATGCCTGCCCACCTGTTCCCGCTGGGGCCCACTAAGCGGCCCAACCGCGCCACTCTCACGCCCGCCTACCTCGCCCACGCAGCCACGGCCCAGCTGGCCGAGTCGGCCCAATAAGGCGACTGTCTCGCCTGCGCCTGTGCACTGCCCTGCCGCCCAGCTAGCCAGGCTGACCCAGCAAGGGCCTGTCCAGCACCACGCACGCCCACGCCGCCTCACTGCCACTGACGCGCGGGCCAGCCCTGTCAGCTGCTATTTTTGGATGCTCGCCTGTCTTGTCCGCCGTTCCAGAAATAGAATGGAGCAGCCCCGCCATTCGCCCTCGCCCACGCGCGCACCGCTGCATCCTAGCCGCCCATTCTCCGCGCCACACCCAGGTTTCCCTAACCCTTGCTCGCAGCCACACCCAGCTTCCCAATGAGCATCTCCCATCAGCGCCGTCCACGGCTGCCCGCCACGGCTATAAAAGGGGAAGCTTGGTGCTTTTAGGGTTTTCCCTTGAGCCAACTGCCTTTGCTGGCCACCACCGATGCTCGTCTGCCCAAGTTGGAGAAGAGAGTGGGGTGGGAGAAGAAGGAGGTGGGAAGAAGGGAGGCCGAAGCCGGAGCACCATCGTCGTCCGTCGCCGTTGCTGCTCGCCAGAGGAGGACCCGTCGGCCCTGCTCGACCACCGCGACGCCGCTCTGCTTCCTCTGCACCATGCTGCTGCCCTGCTTCCCCGTCAACGAGCCACACTGCAAGCCGCTAGCAGCACCGCACCGAGGTGAGCATCAAGCTCCATGGCCGCCGACAGAGCAACGCCCACGTTCCCGCTCTCTACTACCATGTTGCCTTGATTAACTCCGCCATTGTGTTTGCCTAGGTCTAGAATGTGTAGATGGCAAGGTTTTGGGAGTCGGTATGGACCACATTAGGGACCCACATGCTTTGTAGGTCCCGGTCTCCCTGGACTCCGGACGCCGGTGCGCCGTTGTGACCTCCGTGGTCACGCACGCCCCGCCGTGCCCATTTAGCCTCAGTATACAGGATTTCGAGCTCTGAGCTGTTACAATCGAGAAGACAATGTGAAGAAGATGACCAAGGAGGAGCCCTGCCGGTGCTACACCGCCGATGTCGTTCGCCGCCGTTCGTTGACCGCCGGGCTAGGAACCCCATTTCCCAAATTGATGACCTAGCCTTGCTTGACTTAGCCTCGCGATGCCGATGCACACTCCCGAGCCGCTACCCTCGTGCTGTAGTAGCCTACCATGGCGGCGCTGTCGTAGGCCGCCGCTGTGCCAATGAGCCCTCGAGCCACGTGCCTGCTTGGACTCCACAGCCGCACTAGCCTCACCGTTGTGGTGCCGTAGCCACTACCCGAGCCAGCTAGGACAACTGGAGCCATCATGGCGAGTGCCTAGACGGCCGCGTGAGGAAGATAAGGGGGAATTTTCTTCCCCGGGAGGACCAGGTCCACCATGGACCCAATGGGACCAATCGGAGACCGCCATGCACGCCCTATGTGAATGGTCCACCGTAGACCAAGTCCGTGAGCCAGCAAGATGTGGACCGAGCCTAGTTTGACCCAGACCGCCACGTGGCATGACCAATGCTTGACACATGTCCGGGATGGGCTGGCCCAACTCAGCCCAAGACCGGCCCTACATAGGCCTGCTGAGGCCCAGTCAGGCCCAGTCTATGTTGACGGTTGACGGTCAGCATTGACCATTGATGGGTCCCACCTGTCAATGACTAAACAGCCTGGACCCACCTGTCATTCACTGTTCAGCTGTGGACCAGTCTTGGATCGCCACGTGCTGACATTTAACCTGCTCCTTTTCTTTTTCTATATATAGTTCTAACTTCAGAAAATCATAACTTTTTCTTACGAACTCCCAAAAATATGAATAAAGTGTAATTTTCATAAAAATGAGCTCTACGTCATAGGCTTATGTATGATTGCATTTGGAGTTACTGAAATTCATTTGGTTCTTTGTGCTATTTTCTATAGGAGTCGCTAACGCGACAATTATGTTTCATTTCAGAGGAGGACCAGTTTGAGGAGGACGACTATGACTACGAGGAGTACCTTAGTGATGACATCGCAGGTGCCACATCCCACCCAACCTCATAGATCCTATTATGCATGGAATAATATCTAGTTTGCTAGTGCTTTATTTATGAATATCATCTGATGATAGGTTGCATGGTAGAATTGCTTGATGATCCTTTACCTTGTCGCAACCTTACTCCTGTACACCTGCTGATAGGATAGACACATGCTTATTTACTTATGATGCTTTACTTCTACTATACTTATATTTGTGATGTGATGCATGGTGGAGAGTATAGTTATATGATTAAGGCACGTGGTGCTATCTTACTCGAGGGGAGTGCTGCATGTGTCTTGGGTGTGTGGTGAGGGTTTGAGTCGATCGAACAGGATTTTATGACGAGCCTTTGGCGAGTCTTGCTGGGGGGTGTGTTCTAGGCGTCCCCATGAGAGGTGCCTATGGCGGGTAAATGCTGAGGTATATGGTGATCCTGGGGCCAAGGGCCTTTATGGAGTGAAGCCCTGGGTAGGAGGAGCTGTTGTAGCATAGACTGTGGTAGTCCTATGAGAAGATAATCCTGTCTGATCCCCCTACAACCTGATATCTCTTGAGGACCAAAACCTTGGGACCTATGTGCTCACCGCTCGCACCTGAATGGGCGGGGACGGATGTCTGACTAGCTAGTAAAGTGCCACTACTACTAGGTGGATAGCAAATAGTGTCTGGAGGTATGGGCATCGGGACCCACACCCTCCTTAGACAGCATAGTGACCTCGGGGGCCCGGTACTATGTCTCACAGTCTCAGTGTGCCGGTGGTATTCCAAGATGTTCTAGTTCTGAGTGGTAGGGTGGCATCACACTGGTTAGAAAGCAGCCAGAATTAGCCTAGGCAGGGCACCGCCCATGATGGTGATCTTGTGGTTACGGGAGTACACGCTCTGCAGAGTTTTGAATCTATATATAGTCGACAGCCTCGGTTTGGCCTTTCCCTCGACCTACACTTCTCGGGAGTAGTGAGATGAGTCCTTCTATTCTTCCCCCTGGTGTTAGCCCTTTTCGGCTGTGAGCCACTGAGACAGGCTTCCAAAGGCAGTTGGACCTGTTGACTAAGTGCGAGAGGGTGAGATGTGTGTGATGATGGGATGGGAAAGATGTGTAGACGAGACGGGTTAAAATTTGATGAATTACTTATATAATATTGGTTACTACTTGCATAGAAACCCATAGCCATATATTAGGTCTCTTTGATTATATCGTTTGCATCCACCAAGTACTATATAGCAAAAGCAAAGCATAGGGTGGGAAAAGTGGACAGTACAAAATCGTACTGAAATCTATTTGGCAGGCGAGCCCGACTATGACTACAACGATGGGTTCGAGGACTAGGAGTCTCGTTCTTACGCTTAGCTTCTTTTGGAGATTTGCTGTTGCTTTCGCCTATCACAGCTGTTCTAGATGCTGCTACTTTTATGATTCAGCCAGTGTGGCAATGTACAATTGATGTAACCCCCCTCTATTTGTACTCTTTTGTTTGATGTATGGATTTCTGTATCGACTGTTACTGGATAATGTGATGGTTTGAGCTTTGAACTATTATATTATTCACCATTCTGTGTATTTTCCCTTCATGGAAAATTGAGGATGTTTTAGTTGGTACCAGAGCCATGCTTGACCCTAGGACGAGACCCAAAGGATTGGACGATGGAATAGGAAGACCTTGATCTCTCTTGGTTATATACTGACCTTGCATAGTGCTTTTATGCATGGCTTACCTCTCTTGATGACATTTCTAACTCCATTTTCATGGTAACTTGCAGATGGATCCCCTGCATCAGCCCTTGGTCTGTTGCCACCACTGGACACCATGGAGTTCTAGCTCAATGGGTCGGACTATGGAGGCTACGCTCAGGTGCTACATGAGGTTCTCACTGAGCTTAGTGTCCCCATGGAGGACATTGAGTACCTCTGTAGTGGCAAGCCCTACCCTAAAGAAGGCATTGAGGGCTACAGGGCAGTAACCATCAAGGTGCCTGCAAGCGTGAACTTACTTGGAGTTGGCGCTCACCGAGCTCAGCTTCGACCTCAGCACCAGCATCGCTATTTAGTTTGTCTCGTGCATGGCACTTCACACCGTGCTGCGTGATTTGACTGAGTACCTGAAGAAGAGCCGCTTCTGAGTGCTACCCCTTGCCCTCGATGTTCACCAGGGTACTTGGGAGCAGACTGCTGCCTCCGGACAGGATGCTAGAGTTGAGCGCAACCCTTGTTTCCACACTTCTAGGATGTACTTGCAGTGTCAGGACTAGTACATTGCCGAGTTGGAGCAGAAGGGACATACACCACAACTTCTTGTTGGAAGTCGACTCGAAGATCAACAAGTCAGAGAGTGAGAAGGCAGCTCTGGTGCAGAGGACTGTAGACCTAGAGCATGAGTTGGATTGCAAGGAGCACACTCACCAGGACCAGATTGCCAGGCTGATGAATGAGAAGGAGAAGCTTCAGCTCCACAATAGCCGACTCAACAAGAAGGTCTAGGAGGTTGAGACTGCTCTAGCTGTGAAGAAGGAGGACTATGCAAAGATTCTCTAGAAGCAGAGTGAGGATGTCATCTAAGGTATAGACTCCGGGAGCAGTGCAAGGCTCAACGTGAAAATTTGCTGAAGACATACACACTTGCCTACTACAACTAGGGACACCTCATCAACTACATCCACAAAGCATCATACCTTATGGACAAGGTTGATCATACCATGGAGGCTTGGAATAGGTCAGATCACAAGAGAGTCAGAGAGTATCAGGACCTTCAGGATGAGCATCCCTTGCGAGCCTACAAGAAGGTTAGAATTGAGACGTTTGAGCTGGGGCAATCTCGCCTCAACTGGAAGGAATGCTCCAGCACAGGACTCAGTGGGCAGTCAGTGCCACTCCTCAGCTCCAGAAGGCTCATCGTTATGTCTCCCGCATTCACATGACCGACGAGCAGATCTGAGCTTCTGACATCGGTATTCCCACCATAGTTTATAGTTTGGGCTAGTCCTCAGGGATAGTTTAGTAGTGTTGTAGGACTAGGAGTGATGATGGGCCCTGCGTGGTAGTGTGATCAGTCTCACCATGTTGTTGAGTAGTTTGTCTAACCCTTTTGCTAGAACTACCTGCGTGTAGTGCGTTTCCCATGAGTCTTCTAGCTTAGCTCCTAGGGACATCGCCGTGTATCCACTTGATGTAATGGATGGTTTGGATTTTATAGCATCTTTATAGATCATCATGCTTCTTTGTATGAGTTGGATAGATTTAAATGTTTTTAAATCATTAAGCTATTCTAATTATTACATCAATTAATATGTACCAAGTTATATCACATGCACTTGTGCCCTAATCCGAGATGTGTGAAGCAGGATGTCCACTCACCGTTCCAACTGCCTGAATGACCGCTCCCCTTCACCTACGCCCTCCATGGGCCATGGACACAGTCGTGGTCATGGTTGTGGACGCGCTAGTCACATACCTCTCACCTTTGAGGAGCCACCCCATGCTTCCACCCCACAACCTGCACACCCACCACCACCATGGGTTGTTGAGTCGGAACCAACTGCTAGAGGCGCGGCTGGAGGACAGCCACCTCCTGTTGTTGAGCCTGAGCCTGAGCCTGCCGATGAAGGAGATGCAGCTCCACCACCACCACCCGCGCCACTTCTGGTGGATGTGATGGCTCAGCAGACCAAGCTTCTTTGAGTCTTAGCTGAGAACATGTTGCACCCCCACCACAAGGAGCCACATGATGACTACTACAAGAAGCTGGAGTTCTTTCTCAAGCTGAGGCCCTCTACGTTTGGTGGCACCAGCACCGACCCCATCGCTGCTGATGACTGGCTGAGGGAGATCGAGAAGAAGCTGAACTTGACCACTTGCACTGACAAGGAGTGTGTTGGCATGGCCACTCACCAGCATGTTGACGTTGGACGAGCTTGGTGGGACAGTTTCCGTGAGACCCACCATGACCCTTCCAACATCTCCTGGGATGTGTTCATGGAGGAGTTTTGCGCGTTCTTCATTCATGAGGGCGCCCTAGAGAAGGAGAATGAGTTCCACAACATCCCATGGGAACTGACAAGGTGCATGAGTACACCACTCGCTTCACCAACCTGCTATGCTATTGACCCATCCCAGTGATGAACTTTGAGAAGGAGAAGATGTACATCTATCACAAGGGCTTGTCTAGCTGCATCAGGCTCTCCCTCTCAGGTCACAAGAGCCACACCCTGCATGACCTGATCGACAGGTGCATGGAGATTGAGAAGGACCATGATGAGGTTTACGCAGAGAAGGAGGCACTTGGTAAGACCAAGAAGCACCATTCTGAGGGAACCTCCTACGCACCTGCCCCACGGAGGTTGTGTGGTGAGGCATCTCAGCCTCCCCACTCTCGCTTCACCCAGGGAGCTACACACAGGTAACAACACCAACAACTACCCCCATCCTGCTCAGGACCACTAGGCGTAAACTTGTGTCGCACGAGGTGGTAGCACGTGGAAGGCCGTCACGCCAACCCCCTTAGGCGGTGCGACCTACACTTGCTTCACTTGTGGCCAGCCAAGTCACAAGGCAGCCGAGTGCCCGAACAAGGCTGCACCTGCTACACCAGCGCCTGTCAGGCAGAACTAGGTTACCCCGCACAAGCTGGTGCTGATTGGAGCACCCCGTGGCCGCCTCACCAACCTGACAGCAGAGGCCACCTAGGCTGCCCTCGACGTGGTGTACGGTATGTTTTTAGTGCATGGAGTTAAGGCTTTCATGTTGTTTGATTCAAGTGCTACATGTTCTTATATATCCTCCAAGTTTGCACGAGAGCACTATATATCTATCACTCCACGAAAAAGAAGCCTTATACACCAGTTCACTTTTGGGCAACTTCTGTTGTACCAAGAGATGTAAGGGAGTGAGTATCATGATCGAGGGTCTTACCTTTTTAGCTAATCTTACCTTGCTACCCTTCGAAGGCCTAGACGTCATTCTAGGAATGGATTGGTTAACACAAAACAAGAGAGTGATATCTTTGTCGGTTACCAAGAGAAGGGGTACCCTAAACCTCCCTTGTCTTCGGTTGAACTCCGAGTTTACCCTCAGATCAATCTCATGGGGACCCTCGAAAAAACAAGCGCAAGACCAGACAATACATCCTCGACCCACCGGGGCCCACCGGCAAATACACACTGGGCCGACCCACAACAGAATACTTAACTTCTGTCGTGACCCTCGACAAGCCACTGACGTCACTATCTGACCCTCGACAAATCACTGACGTCACCAGCTGATGATCACTCGAGATGGGGGGACCCCGCGTCAAGTGTCGAGGCCCCGGCAGGACGGATGCCTCGATACAACAAGGGTCGAGCCCCCCTTGATCCACCAACTCCAGGTGCATCCGATAGCGCATTTGATGCAAAAATACCTAACCTCGTCAAATCGGACGACTACAGTGTCCGCACAGTGGTCTATACAACGGTCGAATCTCGCTTTACCGCCCATACTGAGGACGTGCATCGGTCTGCACGGCACTGTTACGCCGTACTCAGCGCTGTTAGGCAGCTCGAGGCCCCCTCGATGCGCTATGTGACAAACAACCGACATCGGATTCCCTAAATTCAATCTTATCTGTTCAACCACTACGCTCGAGACTACCCCTCGAGTACGCATCGACGCCCTCCGGTCAACCTACATCAACTTCGAAAGCTGCGCCAACAACTCCCGATGCGACCCCAACAAGAACTCGCACGTCCTCTACAGGGGATTGCGTCTTTCACTGGTCAACAACCATGTCTCCGAAGGACGCCTGTCAACTCCGAGCCACGCTGCTACAGAACAAGCCATGCTCAGCGCACGTCTCTGCAGAGGCCTCGAGTTTACCACCACGACCCGCGACGTCACCACCGCGTCATCGAACCAGGACATCTGTACCCCTGTGCCTCCCCTTGGCCTATAAAAGGGGATGCCAGGAGACCTAAGAAAAAAGGAACGGACCCCAGAGAATGATCTCACGAACAACGAAACACACGCCTAGGCAGACTCCTAGACTCGGAATAACTCTTTCGCTCTATACTCGACCCCCCTTGAATTCTCTCCTTCGCTTGTATTCACCCCTGTACAAGCACTTAGGTGTAAGATAATACAAATCTTCTCCCCCCGCTGGGCGTAGGGCCTTCTTTGCCCGAACCAGGATAAATCGCTGTGTTCTTCTTGCATCACCATCCGAACGGGTTACACACACATACGTTTACTCGTTGGCTTAGGACACCCCCGGGTTCCTAACGTCGACAATCTTGCTCACCTAGATTTGTGGATATAACCCATCCAAGTGGTCGCCAGATCAGATGTGAGCCGAACAAAGGGATAGATGTTTCCATGTTGTGTGCCCATGAAGAGAAGTCACTCAAGGAAGTGCCTGTAGTTCATGAGTATCCCGATGTCTTTCCTAAAGAGCTAGCAGGGATGCCACCAAACAAGGATGTTCAGTTCATGATCAACTTGTTTCCTGGTACAAGTCCTATTTCCAAGCAACCCTACCTCATGGCAGTTTGAGTACACTATTGTGTCCTTCGGTCTTATGAACGTACCGGCTTATTTTATGAATATGATGAATAAAGTGTTCATGTAGGAACTGGATAAGTTTGTGGTGGTCTTCATTGATGACATTCTTGTCTATTCCACCACCGTCGAAGTGCACAAGCAGCATCTGAGGATGGTGTTTGAGAAGTTGCAAAAGCACTAGCTCTACACCAAGTTCAGCAAGTGTGAGTTCTGGCTTGAAGAGGTCGCTTTCCTAGGCCATGTACTCAATGCTGATGGAGTAGTCATTGATCCGTCCAAGATTGAGACAGTGAACGAGTGGGAAGAACCCCGAAATGTGATAGAGGTGAGGAGTTTCTTGGGATTGGCTAGTTATTATCGTCGATTCATTGAGAACTTCTCCAAGATAGCTCACCCCATGACCAACCTCCTGAAGAAGACCAATGAGTTTGAATGAACGCCCCAGTGCTCACAGAGTTTCCAGACCCTAAAGGAGAAGCTCACCACTACACCTGTTCTAGCCTTGCTCCATATCCACCAGGACTTTGTGGTCTATTGTTATGCATCTCGTCACGGGCTTGGTTGTGTTCTGATGAAGAATGGGAGAGTCATTGCATATGCTTCCCGTTAGCTTAAGGAGCATGAACAGTGTTACCCTACCCATGATCTCGAGCTTGCAGCTATGATCCATGCATTAAAGATTTGGAGGCACTACCTGATTGGGAACAAGTGCGAAATCTACACCGGTCACAAGAGCCTAGAGTACTTCTTCACTCAGGAAGATCTGAACATGAGACAACATCGTTGGCTTGAGTTAATCAAGGACTATGATGTGGAGATTCCTTACCACCCTGGAAAGGCCAATATAGTCACTGACACTCTTAGCCGCAAGAGCCATTGCCATGCCTTGTTTACCACCACCCTGCCCCAGGAGTTGCAAGAGGGCATTGACAAGTTATAGATGGAGGTGATACCCCATGGCCTGCTGAATGAGCTTCGTGTGCACTACACCCTCATGGATAGGATCCATGAAACCCAGCACCACTGCCCAAAGATTTGGGAGATATACAAGCTCCTGAGCCAAGGCTAGTGTCCAGAGTTTAGTGGAGATGAGCAAGGTACCTATTGGTACAGGAACAGAATTTGTGTGCCTTCAAACCCTGCTATCCATAATGAGATCCTTTCAGAAGGACATGACTCCAAGTATTGTATCCATCTAGGCAGTACCAAGATGTATGCTGATTTGAAGAGGAAATTCTGGTGGAAGAACATGAAGTCAGATATTGCATGACATGTTGCTAGATGTGACATTTGTAAACGCGTTAAAGCCAAGCACAAGAGACCTATAGGACCGTTGAAGCCACTTGTGATACCCAAATGGAAGTGGGATAGCATTTCTATGGACTTCGTCGTGGGACTGCCTTGATCCTTGAAGGGCCATGATGCTATATGGGTGATAGTCGATCGTTAGACCAAGGTAGCTCACTTCTTAGCCATCAAGAATGACACCTGAGTTGGACAGCTAGCAGATCTGTATGTTGACAACATTGTCAAGCTGCATGAAGCCCCCAATAGCATAATATTTGATCGTGGACCTCAGTATACATCCAAGTTCTAGAAGGCCCTGAATGATGCCAAAGGAAGCAAGTTAGATTACAGTACCGCTTACCACCCTCAGACAGATGGTCAGATGGAGAGAGTGAATTAGATCCTTGCGGACATGTTTTGAGCTTGTGTTCTAAAATATGGATCAAAATGGGAGAAGTGTTTATCCTTTGCTGAATTCTCATACAACAACAGCTACCAAGACAGTCTCCAAATGTCACCGTTTGAGGCCATGTTTGGGAGACGGTGCAGAACACCCTTGATGTGGTCAGAAGTAGGAGAGAAAGATCATTCTTTGGCCTGCCACCATCAAGGAAGCCAAAGGAGTCGCCCAAGTGTGAGAGAATCTGAGGATTGCCCAGAGCCGTAAGAAGAGCTATGCTCACAAGTGGCGTAGAGACCTCGAGTTTGAAGTTGGGGACTATGTCTACCTCAAGGTCTCCCCGTTTCGAGGGATTCCATGTGAAAGGAAAGCTAGCACCAAGGTATGTGGGACCATAAAGAATTTGTGCCAGAATTGTCAAGCTTGCCTACAAGGTGGAGTTACCTGAGCAACTAGCAGGAGTGCACCTAGTATTCCATGTGTCACTACAAGTGTTTCAAGCTACCAGAGCAACCAATCCCTATAGGGGCACTTGATATTCAGGATACCTTGGAATACAGGGAACACCCCATACGCATTCTAGATAGAGCCACCAAAGAAACCAGAAGCACTAGTATACCAACATGCAAGGTTCAGTAGAGCAATCACACAGAACGAGAAGCGACTTGGGAGAAGGAATCCGAAATGAGGAAGCTCTACCCCTACCTGTTTGTTGAGTAACTTACACTTTTAAATCTCGAGGACGAGATTCACATAAGGGGGTAGGAAACACCAAAAATCACAACCAACAAACTTTTTTCTAAAATTACCTATGTTTGGCGAGTGTCATGTAGGAAACCTACTAGTTGTTGCACAAGTAGCACCTAATGTTAGTTGAGCATTTGCATTTTAATCTCAAGGTTTGATTTACTTCTTATTTTATTTTATGTAATGGTTAGTAAAATCAAATAACCTTTTATCACATGTATATATATATGTATATGTATCACTAACCATGGACATGGCTTCCAACTTGACCATGAGACCCTAGTGGACCTATCATGGTGTATGTATCATGATCATTAACTTGTTTAGCATTAACATAGCCATGGCATGGTTTAGGAGTAAGAAAAAGAAATAGAAAAGGAGAAAGAAAAGAAGGGAAAAAGGAAAAGGCCAAAGGCGGCCCAACCAGCCTAGCACGTCCTGTTAACGCGCTGGCCTGCCTTCCCTGCGCCTGCACACCTGTTCCCGCTAGGGCCCACCAAGTGGCCAAGCGCACCGCTCCCGCGCCCGCCTGCCTCGCCCACGCAGTCGCAGCCCAGCTGGCCGAATCAGCCCAGCAAGGCCACCATCTCGCTCACGCCTGTGCACTGCCTCATGGCCCAGCTGGCCACGCTGGCCCAGCAAGGGCCTGCCCAGCACCGCGCGCGCATGCGCCACCCCGCTGCTGCTGACGTGCGGGCTAGCCCTGTCAGGTGCTACTTCTGTACACCTGCCTATCTTGTCTGCCATTCTAGAAATGGAATAGAGCAGCCCCGCCATTCGTCCCTTGCCCGCGCGTGCCACTGCATTCTACCGCCATGACTATAAAAGGGGAAGCTTGGTGCTTTTAGTGTTTCTCCTTGAGCCAGACGCCTTTTCTGGCCACCACAGACGCTTGTTTTCCCAAGTTGGAGAAGGAGGAGAGGTAGGAGAACAAGGAGACGGGGAGAAGGGAGGCCGAAGCCGGAGCACCGTCACCGTCCGCCACCGTTGCAGCTCACCGGAGGACCCGGCGGTCCCGCTCGAGCACCGCAACATTGCTCTGCTTCCTCTGCACCATGCTACTGCCCTGCTTCCCCATCGATGAGCCACAACGCAAGTCGCCAGCAGTGCTGCACCGAGGTGAGCACGGAGCTCCATGGCCACCGACAGAGCAATGCTCGTGTTCCTGCTCTCCACTGCACTGTTGCCTTCATTAATTCCACCACCGTGTCTGCCTAGGTCTAGAACCTATAGATGGCAAGGTTTCAGGAGCTGGTATGAAACACAGTAGGGACCCACATGCTTTGCAGGTCCTGGTTCCCCGACCTCTTGACGCCGGTGCACCACTGTGACCTCCGCGATCGCGCATGCCCCGCCGTGCCTGTTTAGCCTCGGTATACAGGATTTGGAGCTCTGAGCTGTTCCAATCGAGAAGAGAAGGTGAAGAAGATGACCAAGGAGGAGCCCTGCCGGTGCTATGGCGCCAATGCTGTCCGCCGCCGCCGTCCATCGAGCGTAGGGCTAGGAACCCCCAATTCCCAAATTGACGACCTAGCCTTGCTTGACTCGGCCTCACGATGCCAATGCGCACCCCCAAGCCGCCTCCCTCGCACCGCAGTAGCCAGCCATCACGGCACTACCGTCCGCTGCCGCTGCGCCGCATGTACCAGTGAACCCTCGAGCCGCGCGCCTACTTGGACTCCACAGCCACACTAGCCTCGCCGCTGCAGTGCCATAGCCACCGCCCGAGCCAGCTAGGACAGCCAGGGCCATCGCGTCGTTCGCCACTGATGACCGTGCTGCCGTGCCTAGTCGGGCACTTGAGGAAGAGAAGGGGGAATTTTCTTCCCCCAGGTGGACCAGGTCCACCATGGACCCAGCAAGACCAATCGCAGACTGCCATGTAGGCCCTGTGTCAATGGTCCACCTTAGACCAAGTCCATGAGCCAGCAGCAAGACATGGATCGAGCCTAGTTGGACCCAGACCGCCACGTTGGCGTGATCAATGCTTCACACGTGTCTAGGCTGGGTCGACAACTCAGCCCAAGACTGACCTTGCACAGGCCCGCTAAGGCCCAGTCAGGCCCGTCTGCGTTGACCAATCAGCATTGACCATTGACCCGGTCCCACCTGTCAATGACTAGACCACCTAGACCCACCTGTCATCCACTGTTCAGCTCTGGACCAGTCTCGGATCGCCAATGTGTCATGCTGACATTTAACTTGCTCTTTTTCTCTTTCTATATATTGTTCTAACTTTGGAAAATCATAACTTCTTATGAACTCCGAAAAATATGAACCAAGAGTCCAAATTTTCATAAAAATGAGCTCTACATTATAGGCTTATGTATGGTTGTATTTAGAGTTACTGAATTTTATTTGGTACTTTGTGCTATTCTAAAGGAGTCGCTAATGCGACAATTATGTTTCGTTTCATAGGAGCAGCAGTTTGAGGAGGACGACTAAGACTTACGAGGAGGAGCTCAGTGATGACTTTGCAAGTGCCACGTCCCACCCAACCTCATAGATCCTATTACGCATGCCATAATATCTAGTTTGCTAGTGCTTTATTTATGAATATCATCTAATGATAGGTTGCATGGTTGAATTGTTTGATGAGCCTTTACCTTGTCACAACCTTACTCCTACACACTCGGTGATAGGCTAGACGTATGCTTATTTACTTATGATGCTTTACTTCTACTATGCTTATATCTATGATGTGATGCGTGGTGGAGAGTATGGTTATATGATTAAGGCACGTGGTGCCATCTTACTCGGGGAGAGTGCTGTGTGTGTCTTAGGTGTGTGGTGAGGGTTTGAGTCGATCAGATAGGATTCTATGATGAGCCTTTGGTGAGTCTTGCTACGGGGTGTGTTCTGGGCATCCCCATGAGAGGTGCCTGTGGTGGGTACATGGTGAGGTATATGGTGATCCCGGGGCCTAGGGCCTTTGTGGAGCGAAGCCCCGGGTAGGTGGTGCTGTTGTAGCATGGACTGTTGTAGTCCCTATGAGAAGATAATCCTGTCTGCTCCCCCTAGGACTTGATATCTCCTGAGGACTGGAACCTTGGGACCTATGTGCTCACCGCTCGCCCTTGAATGGGTGGGTGATGGATGTTTGACTAGCTAGGACGGTGCCACTACTACTAGGTTGATAGCAGATAGTGTTAGGAGGTACGGGCATCAGGATCACACCCTCCTTAGACAACATACTGACCTCGAGGGTGCGGTACTATGTCTCACAGTCTTAGTGTGCCGATGGTATTCTAGGATGTCCCAGTACTGAGTGGTAGGGTGGCATCGTACCAGTTAGAAAGCAGCCAGAATCAGCCTAGGCGGGGCACTGCCGATGATGGTGATCTTGTGGTTACGGGAGTACATGCTCTGTAGAGTTTTGAATCTATATATAGTCTGCGGCCTTAGTTTGGCTTTTTCCTCGACCTGCGCTTCTCAAGAGTAGTGAGATGAGTCCTTCTATTCTTCCCCCTGGTTTACCCCTTTCCGCTTGTGAGCCGCTGAGACAGGCTCCAAGAGGGAGTTGGACCTGTCGACTGAGTGCGAGAATGTGAGGCCTGTGTGATGATGGGATGGGAAAGATGTGTGGATGATATGGGTGAAAACTTGTTGAATTACTTATATAATACTGGTTACTACTTGCATAGGAATCCACAGCCATATATTAGGTCTCTTTGATTATATCCTTTGCATCCACCATATACAATATAGCAAAAGCAAAGCATAGGGTGGGAAAAGTGGCCAGTACAAACCATACTGAAAATTATTTGGTAGGTGAGCCTGACTATGACTACGACGACGGGCTCGAGGACTAGGTGTCTCGTTCCTATGCTCAGGCTTCTTTCGAGATTTGTTGTTGCTTCCGCCTATTGCAGCTGTTCCAGATGCTGCTACTCTGATGATTCTGCTAGTGTTGTGATGTACTATTGATGTAACCCCCTCTATTTGTACTCTTTTGTTTGATGTATGGATTTCTGTATCGACTGTTGCTAGATAATGTGATGGTTTGAGCTTCAAACTATTATATTATTTGTCATTCTATGTATTTTCCCTTCTTGGAAAATTGAGGGTGTTTCAGAGGTGGCCTTGAATGCCATGATTGCATTCTTCTTCTCTTCCTCCTTGTCCTTCTTATCAATGTCCTTGTCATACTTGTCAAAGGTCAAAACCTCTCCAAGCCAATCATTAGGCTTTATTGTGCCAAGCCCATCTGTTTGTAGCATCATGATCAACATCTTGAATCTTTCAGGAAGGCCCAACAAGAACTTGTGACAAAAATCATGATCTTGGGTCTTGTACCCTAAGCTCTTGAGGTCATTGACAATGACTTGCAATCTATTGAACATCTCAAGAATAGTTTCATCTTCCTTCATGTAGAAGTTCTCTAACTCACTCTTCAGGCCATAAAGCTTGGCACTCTTGACAACCTTGGTGTCCTCATATGTTTTACTCAATCTTGTCCATACTTCATGAGCAAATTCCAAGTCCTTGATCCCCTCAAATATCTTGGTGTCAATACCATTGTAAATAGCATTGAGAGCCATTCTATTGCATGTGATGTTGGCTCTATCTTTATCAGTGAGGTGAATGGCATCAAGAACCACACAGTCCTTCAAAGTGACTTGCAATACTCTCTCATGAATAGAACCTAGTGCATACTCATCTTTCTCTTCCAATGATCAAAAGAACTAATGCCATCAAAGAAAGGTGGTTTGCTCCCCACATGATTGAACACAACTTGAGCCATCTTTTAACACTGAAGGATGTTAAGCCTTGCAAATACGGTGACCATCACTTCGATATCATGTGTAAGGTCCTAGATTTCTAGAGAGAGTGAATAGCCTATTAAAAATTCTACAAACCACTAGACAGAACTTGATTAGTATAACAAATGGCATAAATGCGGTTTTGCCTAGCCTAGATGGTGAGCAAGCCTCCTAAAGACAATTTTAATATAATCTATGATCTCTGTCACTCAAAGGCTATGTCACTACTATTGATTCTAGTGAACAAGCTAGAGAAGGTGAATAAGCTACATAAGATAAGCTATGAATATAAATACAAGAGATAGGTTGGTGATTTTAATACCGACGGTGAAGTGATGATGTTGCTGTTGATGCTCCTTATTATTAATTTTTAACTATCAACTATTGCATGATATGACACGAAATACATCACAAAGGATAGTTGTAGGGTTTGAAACTAACAGGTTCCACGAGTCTTGATGTTCTTGCTTGTTTTTCTAGAAGATCACATTTTTCACTAAATAAAGCACCTCAAATGACAAATTAAAGGACACCATTACGAAGGCCTCGTCGAGCTGATCGAAATGGATATATTATTTGCTATATTTGGAGCATGAAATAAAAAATATTAATTTTATAAATAAAGGAAAAGACTTCCATCATAGAGCTGAGGGATTGATTGGGCCTAAATCAGAATTTGGCCCATTAAGGCCTATGTGCATTTTAATGAGATACGGTGGAAAGGTTTAGTACTACATTGCTAATGCAAGGAGAAGGAAGCCCAGGCGCCCCCATATATACAGCCCAGGACCCCCAGGCGCCATACACCATCATGGATGAGAGACGTGTCCCTCGAATGGATGATCTCTCAACTCCAGAGAACTAGGGCTAGAATTTCCAATGTAGTAGATTAGTTCTAGATGAGAGTTAGGGAGAGTGGAGCTACGCTTTAGTTCTGGAGAAGTCTTTAGAGGTCTGGTATATCTTTGTATCTCTTCTTTGTAAGACTTACGCTTTAATATTTATTTATCTTCTCCATTTACTTTTATGCCTTCCATTTATTGTTTAGTTTAGTTGTTATATCTTGACATGGGATCTTCGCTTGCATCGAGTGCTCTAGTTATAAATTGTGATTAGAGTAGTAATTGATAGTGTAGAAGTATTCCACGGATTGTTATATCTTGACATGGGATCTCCGCTTGCATCGAGTGCTCTAGGTTATCTAAGATTGCACCCAATCCCACGGATTGTTGAGGAAGCCCCAGGATCATGACAGTCCTGATGGCTGACGTATTCCACCATGTTCGGGTTGGTGTTTATAGGATCTTAGCTGGACCTTCATAGCCCCCTTCTCATCCCTCTCTGTGGCTAGTGCTCTGATGTCCCGAAGTGTTATTGTGTGACTGCTATATCTATCTCCTGTTCCTTAGAACCCAAGTAATAGAGAAGTATTTAGAAACCTTGATCTCTCTCATTGTCCTCTCACTAAAGCTAGCTACTCATTTATTATAAAATTCTCCTGTGTATAAATACTATTTATAATATATCATTTACCCCTGCTTTAGTCTAGTTGATTTATTAAGTTAGTAGATACATGATGGTAAATTATCAGAATCTTTAAACCTAGCTTCCCTGTGGTAAAATATAAATAACGATACCTGGAATACTCCTGGTAAAATGCTACATTGATGTTCTGTGTGCTTGCAAAAATCTTTAGAATTTTATTTGCACTAACGAATGTCAACAAGCATTTTTGGCGCTGTTGCCAGGGAAGCAATCCGTGATAAGATTTTGATAATGATCTTGATGTCTGCTAATTAAGTAAATCACTTGC
>CM041641.1:32143840-32182878 GCA_023333625.1 Bothriochloa decipiens | reverse complement strand
TTAGTAGGATTACCCCTTGTTCTATTGAGTGTGGAATAAACAGGACATGAGAAGTCATTTCGACGTCCCGGCAAGATTCCACAAGAAAAATAAAAAAATAATAAGAGAGATATTGAAGAACCAAGGATTGAAGAAAAGGCCGTCGTCACAAGAATTCAACTCACATCCCAAGTGATGAACATTGAAGCTGCACCACTCACAACCGTCATGTGAGTTATGGTAAGTATGATCAAGAAGGTGAGATAGTCTTGCTCATGGACTTTAAATTTTATGAGTAGTTATCTTTTTAATTATTGCATATTCACTTTTAATAATCCATGCATTCACTCTATTTAGTTTATTATGGTTTCTCATTGCATGTATCCATAACACGTGCATCTTAAAAAAATCTCTCACCATGATCATTTTCTTTTGTCTCTAATTGAGTAAATCTCTATAATGCTTTCTTGCTACCTTTGTTTGCTAAAGCATGCTTTGGTTTGGAAGTACTTGAAATACTTTCATTGGCTTCTAAATTAAGCGTGCTTCTTAGGTTAAATATCCTTTCTTAATTAAATTAGACATGGAGTCTACTTTGGTTATTGAACTAAAAATTGCATGAGTAGACATTGGATATTTTATTGGACTAACCCCTGCAGAAAATTCACA
Organism: Bothriochloa decipiens; assembly: GCA_023333625.1. Taxonomy (NCBI): domain Eukaryota; kingdom Viridiplantae; phylum Streptophyta; class Magnoliopsida; order Poales; family Poaceae; genus Bothriochloa; species Bothriochloa decipiens. The sequence goes on along the minus strand of CM041641.1, from coordinate 32,182,230 downwards.
AATCCAATCTGAGAAAGTCAAGAGATGAACTCTCACAAGAGATGAATCAAGGCACATGATGAACTCTAACAACTTCATACAAAAGACACAACTCATTCATCAGAAGAACTATAAGTATTAAATAGAACTCACATTGTCCTTTGCTACAAATTACTTTTTCCTTGAACCATGCTAGAGTGCCATGGAAAGAAAAAAAATAAAAAATAATATTAATAATAAAATAAAATATAACAGTAGACAAAATCAAATTTGTGCAATCCTTCGGGTATGTGTCCACTAACATTTTGCAGGAAAATTACAAGACAAACATGTTCACAGCATGGTAAGAACTTGCCAAACCACCACCTCAGAGAGCAAAGTAGGAGACGCCATATAGAAGATCTTCATTAATAACACTTACTCAAGGAAAGTGGATGAACAAGACAACAGGTCACGAATGGTGTGTTGAAGATGACCTAGCATCAAGTTTTTCCCAAAACTCAAGCTAGGATGAGAAGAGAAGAGGAAATAGAAGGAGTGTAATCTAGAAAAAGATGAAATTCAAGATGAGAAAGTTGTGAGCAAGGCAAGCTTCAACAAGAAGGAAAGGCGCACCAAAAGTCATCTACCTCTCATCAGATGGTCTCATCAGGCTCTAATGATAAAGGTAACATCTTAAGGTAAGTGGTCACTATTTAAAAGCTATACCTTGATTTTGGCATAGAGAAAGAAACAATCAGACTGAACATGTTATGTTTCTTAAGCTTGTGCATAACATCACTCTCTTAATTTCATAATCATCATGAAATGAGCTAAATGTTGCATTTCTGATCTTTGGAAGATGATAGTCATAATCATGAAAAGTCTAACAAACTTTGAGAATCCTTCCATAACTTAAATTTTTCCACTCCTATCTCAAAAGTGTTTAAATGCAACATTCATGCTCAACTTCTGATCTTGCCACCCATAAAATGAACAATGCATGTGATATCTTAACATGTTCAATGTGTTGACAGTTAGAATGATTAGGGTTATGATTCTATTGGTGTTTTTCCACCAACAGGACCCATGCACTTGATCTCTACCTTGTTTTTGCAAACAGGACACACATTGTGTAAAATAAGGAGGAGTTTGTCGGCTCCCCAAATTCTACAAGTGAAAGTTCTCAATTCGCAAACATGCATATTGAGCAAGATACTCCCAGTATCCACTCTTAATGCTTTACTTCAAACCACTGGAATGAGTAAAGAACATGGGTGACACCATCCTCAAAATAAACATCCCAAGAGGTGCAACTATGAAGGTCTCCAAGCTTGGGATTAGAAGATGCACCTAAGGAGTAAACAAAGAGTCCTGTTCGGGGAACTGAAATCACCGAACCCTCGCCAGGGAGGTAAACATGGTAGTTATTCATATTTCCCTTCTTCATCACTGCAGAAATCATTTTCTCTTTAGCATGTTTGTTTTCTTGCATTAGCACAATCAATTCATGTTGCATATTTACTTTGTTGCATCTGCATTAGAAAAGAAAATAAAAATATTATTGCATCTTAAACATGGTAAGCCCCATGTGAACAAATCTGTGGCATGTAACAACCCACGGGAAAATCCACCGTGGTGGCATAAAAATAAAAATAAACATGCATTCATCTTATTACATTGTCTTTGCATATAGAAAATTGTTGGAATCGAGTCCCAGCAGGTTAGAGTGAAGATGGAATGAGTAACCCAGACGGTTCCTCTCTCTCTGTATTAAATATGAAAATTACAATGTGGGCCCGACAGCAAGTATTGCCACAACTACCAGGGGGTCCTCCCTTTATTACACAGGGGGCGTGGCCTTATATAGTGGCTCCCCAGCTCGAGGCTGAAAGTACATGTGTGCCCCCCAAAGGGAGTTTCCAAACCCTAGACACTGACTCTATTACACATGGGTCCCTTAGGGGCATGCTGGGCCACCATTTCCTGGCCACAGCCACGGGCCATGGCTCATCACCACTAGCAAGAGGCCCATCAAGCCCATCATCTATCCTCATGCTTTCCAACTAGCTTTGGCGCACTGCCTAGATAGAAACAGCCTCAGGTCATTGTCTCCTCTACGCAGAGCCTCCGAGCCTAGCGAGGCTGTGTCAGCTAGCCTCCGCTTGGCAACGATGAACCTCGCTGAGCCTCCTCCGTTGGTTGGTTCGAAACCTCTGCTGGAGGCTCCCCAGCAGAGGTCTGCCCTCCGCCTGAGTGATGGTCGTCACCGCCAGGACTCCACTATCGACCGTCTCTGCGCCTCTCCTAAAAACCTCCGCCTGGAGATCCAACCTCCGGCGATGACTCCAATACCTGCAAGCATGGGTCAGGTTGAATACAGTTGAAACTGTTAGTCAGATACAGATCAGAGGTAATAAGCTTCTCCGGTCCTGGGGCGCCTCCCCAACATTCCCCCCTTGAGGGTTAGGTCCAGTGGAGGTGGGTCTAGCCATCAACTCGCCCATGGCCATGGACGCTGTGATTACCTCCGATCCCCCTGGCCCGTTGAACGCTAGACCGGAGATTGCTTTTTTACCGTTGTCCGGTTTTTAATCTTGTATGTTGGCTTGAGTCTATTCAACTTCTATGGTTCGATTCATGAATCATCGTGACCGTTGGGCTAAGAATTCTAGGCGCCGCGTCGCTGCCTATAAATGGGGTGAGTGGTGAAAACGACCCTTACTCCTCCTTACTTGTCTCCGTGTAGCTTTGCTCTTGTTGCTTGTTGCTTCCACTTCCATTGCATAGGTTTCCTTCTTTGCTTACTGCCTCTGCATTTGCTTGTGCCCTGGCATCCTATCGTCGTGGCACCTAGGCGCCCCTGCTGCGCACATCATCACCCGTTCTCTGGCCCCTATTCCTGGCTCTAGGGCATCAGAGTTGGAGGTTTCATAGAACTCTTTGAGGAGTGCATGCTGGCTGCCGCGGAAGCTAAGGATCTTGAAGAGTCACTGTCAGACATTGAAGCCTCTCCGAGTGAGCTGATGGCTCCTAAGGTTGATGTGAGTGATGCGGAGGTGACGTATTCTTTTGGCTAGAGCCGGATGACCCAGGATATGATTTTAGAGCTTGAGGTTAAAGTATTTATTCCTGCTGGTCACGGACGTCCTCGTCGTGGGGAGACTATTCCAAAATCAGAGAAGGATGAAGCTGTTGTCTTTTAGGATTTCTTCACCTACGGCCTCCGCATTCCAAGCTGCCGGTATTTCCATGAATGGTTTGATGTGCAGCTTCACCACATGACCCCCATGCCTTCCTGAATCTGAGCAAGTTCTTGTGGGCTGTTGAGTCTTATGGTGGAGAATTGAGTGTGAACACTTTTGCTGAGTATTACGAGCTTCAGAAACAACCATGGTACGTTGGTGGTAAGCTAGCTTAGTTTGCTTCTTGCAGTTTTATGTCCAAGAGGAACCTACGTAAGGGTAAGGAGAAAGTTGTAATTTCTTGGTGTCAGAGGGGGAAGTATGAGCCTACTGATTGGCTAGACTTTTGGTTTTATGTGAAGACTGGCAGTGTTACTTGGCCTGAAGATGACGGGAGGTAGGTCACCCAGTTTCCTTATGCCTCCGTGATGACGCGGATGAATCCGTTAACCAGTGTCAAACCTGATTCTATCGAATTCGACAAGCGAAGGTCATGCACGGAGGCTTTTAGGGCAGCCTATCACTACTCAGGTGGTAGGGACTTTGTGGAGGAAATGATTGCCTCTGACTTCTGGCCCCTCCTTGGGGGCAAGGACAAGAAGAAATTCGTTCTTCAAAAATTGGATCTTCCTATTTTTGGTGTCGGCGGTGGAATCCTATGTCCGCATTTTGGCTACAACTCCCTGAGGGTCAGAGCAAAGAAGGCTTTGTCCTCGCTACCGAGCAGAAGGCCGTCGAGATACTTGGGGAGGTTTATGAGAAGGAGTATCTTGCCCGAAGGTCTGAGGCTGGTACTATGCCTCACCTCAACAGGATCTTCAAGGAGCTCGGCATCCACTACACTGAGCGCGAGCTCCCTGAGAAGCTGAAGAAGAAAAATGAGAAAAAATAACTCACTGCTCCCGGCGCTGCTACGAAAGCTGCCGAAGGAAAGAAGAGGAAGGCAGGCGCCTTAGCGCGCATTGGCTCAAAATGATAGAAGGAGACCTCCACTAAACTTGCGGAGATGGAGGACGTCTTTGAAGATTTTTATGATGAAGGGGTCCTTGCCAAGCCGGAGGTGACGACTGAGACTCTGCCTAAGGCTAATGTTTTGGCACTGCTTGGTTCCGAAGGTCCATCTCGGCGTTCTCTGTCGCCTGTTGCTTCTTCGGAGGTGTCTCGTGCCCTAGTGGCTGAGGCCTCTAGTTCGCCATTGGTCAGGCCTGTTTCACTGGCCGCTGAGGCTGTATCTGCGCATGTCAAAACAGTGCCCACTAAGCTTCCTGTGAAGCCTTTTTCTAGTGTTTATTTGGAGCCCATCTCTGATGAAGATGAGTTGGAGGAAGCTGATGTTATGGCTCATCGCGCCGAGAGGCCTGCGGAGGCTGTCCCGCGAGCGGAGGATGCTGAGGTCACCAAGGATGCATAGGCTTCGAGTCAAGGTAACGTTCTTAGTCGAAGTATGACCTATGTGGATTTCCTGACTTTAAAGGTTTCTTGTGGTTATGCTTCTGATGGGGAAGTTTCCTTGCTCGGTGAGCATGTGTATGATGCATATTTTTCCCTTTGATTTATTATTTTCTTGTTCTCATTGTTTGACTTGTATTTTCTACATCCGCTTTTAGATATCCTTACTGTTGAGGCCACTCAGCCAAGCCCTCCATCGCCTCTGGCATCAGGTGGCCCTTTTCCTGGAGGAGCCGCTGCCGAGGCAGTGCCTACCGCTTCGTGCCCTCTGGTGGGCATGGTTGGCACTGGGTCTCTCCTGTCCAGCGGTTGCCCTGATGAGGGCATAAGGGCTCTCCTTGGCTGGGCTCAAGGAATTGGCCAGTTGACTAATTCGATGGGCGGAGACCTGTATCGGCATTTGGCTCGGCTTCCCTTTCAGACTTTGATGGACACCAACATTTCAACATGTTATTGTAAGTTTGGCTTCATTCTCTCCTTTTAGCTATGCTTCTTTTTTTTCAAGTATTTGATTTCTACATTGCTTTATTGCTGTCTCTAGAGCGCTGCCTTGTCTACGGCTATTGAGACCAGCAGTTGCGCTGAACTGGTCAAAAGGGATGATGCCATCAAGGTTTTGAAGGAGGAGATCGAGTCTCGGGCCCATGAAAGAGAACGTATGGCTCAGCAAGCCTCCGGCCTAGAGAAACAGGTGCTAGCTATTGGAATTGAATCTGATGAATTGAGGAGGTCTGCTGCTGCTGCTAAGAGAGTGGAGGATGCTGCCAGGAAAGTGGAGGCCACTGCTAAAGTGGCAGAGGCTACTGCTAAAGAAGCGAAGGTCACCGCCATCCAGTAGGCGGACAAAGCTGCTGAGATTTCCAGCCTCCTACGGCAAGAAGTGGACGCCGAACGGCGGCTAGCGGTGGCTCTTAAGGATAGGGTTGAAGAGCTTGAGAAAGAGCTGACCGCCATGAGGTTGATTGGGCTAGAAGTGGCTAAAACCTATGTCTCCGCCGACCGGGCATTTGGTTGCGTGGTGACTCCGATCAATCATGAGGCTTCTACTTCTGGTATCTTTTCCTAGATTAAGGGAAACCTCGCCAATCTTAGTGATTTTGTGACTGGGGTTTCTGATTTTAGCGCAAAGACCTCCACCACCTATCTGTGCAAGCTCTTTGTGTCAAAGGGCATTACCCAAATTGGAAATTTTGATTGCCCAGAGCTAGAAGATCCCGCTGAACTTGGCAGAATGGATCATTTTGTTAAGACCACCGTGTGCATCTTTATGGAGAAGTTCTGGTCTAGGTTCGGTCGATCGAAGACCGTTGCCATGGCCAATGTTACTCATGAAACGGTATGTATGGACTGCTTTTGGTGCTTTATTTTGCTTTAGAGCTGTATAGGTGATTCCCCTCTTATTCTCTGTCTTTTTAGCAACTGAAGTATGGCAAGCGCAGCGGTCATGGCTTGATGACTTCTGGCAAGACGTCTACACGCACCCGGGGGTCCGCTGATGCTGGTGCCTCCGCTACTCAAGTTCCTCCTGCGAGTGCTAAGGTTGATGCCATGGTGGAGCGAGTGGTGGCCTCTCCGGGAGCTCGAATGGAGCCTCAGGACTTGACCGGAGCGGAGGAGGTGTAGAAATTATTCTTGATTTTTGTAACTTTTGTCTTTTGCTAACTTGGAGCTGGTGCACACATGTAAAGAACTACTTGAAATGCTCTTGGCGAATTATTAATGGCCAAATCGTTCTGCGCAGGTCTGCAGTTTGGGGCCTGTGTAGGAGGTCGAGCCTATCACCTTTATGTGCAACGATGTTTATGTCAGCGGCGAGTTGTGGACTTATTGGAAGTCGGTGTTTCCTAGGCTTTCGATGGATGACATGTTCGATCTTGTTCTTAGCAATTTGGATGACGCACGCCCTAGTTTTATTCATTCTTTTGCATGGCATGGTCCGTCTAGACCTTTGTAATCATATTTGTTTGCGCGGAGGTTTGATGTTGTGATGGACATGTCATTTGCGTGGTTGCTCATTTCGGCCTCCGCTGTGCTGTGGAGGCCTACTTTAATTAGTCGGAGGCCTTCGTGCCTTATTGTAGGTGTTACCTTCGGAGGTGATTTCTGTTTTCCTCCCCGAAGGTTGTATCCACTTTGAGACACATTTGTGTATTAATAACTTTATTGTTAACATATGGCGGATGTTACAACCATTGTTTCTCTTCGACCAGTGCCGGTGTTGGTCTCGCTATGTTCGACTTTGTAGTCTTCAACAATTTATCCATGCGTCTCGACGCTTATTCTGCGAAGGTAAGCTGTGGTTGATTTCAGCAGAGATGGGAGGACATTACGAGTTCTTATGCGATATCCCCCTTGTCTCCGTTCAAACGATGATCCTAATTGGCTTGGTCTACTGGCTTCCCTCTTTGGCATTATCCCGGAGGCAACAGCTGCCTCTGGGACATTTCTTTTGCCAACACTATTATGAATTCTTGCATGGTATCTCATTATTTTTGGTCGCCCGTATGCGGACGTCTGCCTCCATCTCCCCTGAGTGGGTTTTGGTTACGTGGAGCTGGTTGTGGTTGGCCTTTTCCTGCTGCTCATGCATGCAGGCGTTAAGATCTACTTCTTTTATAGTACCCCTTGTGTACTTTGCGTATCCTTGGTATTTATTTGTTTAGCGTCCTTGCTTGCAGAGGCTAGATAACACAGGTACTGGTTTGGTACTTGTTTCCTTTAATGATAGGTAGCTGTAGTTGGTTTAATGGTGCTTTGGAGGTCCTTATAAAAGGATCTATTCCCCCTTGATCATTTGGGCTGCTTTGTTGTGTACATTATACTGATGGTGCTTACTATGAGCTTTTTTGTGTTGGTACTGTGTAAGGACTCGTAATGGAATAGCCTCGGAGATGGCGGCCAGCTGCGTTCTTATTTAGCATTGCTGATGTAAGGATTTTGGATGCGGTGGTTGCTTGCAACTGGAAGGTGCAAAGTGGCGTGCTGACAGATGATCTTGGAATTTGTCATGCACACCGTGGCGTTGGAGGTTCGCCTCCTTCTCTTCGTACCGAGCGTGCGTTGGACTCAATTGAAGTGACCTGGTTTTCGGAGGCACAGGGTGGTATGTAGCCGGGAGGTGATAGGGGATATTCTGTAGTTTCTCTGGGTTTTCCTCCGTCATTGCTAGTGCCAGAGGTTTAAGCACCGGCAACCTCCGGTCCACTTCCATGTCTTGTGGTAGTAGGTTAGCTGGGTGGAGTGGCTGGATATTTTGATTCGGAGGTTGTGTATTTTGGTCTAGCAGCTAGATATGTGCATTTTTCACATTATTTCTGTTATGAGCAAGGCGCAATGTCCCCTGACTATTGTAAGCATAAAATCGAATGAATAGACTTGTTTTGCATATTGCCTCCATTCTAGAGTGCAAAATATCTATTTCTTGTGATTGTATTGCTTTTGGAAAGTGTATGACGTGGAGGTTGCTTGGTTCCATGAACTTCTACCTGCGTGAGTGTTACCTCCGCTTGTTTTAATATTGTGTTCCGGAGGTTGCTTTTGGTGATTGTAATGTTACCCGTTTTTTGAGCTGCCGGTGCCTGAACTAGTTGACAGGTCTTTTTTTGGTTCGCTTCGCAACTTATGGTTTGGATTGCCTACCTCGATGCCTGATAAGACAGGACTTTTTTGAGGTCTTTTGGTATTTAGCGGAGGCTGGTTCATGCCTTTTTTGTTTGTCCGCAATCTGTGGTTGCTATTGCTTGCCTCGATGTCTGATAGGACAGGGCTTTTTCGAGGGCTTTTGGCATTCAGCGGAGGCTATTTCATGCCTTCTTTGTTCGCAACCTATGGTTGCTATTGTCTGCCTCGATGCCTAATAGGACAGGGCTTTTTCGAGGGTTTTTAGCATCTTGCGGAGGCTGTTTCGTGCCTTCTCATTTTTTAGCAACCCATGGTTGTTGTCGCTTGCCTCGATGCTTGATAGGATAGGTCTTTTTTCGAGGGCTTTCATCATTTTAGCAGAGGCTATTTAGGAGGTTGCTTCATGCCTTCTCATTTTTCTTAATGGTGGCATGAAGTAACCTTGTGAGATCGTGAATAGTTGTCAAATATTGCAGCCGCGGTGCTGGCTGCTTTTGACTGTCCTAGGTACTGCTTTTTGGGATCCTCTTTATACATTCAGAGGTTAATTATATACGGTCTTGCCTCATTAAAAACCTCACCTCCGATTTGGAGCCCCTTTTGTGAGGAAAAGAGTGCAAGCCGTTTTTGCAGGAAAAATAAATTGTGGGAATTTAAATCTAGGGACTTTCGTTTATAATTCAACGGAGTCCTTACATTCTATGTGTAGTATTTCTAGAGGCTATCAATATTCCAGGAGTGGGTTAATGTTCTTCCTTCTATGTCTTGTAGATAGAATGATCCTTTCCTCCCTCCTTGCCTGGCTATGAATGGTCCTTCCCATTTTGGCTGTAGCTTTCCAATGTTCTGAGCATTTGGCCTCCGCCTCATTACCCAGTCTCCATCCTTAATGTTTTTAGTGACCACTTTTCCATCCCTCCATTTCCTGGTTTGGTCTTGGTATTTCTCGATGTTGTCGATTGCCTCTAGCCTGTATGCTTTGGTCATCTCCTTGGTGTACTCTTCATCCTTCGTGAGGTTTTGTTTTAATGTGCGGAGGCTCTGGTATTTGATCTTTTCTGCCATCATTGCTTCCTCTCCGTACAGTAGCTTGAATGGAGTGAACCCAGTGGCTCTCGATACGTTTGTGTTGTGAGACCACACAACCATCGGCAGCTCTTCTACCCATTTGCCCTTTTTGTGATCTAGCAATGTCTTGGAGATTGCTGAGAATATGATCCTATTTGACCTTTCCACTACTCCGTTACTCTTTGGGTGGTAGACTGAGGCGAAGGCTACTTGTGTGCCGATGCTATTGCAGAATTCTTTGAACTTATTTGAATTGAATTGCTTTCCATTGTCGACTATGAGTGTCCTTGGAACCCCAAATCTATAAATTATATTTTGCCAGAAGAATTTCTTAACTGTTTCGGAGGTGATTGTTGCAAGTGGTTTGGCTTCTATCCATCTTGTGAAGTATTCTACTGCTACCACTGCATATTTGCTTCCACCCTGGGCCTGAGGTAATGGGCCTACGAGATCCATCCCCCATCGCTGAAGAGGCCAAACCGGAGGTATTAGTTGTGTTTGTGCTCCCGGAGATGCCTGGTGTGGAGCGAAACTCTGGCATGCTTTGCAAATTCTTACTATGTGCAATGCGTCCTTGATATGCGTTGGCCAGTAGAACCCTTGCCTAATTTCCTTCACTAAAAGTGCTCTGGGGCCAATGTGTGATCCACATATTTCTGAGTGAATGTCTTGTAAAAGGTAATATGGATAAGTTTAAAGTCAAAATGGTTTGCTCTAATTCAGAAGAGAATTCTTGTTTGAACGCATGTGTACTCCTGATCCATTGTTGAGATTAGCTTTCCTTATGGACTGGCAAAGGCTAAGCTTGGGGGAACTTGTTGATGCTCTTTATTGTTAATTTTTAACTATCAACTATTGCATGATATGACAAGAAATACATCACAAAGCATAGTTGTAGGGTTTGAAACTAACAGGTTCCATGAGTTTTGGTGTTCTCACTTGTTCTAATGTAGTAGATTAGTTCTAGATGAGAGTTAGGGAGAGCGAAGCTGCGCTTCGGTTCTGGAGAAGTCTTTAGGGGTCTGATATATCTTTGTAGATCTTCTTTGTAAGATTTATACTTTAATATTTATTTACTTCTCTTTTATGCCTTCCATATATTGTTTAGTTTAGTTGTTACATCTTGATATAGAATCTCCGCTTGCATCGAGTGCTCTAATTATAAATTGTGATTAGAGTAGTAATTGATAGTGTAGACATTGTATCTAGACTAGAGGTTACCCGAGATTGCACCCAATACCATAGATTGTTGTGGTAGCCCCAGGATCATGACAGTCCTGATGGCCAACGTATTCCACCACATTTGGGTTGGTGTTTGTAGGACCGTAACTGGATCTTCCTAGCCCCCTTCTCATCCCTTTCTGTGGCTAGTGCTCTGGTGTCTAGAAGTGTTATTGTGTGACTGCTATATCTATCCCATGTTCCTTAGAACCCAAGTAATAGAGAAGTATTTAGAAACCTTGATCTCTCCCGTTATCCTCTCAATAGAGCTAGCTACTCATTTATTATAGAATTGTCCTATGTATGAATACTATTTATAATTCCTATCATATATCATTTACCCCTACTTTAGTCTAGTTGGTTTATTAAGTTAGTAGATATATGATGGTGAATTATTAGATTTTTTAACCCTAGCTTCCCTGTGGTAAGTGCAGGGGTAATAATTTTTAGATCTAATAATTCACCATCATGTATCTACTAACTTAATAAATCAACTAGACTAGAGCAGGGGTAAATGATAATTGATAAGATATAATAATGAAAGCATACACATGAGAATTCTATAATAAATGAGTAGATAGCTAAAGTGAGAGGACAACAGGAGCGATCAAGGTTCCTAAATACTTCTCTATTACTTGGGTTCTAAGGGAATAGGAGATGAATAGATATGGCAATCACACAATAGCACTTTGGAGCAGCAGGTCCTTTCCAACTCTCGATAAAGATTGGGATGAAAGTAGTTGGGAGAAGGCTGCCAAAAGCTCTACGAAACATCAACCCAAACGTGGTGGAATACAAAGGCCTAACAGAGCTGTCACCCCTGGGGCTACCACAACTATCCGTGGGATTGAGCGCAACCTCAGATAATCACTAGCCTAGACACCATGTCTACACTACTGATTACTACTCTAATCATATATAATAAATAGAGCACTCAATACGAGCACCAACCAAATATATAAAGGGCATAAAAGTAAATGGAGAAGATGGATAAATACTAAAGCATAAGTCTTACAAAGAAGAGATACAAAGATATACCAGACACCTGAAGACTTCTCCAGAACCGAAGCATAGCTCTGCTCTCCCTAACTCTCAACTAGAATTAATCTACTACATTGGAAAGTCTAGCCCTAATTCTCTGGAGTTGAGAGATTATACATTCGAGGCACACCTTTCTCATCCATGATGGTGTGTGGCGCTTGGGGTCCTGGGCTGTATATATGGGGGCACCTAGCCTTGCCTCCTCCTTGGATTAGTGATGTGGTACTAAACCTTTCCACCATATCTCATTAAAGTGCACATAGGCCTTAATGTGCCAAATTTTGATTTAGGCCCAATTAATCCCGCAGCTCTATGATGGAAGCATTTTCCTTTATTTGTAAAATTAATATCTTTTTATTTCAGGCTCCAAATATAGCAAATAATATATCCATTTTGATCAGCTCGACGAGGCCTTCATAATGGTGTCCTTTAATTCATCATTTGAGGTAATTTATTCAGTGAAAAATTCAATCCCCTATAAAACAAGTGAGAACAACAAAACTCGTGGAACCTGTTAGTTTCAAACCCTACAACTATGTTTTGTAAATAATTTTATATCATATTCGGCAATAGTTGACGGTTAAAAATTGACATTAAGGAGCATCAACAAGTTCCCCCAAGCTTAACCTTTTCTCATCCCTGAGCAAAGCTAAACTCAACAGTGGATCTGGAGTTGCTTCAACGCTTTCACGCCACAGAAGTACACATGCGTTCAAACAAGAATTCTCCTTCGAATTACAGCAAACAATTCTGACTTCAAACTTACCCATATTACCTTCAACTATGGAGCTTTTGGCCTTCATTGTGTCTTGGGCAATTGGAAGACAGAACAATCATGTCAAGCACTGCATCTTGAGTTCTTTGATCAACCTTCATTCTCGAGTTTTTGTAAGTTTTCAAAATAAAACTCAGAGATTCCTTTATATGACCCTCTCAAGTCTTTTATATATGGTATTTGTGGATCCTCACTAAGACAACAATGGTGTTTTGCCTTCACTTAGAATATGTGGTATTTTTAGAATAAGGCAGAGTAACACTGTGCCTCATCTCTCTCACTAATAGTATATGTGGAGTTTATTGGTTTGAAAGAAATAGCTCATACATACTTGCAATACATATGATGTCTAATCCAACCATAGATCCAAAGAAACTCATCATACAATCAGGTCAAGATGTGCATGTGTGGTTGCAAAATAAACAAAAGATATATAATGGAGAATATTTGTGGAAGGAAGAAGGGATGAAAGCCTAATTCTACAATGCTCCCTTACAAAGGGTAACTTCTCTCAAAATGGAACTTTGAAGGATTTGGAAACTGGGGCTCTGCTATATATAATATTTTTTTCATCACACTTCTTTTTTTCACTTTTTTCTTTATATATATTTTTTTATTTTCACTTTTATTTGAACAGCCCACTCTCTAATACAATGAAACTTTTGAGAGTAAAAAGAAAATTATGAAAACATGGAGCATTTATCTTGGAACTGGGGTAGCAGACAAGGAAAACCTATGGGGAATATTTTTGGTGTTCACTCTCAGTGTATGAGTAGAACGATTTTAAGTGGATCTAAATAGGTGAATATGGTGGTGCGTACTTCTAAGATAGAAGTAGCAAGGGGTGCATAGTGTATGTGAAATCTTGATTTTAACTGCATGAAAAGTTCCTAAGGGTCAACATAGCTAGACCAAACTCAATGCACATAAGCAGTAAATAACTATGGAAGTTTTCCCATTCTATCAACCATGCATATATGGCTATGGTAGGAATTTAAGCTCTCATCGTATAGGAACTCATCATGTGGTATTTTAAAGCTTTTCAAAAGATAAATCTCCAGAACTCAAGTGTCACTAGGAACAAGATAAATAGCAGCTGAGACCTTCTCATATCATATCCATCAATTACCTAGACTTAGATCAAGCATTTGCTACCCACAAGTTTTAAGCTTAGAGCAAATCTTAGGCCAAAATAATCTATTCCAACACTCGGGAGAATTCAAGGCTAAAAACTAGGTACTTAAAAGGAATTACGGCAGAGCAACTATTGATCATTTCCATACCAGAGATTATTTCCAATATTTGTTTTAGAAGGCAAACCTTTGTATACTCTTACTTTTTATTTTATTTCAACATTAAAGATCACAAATAATATATATAAAGACATCTTTATTTGGTTTTAAGGTTATGCATCTTTTTATTGTTTTTTAAACAAAGCAAACTCAAACTTAATAACTATAGATGGAAAGAAATACTTAGCTGGATACATGGGGGATGCTCTCCCCTAGGCTGGTTGTTGACTAGTCGTTCACTCTTGAAGTGTAGCAGATTGGCAGTGGAGTTGTACCTCCTCTCATGGAGTGTCAATGTTGTTGACTGTTGAGACAGCGCTCCGACAGTGGACAGAACATCCACTTGCTTGTCAGCTGTTCTTGATCCTTCAAATCCTATGGAGCTCAAATAGACAACAAAACTTGTGGAAGTTAGTTATGTGTTAGTGGTTATCCACCTAAGTCATGGTTGCTTAGAGCTTCATGTATGATTATTGTTCTAAGCACAATTCAGGATCTCTTTCACAAAATTATTATTATTATTTTTTATTATAATTTCTATGATACAAAGACAATGCAACAAGATGAATGCATATTTATTTTTATTTTTGTGCCACCACGGTGGATTTTCCCATGGGTTGTTACACACCACAAAATTATTCACATGGGGCTTACCATTTTAGGATGCAATGCAAGAACATTTTTATTTTCTTTTCTAATACTGATGCAACAAAATAAATATCTAACATAAATTGATTTATGCTAAAGCAAGAAAATAAACATGCTAAAGATAAAACAATTTATGCAATGATGAAATAGGGAAATATGGATTACTACCAAGTTTACGTCCTTGGAGAGGGTTCGATGATTTCAGTCCTCCGAACAGGACACTTTATTTACTCCTTAGGTGCATCGTCTAATCCCAAGCTTGGAGACTTTCATCTAGACCATTTTGCTCCACTCATTGTTTTTCTGGAAAGGATTAGTGGACAACACATACATGAAGGGAACTTTTCTTGGAACAAATATTTTTTAATCAAACCATGAGCCTTCATGTGCTCACATTTTTTCTTTTCTTTATAATTGGACCTTCATGTGCCCAAATTTTTTTTATATAACTATGGATGGACCTTCATGTGGCTATTTTTTATATAATCTTAAGATAAAAGTAGTATAATAATTATGAGGTAAATAGTGAATTACCTGTCGGCGAGGGCGCTTGATTTTAGGTCCATTGAGCAAAGACCTCCCCCTTGCATTTTGCTTCTCATTGGCATCCTAGCTGGAATTTTTGAGGAAAACTTGATACTAGGTCATCTTCAACACATCATTCATGACTTGTTGCCTTGTTCATTCACATCCCTTGAGTAAGTGAAGATCTTCTATATGGAATCTCCTTTGCTCTCTGAGGTGGTGTTTGGCAAGTTCTTGCCACGCCGTGAACATCTATGTCTTGTACTTTTCCTACAAAATGTTAGTGGACACATGCCCGAAGGATTGTAAATATTTGATCTAGGGGCTGTTGTCCATTATTTATTGTTTTCATATTAATTTTTTATTTTATTATTTTTATATTGTTTATTCATTTCATTTTTTTCGTGGCACTCTAGCATGGTTTAAGGCAAAGGTAACTTGTAGCAAAGGACAACATGAGTTCTAATTGATACTTACAATTCTTCTATGATGAATGAGTTGCGTCTTTTGCATGAAGTTGTTGGAGTTCATCATGTGCCATGCTTCATCTCTTGTGAGTTCATCTATTGACTTTCCCAAATTGGATTTGTACTCTTTCTGTAGGGGTTAGTCCAACAAAATATGTAGTGTCTACTCTAGCAATTTTCAGTTCAATAACCAAACCAGACTCCATGTCTAATTTAATTAAGGAAGGCTATGTAACCTAAGCACCACGCTTACATTAAAAGCCTTTAGAAGTACTCATATGCAGCACTTCCAAACTAAGTATACTCTAGTAAACAAAGGTAGCATGAAAGCATTATAGAGATTTACTCAATTAGAGATGAAAGAGAACAATCATGCTGAGGAATATATATATATTATTTTATTTTTTCCTTTTAAATGCAAAAGATATGGATGCATGCAAGAACTAAACATGCAATGGAATTAATATGTAGTGGGATGGAGTGAATCCATGGATTATTAAAAGTAAACATGTAGTGGGATGCAATAATTAAAAGGATAACTACTCATAGAATCTAAAGTCCACGAGCAAGACTATCTCACCTTCTTGATCATACTTACCATGACTCACAAGAGGAAATTTATGACTAGTGCAACTTCTTTATGTTCATCACTTGGGATGTGAGTTGAATTCTTGTGACGCGACCATTTCTTCAATCCTTGGTTCTTCAATTTCTCTCTTATTTTTTTCTTTTTCTTGTGGAATCTTGCCGGAAGGTCGAAACGGCTTCTGATGCCCTGTCTATTCCACAATCAATAGAACAAGGGGTAACCCTACTAAAGATAGTGATTCATTTAATTAGCAGATATCAAGATCATTATCAAAATCTTATCACCGATTGCTTCCCCGACAACGGCGCCAAAAATGCTTGTTGACATTCGTTAAGTGCAAATAAAATATGAAAGATTTCTACAAGCGCATAGAACATCAATGTAGCATTTTACCGGGAGTATTCCAGGTATCGTTATTCATATTTTACTACAAGGAAGCTAGGGTTAAAGAATCTGATAATTTACCATCATGTATCTACTAACTTAATAAACCAACTAGACTAGAGCAGGCGTAAATGATAATTGATAAGATATGGTGATGAAAGCATACACATAAGAATTTTATAATAAATGAGTAGATAACTAAAGTGAGAGGACAATGGGAGAGATCAAGGTTCCTAAATACTTCTCTATTACTTGGGTTTTAAGGTAACAGGAGATGAATAGATATAGCAATCACACAATAACACTTTGGAACTGCAGGTCCTTTCCAACTCTCAATAAAGATCGGGATGAAAGTAGTTGGGAGAAGGCTGCCAAAAGCTCTACGAAACATCAATCCGAACGTGGTGGAATACAAAGGCCTAACAGAGCTCTCACCCCTAGGGCTACCACAACTATCCATGGGGTTGAGTGCAACCTCAGGTAACCACTAGTCTAGACAACATGTCTACACTAATGATTACTACTCCAATCACATATAATAACTAGAGCACTCAATACGAGCAGAGATCCCATGCCAAGATATGAAAACTATACTAACCAAATATATAAAGGGCATAAAAGTAAATAGAGAAGATGAATAAATATTAAAGCATAAATCTTACAAAGAAGAGATACAAAGATATACCGGATCCCTCTAGAACCAAAGCGTACCGCTCTCTCTAACTCTCAACTAGAACTAATCTACTACATTCAAAAGTCTAGCCCTAATTCTCTGGAATTGAGAGATTATCGATTCAAGGGACACCTCTCTCATCCATAATGGTGTGTGGCGCCTGGGGTCCTGGGCTATATATATATGGGGGCGTCTGGCCTTGCCTCCTCCTTGGATTAGCGATATGCTACTAAACCTTTCCAGCATATCTCATTAAAGTGCACATAGGCCTTAATGGGCCAAATTCTGATTTAGACCCAATTAATCCCGCAGCACTATGATGGAAATTTTTTCCTTTATTTGTAAAATTAATATCTTTTTATTCTGGGCTCTAAATATAGCAAATAATATATCCATTTTGATCAGCTCAATGAGGCTTTCGGAATGGTGTCCTTCAATTCATCATTTGAGGTACTTTATTAAGTGAAAAATTTAATCCCCTACAAAATAAGTGAGAATACCAAAACTCATGGAACCTGTCAGTTTCAAACCCTACAACTATGCTTTGTGAGTAATTTTATATCATATCAGGCAATAGTTGATGGTTAAAACTTGATATTAAATACAACTATGCTTTGTAAGAAATGCATGTTGGCATCTCTTACACTGCACAAGTTGTCATCCCTAATACGATATAAGAAATGTGGTTGTACTTAATATCAAGGCACTTTACATAAAATGAAATAAAATGAGTTATCCGCAAGCGCACAGATAAAATACTTCCATTGTAGCATTTCACCTAGGAAAGTTCTAGGTATCGTTATTTATAATTTTACCACTAGAAGCAGGGAATGAGAAGAAGAAAAACAATATGGCTATAAGAATTACAAATACATACTCTCTAGATATGAATCAATTAATCAACTCTATCTCAACAAGGATAAGGTAGATAATAACAATGTTGATATATAAGAGATATTGATAGAGAATCAATAGTTAGAAAGAACTCATCTAATCAAGTAGGATACAGAATAAAGCGATGCGATTAGAGATTTAATTCCTAAGTTATGATCCATCTATGAATCCTCAGAGTGTTCTAATCCTTTTCCTATCATCTATAGCACAGTCAATCATCCATCTAAACATAAGGAACATTACTTCAGCAAATTCATAAATATAGCAATCCTTCCCCAAGTAACCGGGTTCTACTAGGCCTAGATTCGAGGAGTGAACTACAGAGGATTCAATGAAGCTATAAAAGTCACCTTCACGATCTACCACATGGCCCAAAAAATAGGGTACATTTGTAGGTAAATATTTTCTACATTATCTCTACCACCTAATCTAATCCGGAGTTGAACTAAGTGCTTTACGAACATATGCATAAACATATTATCAATTTTAACTATTCAAAGATAGAACTAGAACAATCCAAGAACATAATGATATTGAAGTAGCAAGAAGTCTTAATTACCAGATACAAAAGTAGAATTACCAAATCTCCTGACGATGATCCGGAATCCTGAGCCGCGCTCAACTCTACTTGTATCTAGCTAGATCTAACCCTAAACTTGAAGTAGAGCTCTAATCTTCTAATTAGAAACCCTAGCTTTTCTCCCCAGCCTTCTGAATGAGGGATCAACTAATGAATAATGATTCAATGATGCCTCAGGGGGGTCTGCCCCTACTTATATAGCCCGGTGGGATGAATAGCAGCCCTCGGATCAAACCGACTTGAAACAAGGGTCAAGATGCGTCGTAGAGGTCGGTTGGAGGTCGTCATGCGAAGCGGAGCTCACTTCCATGTGGGCCTAGGCTGGCCGGCCAGGCATGTGGGGCCGGCCAGCCCCATCTAGCAGCTGTCGTGCTCTCATTTTGCTCTAGTGTCCTCTTGTGTCTTCTAGATCCTTCTCGTCAAATCTTGCAAAAATCCGACTTGATTTGGTTTGGTTCCTTGGCTCCTACTCTTCTCGGATTATTTTGTTTTTATCTCTAAAAATTCACAAATCACCACAGCTGTGGAAATTGTCATGTTAGCCTATAAAACTCTTGCTTGGTGATGATTCCAGGGTCTTCTAGAAGGTTCTTGTCATATTGATGGAGGACTCTCCCATCGGGACTCCAAATATAGCAAATGGTATGTCTGTTTTGATCGTCTCGATGAGATCCTCACAAAGGTGTGCTCTGATTCATCACTTGAGGTGCTTTTTTATTGTAAAATATTGATAATCTGCAAAATAAGTGAGAATAACACAACTCATGGAACTTGTTAGTTTCAAACCCTACAACCATGCATTAATAACTCTTTTGCCACTATGTTGTGCATTAATTGAAGGTATAATGTTGATGTCAGGTACTGTCAACAAGCTCCCCGAAGCTTACCCTTTGCTAGTCCCTTAGCAAAGTCAAAATTTTAATTAAAGTGCTAGGAGTTAATACAATGCTTTCACACCTCAAAAATACACAAGTTCTCAAACAAGATTTCCACTAAACAATGGTCAAACTATTCCAACTTTCAAACTTATTATATTATCCTTAATCATGGAGCTTATTGCCTCTACCTGCATCTTCAGTCATTGATAGATAGAACAATTTTAGTCAAGCATTGCCACCCTGTCTTTGTTCAACCTGCATTCTGGAGTTTTTGTAAGTTTTCAAAAATAAAACTTAGAGATTCCTTTGCATGACTCTCAGATGTCTCTCATTCATGGTATTTATGGTTCTTTACTAATGCAATCAAAGTGGTTTTGCCTTCTCTCTTCTCTCAAGATATGTGGTATTTTTTTGGATTAAGGAAAAAGTAGTGATATGTCTTTCCTCTTCCTCACCCTATACTAGTAAAAATATATGGAGTTCATAGGTGGGATAGGAAACACCACATACCTAAAATACATATGTTGCTTGGTCTAACATGCGGATCCAGCGTATGAAATCCAAAGATTCCCCCCATACAATCAAATCAAGATGTGCAAGTGTGGTTTCAAAGTGATAATGTTACAGATATTTTTGGTGGAAGGTAGAAGGGGTGCAAGCCTAATTCTACAATGCTCCTTTACAAATAGAGACTTTTCTCAATACTTTTCGGAGAACTTGAGCAATCTAAGACTTGATACGAAGAACTTCTTTCTTTTCTTTCTTTCTTTCTCATTTTTTTAACAAGAACATAATATCACCATCTAAATTACATGGATTAAGACAACTGAAAATACTCAGGAGCATTGATTTTTGGGGTAGCATACAAGGAGAGTCCTAGGGATAAATATTTTTAGGTGTTCTTTCCTAGTGTAGGAATAGAAC
The DNA here is from genome assembly GCA_023333625.1 of Bothriochloa decipiens. Taxonomy (NCBI): domain Eukaryota; kingdom Viridiplantae; phylum Streptophyta; class Magnoliopsida; order Poales; family Poaceae; genus Bothriochloa; species Bothriochloa decipiens. The sequence goes on along the minus strand of CM041641.1, from coordinate 32,162,058 downwards.
ATTTTTGGGTAGATCTAAATATGTGAATATGGTGGTGCGTACTTCCAGGGTAGAAATAGCAAGGGTGCAAAGTGTGTGTGAATATTGATTTTAACCATATGAGGAGTTCCTAACGATCAATACAAATAGAACAAACTCAATGCATACAAGTAGTACATAAAATAAAGAAGGTTTCCCTATACTATTAAGCATGCATATTTGGGTGTGGTAGGAATTTTAAACTCTCGTCATGCAGGAACTCATCATGTAGGTTTTTAAATTTTTTAAAAGATAAATTCTCCAGAAATTCAGCATCACTAGGAACAAGATAAACAATAGCTCAAACTTTATCATATCATATCTGCCAATCACTTAGACTAAAGTAGTTGCTACCCACAAATCTTAGATTTAGAGTAAAGTCTTCAACTAGAATAGTTATATCCAAAAACTTAGGAGAAATCTATAATGAAAACTACACATATTTTCAAGGAATTCAAGCATTTATTGAAACATAGCTACTACTTCAAGTTTATTATTTAAAATAAAAAGGAAAGAAAAATTCTTTTTATTTGGTTTTTGTTATTTCATACTAATTTATTTAAAACTAATAGATATATAAAAGATAACTCATCAGGGGTTTTCAAGATACCTGACTCTCGGGTTACCTCCTGGAAGGTGATGTAGCAGAATTTGAGACCTCCTATCTCAAGTAGGGTAGAAGAAGGTTCTTGGGGGCTCCTCCCCCAAGCTTTTTGTTGCCATAGATGTTGTCGAAGAAGAGGCCTTGGAAAGTCTTCCCAAGGGTGTTATTGTGGAGGTGGCCTATAGGGATAAAACTGTGGGATGGAGTAGAAAGCCTCTCAGTTCCGTCCATCTCTGGCATGTGCCTATTGAACATTATCTATATCTACACCAAACTAGGCATTCCATTGTTGTTGTTCCCCAAGCCTCCGAATAATACTTGCTTATTCTCCTATAATTGTCTCCATTTGAAGATTCAAACAAGTCATTTGTCCTTCTATACCAGAGACAGAATGTCTTGGTTGTTCATGATGCCTGTGTGAAGGTTCTGGACGGTCTATAGATCGTCTAGGCTGGCAATCTCGTGATCTTGATCCTCTATGTCTCTCCTTAGAATCTCGAGAAGATCTTCCAGAGTGGTGTGATGGAGATGGTGCCCATGGATGAGGTTGCCTTGATGTGCCTGGTTGATCAGTGTATGCAGTGTATGCCAGACCATCAAGTGCTGGATCTTCTCCATAGTAGTACATAGGCGGTACGTTTGTAAATTGGGCAAACCCACTCCTCCTGTTTAGGAGCAAAGGCTGCAAACCAACAAGATATTTTCTAACGGTATAGATTCTAAGACCCGGGTCAGGAAGCGGGATCTCAGTAATCATACCACGATATCTCATAAATGATATTGCTAACTTTCTTAAGAATTTGAGCCTACCTAAAGAAATCTAGGTCCATTATGGGGCGAGGATCAGAAATATGAGAAACAATACAGATATTTGTCAACCCCAATCTAGTGGCTATGAGAAAAACCAAGGAGGTACACTCAATGTCTCCTTTGATTGGCCCAAAAACATCTAACCATTGGTGCATCATAGCTACAATAGGAGAAACCTTTCGCCTATTCACAATTGCAAAAAGTATTTTCAACTCATCTTCCCTAATGGTTTGTGATTCTGGTCTAGGGAATAAAGTTGAAGAAATAAATTTTTGAATAAAACGAAGGGTAGGAAGTTGAAGGTCACTATTTCTAGGTCTATAATAGATATCCTTATCAAAAATCTCCTTCCAAAACTGTTCTTTCTGAAAGTCAGGAAGAGCAATATCAAGATTAAGAACACAATCTGAATCAAACCCTAGCAAATTACTAAGTTGTCTCCAAGAGCAAGTAAACTGCCTATTGAACAGGTGGAAACTCACCCCAGCCCCAGCCTCAAGAAATTACAATGTGCACAAAAATTCCATTGTGAGCAGCTTAACGCCTGCCTCATTAACTGGAATGAGGTTTTTCCAACATAATGCAAAAAAGATTTCATTGAACTCAACATCCATACCTGTGTCTTGTAGAAGTTGAGGATGATATGTTGTTGTCAACTTGTACTCTCTGTCCTTGATATTCTTGAACTTGTCCTTCTCTGTTCGGCCACGCAGCCGGACATCCTTCTCTACCATGAGTTCATTAATGATGTTGTCCGTAGAAGGACGGGCTGGTGAAGCTCTTGATGATGAAGTAGGTGTGTCGGCGTCCATGTTGGAACCAGCCCTTCTAGATTGGCTCCTTGTTAAACTCCTGAGACCAAAGAACGACATCCTATCACACAAGGAATAGACAAACACAACAAAAAGGAAACTGCAAAATATTAGTTAGAAAAAAGAGGTTAGGGGGGTTAGCTGTCCAAGGATTAGACGTTCAAGAGTTAGCCTACTAGAGAGTATCTAAATCAGATTTTAAACACTTCTCTCTAGTCTTACTTTAGGCCTAGTCTCAAAACTCTAATAATTTTAGCATCTCTTCTCTTCTTTCTCTAAAACTCTCTTCTCCTCTAAGGATTTTGTCAAGCAGAACAGCTCAAGGCTGCAATCTAATGAAAAAGGTTGGCAGGAGAGTTGTGTTGTGAGAGGGGAAGGCAACAGGAGATGGTAATTTATAGAGGGGGAGAGGCAGGCCGACTAGCCTAGTGTGTGGGGCCGGCCGGCTCCACTTGTGGGTCCCAAATTTGAGACGATGCAGGAGGAATGGTGGCAAGATAAGTAGAACAAAGTGAATTCCATGGTAAATTCCATGCAATTTGTGGGCCAAGGTGAGAAAATTTACCATGCAGAAAATAAAATTACTTATATAAAACAAACATGCATAGAAAATTATCGATAATATTTTTAAGCAACCACGGTAAAAATTCTTTCAGGTTTTCACTTCGTAAAAATTATTTACATGGGGCATGAATTTGTATTTTTATATTTTTATTTTGTTTTTCATATGGATGCACATAATTATGAAGTAAATGCAAGAAGGTAAATATGGAAAACTATCGAGTTACCTTTCAGCGAGGGTTCACAATTTTAAGTCCACTGAACCGGACTCTTCCATAATTTCAATCTTCGGGGGTGATAGTCACAACTGAGGAAAATACCCCTATTGACTCTTCATCTTCTGCTTCATTTATCATATGAGCATTATTAGCTGGACTAGTTTTGGGCTTGAATGGGAAACACTCTTCTTGCCCATTAATGTTGAACTTGATTTCTCCACTCCCAACGTCAATGTGAGCGTTGGAGGTACTCAAGAAAGGTCTTCCCAGGATGATTGACACCTAAGACTCTGGGTGCATATCCAACACCACCAAGTCAACTGGTATGCAGAATTCTCTAATCTTGACTGGAATGGCCTCAGCAATGCCTAGTGGATAGTGGATCGATTGATCGGCTAATTGTACGCACTTGTGAGTAGGAACACTCTTTGCATGTTGGATTTTGCCAAAGACTATCTTGGGCATCACACTAACACTGGCTCTAAGGTCTCCAATAGAGCATAGGATAGTGAGACATCCTGGATCTTCCTTCTTTATTGGTGCTATATTGAATATGGATGCACTACATTCTTTCGTCAACTTGATCACTTTAGTGGTGGGCAGAGGTCGTTTGTTATTGAGAATATTCCTTATGTATCTTGCATAGGTAGGTACCTGTATAGCATCTAACAAAGGAGTATTGATGTATAACTTCTAAATTACCTCAACAAACTTACTGAACTGCTCATCAGCTTTGGCTTTCCGTCTTCTGCGTAGAAATGGCAAAATGTTGGAATCATGGAAATCTTTCGTCATCGCTGGTAATGGTCCTTCCAATTCTTCAACTTCATCATCCTCTTTTTCTTTTGGTGTTTCTATTGGGATCACTGGCCTAGCCTACCTTCTTGGTGCTCCTTGTGGATAAGGAAGATCATGGCTAGATTTACCACCTCTTGTGGTTATAGCTTGTACCTGATCATGGTCAGTGGCAAAAGGAAAAGCAGCGGCTAGTTGTGCCAACTTGGTTTCTATTTGTTTATTGTTGGTGGTCCTTCTGGATCATTTCTAAACCACCAATTTAGACTAAAAAGAAGAAAGACAAACATACTCTAGCACATATGCCTTTACTACTAACAGTTTCACTTGTACCTCTAGTATTCATGTTTTACAGGTTTAAGGTGCAACAAGTGGAAATACGCAACATAATGAAGAAAGCGCAAAAAGAAAAGTCAAATTCAGCAAATGCACAAATAAGAAATACAAAGGAGCCCACCTTTGGTACATACCTGGGCCTGATTATAACCATGGGAGAGGTTTAGGCCCAGGGAGGAACCGGCCACCCGAAGACTGTGGCCAGATGGCCCGACCAGGGGGCGGTCGGTCCCGGGGGTGGCCGCACCCCCAGTGGGCCCTCCTAGCCCCAGCCTTCTCAGGCGGTGCTCAAGGCGGTTCCCTCAAGGGAGTTTCACCTCCTTCCATATTTGTGGAGGACGAACCATCCTAGTTTTGCTATAAAAGAGAGGGATCTCCTTCATTCTAAACACACACATCATTTTGGAGTCATTCACCTCACACCTCTCGCTTGTATCTTTAGAGTAGTATTAGTAGTTTGTGAGCAAGGCAAGAGCTATCAAGGAGAGCTTGTCCCCTTGGAGGAAAAGGATCATCTTGGTATGAATACAATTTGGTTTTCCTCCATGAGCAAGTTCTTATCATAGTTATATAACCATGCATATGAACGAGTACAGTTATGAGCATAATATATGATCTAGTATATAGTTTATGTATTATGTTTGTCGGTTACCGAGAGTAGGGATACCCTAAACCTTCTTTGTTTTCAGTTGGACCCCGAGCTTGCCCTCAGATTAATCTCACGCGACCGGGCCGTACCCCCTCGACCCACCAGGCCCATCGGCAAATACACACTGGGCCGGCCCACAACAGAGTACAGCCGCAACCCTCGATAAATCACCGACGTCACCATCTGACCCTCGAGACACGCTGACGTCACCGGCTGATGATCGCTCGAGATGGGAGGATCCCGCGTCAAGTGTCGAGGCCCCCGACGGGACGGGCGTCTCGATACTTCGAGGGTCGAGCCCTCCCTCGATCGACCAACTCCCTTTGCATCCGGTAGCGCATTTAATACAAAACTACCTAAACTCGTCAAATCGTATGGCCACAATGTTCGCACAGTGGTCCATACGACGGTCGAATCCCGCTTTACTGCCCATACTAAGGACGTGCATCGGTCTGCACGGCACTATCACGCCATGCCCAGCGCTGTTAGACAGCTCGAGGCCCCCTTCGACACGCTACACGACAAACGACCGACGTCGGAATCCCTCGATTCGATCTTATCCGCTCAACCACTACGCTCGAGGCTACCCCTCGACAGGGCCTCGAGTACGCATCGACGCCCTCCGGTCAACCTTCATCGACTTTGAAAGCTGCGCCAACAACTCCCGATACGACCCCAACAGGAACTCACACGTCCTCTACAGGGATCACGCCTTTCGCCGGTCAGCAACCATGACTCCGAAGGACGGTTGTCAACTCCGAGCCATGCCGCTATAGAACGAGCCATGCTCAGCGCACCTCTCTACAGAGGCCTCGAGTTGACCACCACGACCAGCGACGTCACCACCACGTCATCGAGCCAGCACATCTGTACCCCTATGCCTCCCCTTGGCCTACAAAAGGGGACGCCAGGAGACCCAATAGAGACAACTCAGAAGAGAATCATTCCAGACAACGATCTCATGACAACCGAACATATGCCTAGGTAGACTCCTAGACTCCGAATAACTCCTTCGCTCTGTACTCGACCCCCCTCGAATCCTCTCCTTCGCTTGTATCAGCCCCTGTACAAGCACTTAGGTGCAAGATAATACAAATCTTCTCCCCCCGCTAGACGTAGGGCCCTTCTTTGCCCGAACCAGGATAAATCACTGTGTTCTTCTTGCATCACCCATCCGGACGGGTTACACAAACACACGATTACTCGTCGGCTTAGGACGCCCCCGGGTTCCTAACGCCGACAGTTGGCGCGCCAGGTAGGGGCGCTGTGTGTCAAACCGCTTCGTCTGGATGGCGGACCTTGTACCATCACTCCCTTTTGGCTCGGTGATCTGGTTTGGGAGGCTGGAGTTCATGTCGCTCGGCACGAGCCATGACATGGTCCTGCTCTCAATCGGGCACCCGAGTGGGGGCGCTTCAGGGACTCCACGAGGAGCCCTGCGTCGTCCTCATAATCACGCTTCCCAATCAAGGAGGAGACGTGGATCGCAGGGCGGGCGGCGCCGCCGTGCGACCACGGTCGTCACATCATCTTCGTCTTCGATGGATGACTTGAGCTCTCTAGCCCGGAGGCTCCCGTGACTATGCGTAAGGCCCGATGTGGGACAGCGCTCGCCAGGGTCGCAAGCCTCTCCCCATGCGAACCCTCCCTTCACGTCTACGGCTCTCTTGCCCCATGGACAGTTTGCCACCCGACCGGCACTGCCATTTGGGCTCGGCGATGCTGCTTCAACGCACTCCACTATCGTGCACTCGGGTTTTGGGGCAGACAGGGAACGGACCGGCCCCCCCTCACGCGCGCCGGGAGGTACCGGTGCTGGCCCCCGAACGCCTGATTAACCCTCGCCCACGCGGCGCTTGCCCTCGCGCGCTTCGAAGGTGGCTGGAAGTGGAACAATTTGGGCAGACCATCGTGCCTTGCCCGCTCTACTCCGACTCCAACTATGACCCCAGCTACTACGACCCCACGCGAGAGTGTTTCCACGTCAACATAGTCGCCGCGTCGGACGACGACGACTATGACGCCGGTCCCGCAGAGGCGTCCACACCACCGGTCGCAACAGGTGGGCCCCTCCTCCTGGCGGGACAGGAGGAAGGACCCCCTGTCGTGATCAACGATCCGGCCGATTCGCAGGGCGCTCGCGTCGCCCAGCTCGCGCAGCTCCGGGAGCTTCGAGCCAAGCTCGATGAAGACAAAGAGCGACTGTGTCAGCTCGAGCGTGCCCTCGAGCAAGACAATCAGAACCCCCCACGCGGAGGAGCTCGGGCTCGAGCGCGGCAAGTGCAGCGGCAGATTGTGGGCACGGATACGGTTGCACGTCCCGCATTCAATCGAGCCAGCCAGAATGTCGTTGCAGCAACCATGCTCCTTCGCAACATGCCGGCCCCCTCGAATCCCGAAGCCCAGCGAGTCCAACAGGAGATCAAGGGCCTTCTTGAGGTGGCCACCATTCAGCAGGCCGAAAGCTCTGCCTCGAGGCATCGAGGTGCGGCCTCGGGGCAACACCACGAACCCTCGCGGCATGAGAGACAGGCTTCGACCCAGCCGGTAGACTCCCCCCGCTCGAAGGGGGCGGTCCCGGACCACCATCGCGTTCGCGACAATCGCGAGCCCCGCGATGCGCGTCACGACATCAACGAACACCGCAGATGCAAGTGCAGTGATGCCGAGGTGTGAGGCTACAGCGCTCATCGGGGCGGACGCTACGACAGCGATGAGGACCGACGTCAATCCCCGGATCCGTCGGGACCTTGAGTCTTCAGCCGTGTGATTCGCAGCACGCCGCTGCCTAGCCCCTTCAGACCCCCGACAAGTCTCGTCAAATACGACGGCGAGACAAAGCCTGAACTCTGGCTTGCCGACTTCAAACTGGCGTGCCAGCTTGGTGGGGCCCGTGATGACAGCGCCATCATTCGACAACTCCCACTCTTTCTCTCCGACACCGCACGACCTGGTCTGACCTGGTCAGGGTTTTCGAGGGAAACTTCAAGGGCACCTATGTGCGTTCGGGCAACAGGTGGGAACTCCGAGGCTGCAAACAGAAGCCCGGGGAATCTCTTCATGACTTCACTCGACGTTTTTCCAAGCAGCGCACCGAGCTTCCCCACGTCACCGATGAAGAGGTGGTCCTGGCTTTCATAGCCGGGACCACCTGCAAGGAACTGGTCCGGGAGCTCGGGCGCACCCCTCCAAAGACCGCCGACGAATTGATGGACATCGTGGCCAACTTTGCCGCCGGAGAAGAGGCCGTCGGTGCCTTCTTCGACGGTAGCAAAGGCCAGACGCTGGCCAAAGCGGCCAACCCCGAGGGTTCGAACCAGGGCGGCAAGAAAGGGGGCAAGAAGAAGAAGAACCCACGAGGCAAGCGCGAAGACGCCCCCGACGACGACCTCGTGGCGGCTGTCGAGCGCAAGAAGCCCCGAGGCCCTCCTGAAAAGGTTCTCTTCGACGAGATGCTCAAGAAACCGTGCCCGTATCACAAGGGCCAGGCCAACCACACCCTCGAAAATTGCCGGATGATCAAAAGGCATTTCGGGGGTATGGTTCAAGGGAAGGAAGAGGAAAAGGAGGAGCACGACGACAAGAATGACGACAAGAATGATGGGTTCCTCGAGGTTCAGGACTGCTTCATGATCTACGGGGGACCTACCGCCCGGCTCACACCTCGACAGCGCAAGAGGGAGCGTCGGGAGGTGTTTTCCACTCAAGTCGCCACCCCTCGATTCTTGGACTGGTCTGAGACGGCTATCACATTCAACCGTGATGACCATCCGAACCACGTCCCGAACCCGGGGCTCTACCCGCTTGTTGTCGAACCTGTCATTGTCAACACTCGCTTCTCCAAAGTCTTGATGGACAGAGGCAGCAGCCTCAACATCATCTACTCTGAGACCCTCGACCTCCTCGGAATCCCAAGGGAAAAGCTAAAGCTCAGCACTGGGGGCTTCCACGGTGTTGTGCCAGGCAAGAAGGCTATTCCCATCGGGTGCATCGACTTGCCGGTGTATTTTGGTACTCCCTCGAACTTCCGAAAGGAGACCCTCACGTTCAAGGTAGTCCCGTTCCGAGGCACATACCATGCAATCATTGGGCGACCGGGCTATGCCAAGTTCATGGCAGTTCCCAACTACACCTACCTCAAGCTCAAGATGCCGGGCCCCAACGGCGTCATCACCATCGGCCCCTCCTTCGAGCACGCATATGACTGTGACGTCGAATGCGTCGAACACGCGGAAGCCCTCGAGGAGACGGCAATGCTTGTAGCCACTCTCAAGGCCCTCGCCGACGAGATCCCCGAACCCAAGCGACATGCCGGCAGCTTCGAGCCTGCCGAGGACACGAAGAAGATCACCCTCCACCTGAGTTGCTCCGAGGGGAAGGTGCTGCTCATCAGCGCCTCCCTCGACCCCAAATAGGAAGCAGTGCTTGTCGACTTTCTCCGCGCGAATGCCGACATGTTTGCGTGGAGTCCCTCAGATATGCCAGGCATACCGAGGGAAGTCGCCGAGCACGCCTTGGAGATCCGCCCCGGGTCTAAGCCGGTGAAGCAACGCCTGCGCCGCTTCGACGAGGAGAAGCGCAGGATCATCGGGGAAGAAGTCAACAAGCTCCTGGTGGCCGGATTTATCAAGGAGGTCCACCATCCCGAGTTGTTAGCTAACCCTGTAATAGTCAAAAAGAAAAATGGGAAATATAGGATGTGTGTAGATTACACCGGCTTGAATAAAGCATGTCCTAAAGTCCCATTCCCTTTGCCACGCATCGATCAAATCGTTGACTCGACGGCGGGATGCGAGACCCTCTCCTTTCTCGACGCCTATTCTGGCTACCATCAGATCCGAATGAAGGAGTCCGACCAGCTCGCGACTTCCTTTATCACCCCTTTCGGCATGTACTGCTATATTACTATGCCCTTCGGCCTTCGAAACGCCGGGGCAACGTACCAGCGGTGCATGCTCCACGTTTTTGGAGAACACATCGGCTCGACGGTCGAGGCCTACGTGGACGACATCGTGGTGAAGACCAAAAAAGTCGAGGGCCTCGTCTCTGACCTCGATGCCGTGTTCAAATGCCTCCGGGCGAAGAGCATCAAGCTGAACCCCGAGAAGTGTGTCTTCGGCGTCCCCCGAGGCATGCTCTTGGGGTACATAGTCTCTCAGTGCGGAATCGAGGCCAACCCAGAGAAGATCTTGGCGATCATCAAGATGGGTCCCATTTGAGACCTCAAAGGTGTTCAGAGGGTCACAGGATGCCTGGCGGCCCTGAGCCGCTTTATCTCCCGTCTCGGGGAAAAGGCGTTGCCCCTCTACCGCCTTTTGAAGAAATCGGAGCACTTCGAATGGACCCTCGAAGCTGAGGAGGCCCTCTCAAAACTCAAGTCTATGCTAGCCTCGCCCCCTATCCTCGTACCTCCTCATCCAGCCGAGCCCCTCCTCCTCTATGTCGCCGCAACCACCCAGGTGGTCAGTGCAGCCATAGTGGTCGAGAGGGCAGAAGAAGGGCACACCCTGCCAGTTCAAAGGCTAGTCTACTTTGTCAGCGAAGTGCTCTCGGAGACTAAGGCCCGCTACCCTCAGATTCAGAAGCTGTTGTACGCTCTAATCCTTACACGGCGAAAACTCCAACATTACTTCCAAAGCCACCCAATAACCATGGTCTCGTCCTTCCCCCTCGGGGAGATAATCCAGAATCGGGAGGTCACAGGGAGAATCGCTAAGTGGGCAGTCGAGCTCATGGGCGAGACCCTCACTTTCGCACCACGAAAGGCCATTAAGTCACAGGTGCTGGCAGATTTTGTGGCCGAATGGACCGACGCTCAACTACCGCCCGTACAAATCCAGGCCGAGCTATGGACCATGTACTTTGATGGGTCGATGATCAAAACAGGAGCGGGCGCGGGCCTGCTCTTCATCTCGCCCCTCGGGGTTCACATGCGTTATGTGATTCAACTTCACTTCGCGGCCTCGAATAATGTCGCGGAGTACGAAGCCCTCGTGACCGGACTACGCATCGCCATCGAGGTTGGGGTTCGACGCCTCCAAGCTCGGGGCGACTCGCAGTTAGTCATCGATCAAGTCATGAAGGCATCGAGCTGCCGTGAACCTAAAATGGAAGCGTACTATCAAGAGGTCCGCAAACTGGAAGACAAATTCCATGGCCTCGAATTAACCCACATCGCTCGACACTACAACGAGGCCGCCGATGAGCTCGCAAAGATCGCATCAACCCGAGGCACCGTGCCTCCCGACGTCTTCGTAAAAGATCTCTACAAGCCGTCAGTTGACTCCGCAGGTGAACATGAACATCCGTCCAAGGGGATCGAGCCTCAACCAACCCCCGCCCTCTCGACCAGGGCCGAGGTCATGGACCTCGAGGTATCATCCCCTCGAGCAAGCGACGAGGCCGATTGGCGTAAGCCCTTCCTCGAGTACCTTACTCAAGGAGAGCTGTCGGACGACTGGAACGAGGCTCGACGCATTGCGCGAAGGGCCAAAACCTACGTCCTCTTCGGTCCTGACAAGGAGCTCTACCGACGGAGCCCGACCGGAGTTTTGCAGCGTTGCATCACCGTTGAGGAAGGCAAAAGGTTACTCAACGACCTACACTCGGGGGCTTGCGGTCATCATGCTGCGCCCAGGACCCTCGTCGGGAACGCTTTCCGACAAGGCTTTTACTGGCCGACCGCTGTCTCTGATGCCATCAGCCTCATCCGATCATGTGAGGGGTGCCAATTCTATGCCAAGCAGACGCACCTCCCTGCGTATGCTTTGCAAACGATCCCCCTCACATGGCCATTCGCCATATGGGGGCTCGACCTCGTTGGTCCCCTCAAAAGGACAACTGGAGGCTTCACCCACCTGCTCGTTGCCATCGATAAGTTTACCAAGTGGATCGAGGCCCGGCCCATCGGGAATATCCGCTCCGAGCGAGCGGTCGAGTTCTTCACCGACATCATCTATCGCTTCGGTGTCCCGAATGTCATCATCACTGACAACGGCACACAGTTCACTGGCAAGAAGTTTTTGGATTTCTGCGATCACCATCACATTCATGTGAACTGGTCCGCGGTTGCTCATCCTCGAACTAACGGCCAGGTCGAGCGCGCCAATGGCATGATTTTGCAGGGACTCAAGCCAAGAATCTTCAAACGCCTCAGCAAGCACAGAAAAAAATGGGCCGCGGAGCTACCATCAGTCCTATGGAGCTTAAGGACAACACCTAGTCGAGCCACGGGGTTCACCCCATTCTTCTTGGTCTATGGGTCCGAGGCTGTCCTCCCCACTGACCTCGAGTATGGTTCCCCTCGACTAAAGGCGTACAACGAGCAAACCAACGAAGAAGCCCTTGCAAACGCCGTCGACCAGGTCGAGGAGGCTTGAGACATGGCGCTGCTTCGCTCCGCGAGGTATCAGCAAAAGCTTCGACGCTACCACGACAAGCACGTGCGCTCGAGGGACCTCCAAGTTGGAGACCTCGTCCTACGTCGACGACAGAGCAACAAAGGACGTCACAAGCTGACACCGCCATGGGAAGGTCCATACGCTGTAGCTGAGGTGCTAAAGCCCGGGACATACAAGCTCGCTAACGACAAAGGCGAAATCCTCACCAACGCATGGAACATTGACCAGCTACGTCGCTTCTATCCCTAGTCGATGCCTTCTCCTTACATTTTCGCATAACGAAATGCTTTCGATCACAAACTTAATTTCCTTATACATGCAAGAGGTAGCCTCGACTCTGCTTCCTCAGAGTCGAACCTCCCTCGGGGGCTATAAAGGGGGAACCCCCCAAGTCCCCAAAAAACTTGATTTTTTCAAAACTCAAAAAGTCTATTTTCTCCCACGCACCTCGATACGTTCTAATACTTAGTCGAAAACCCCATGCGAATGTCCTAAGCGTTGAGGGCTGTCGAGCCAGGAGACCACCTACGCCCCAGGGCTACAGTACCTCCGCTCGCTCCCCGACGGGGGGCATGAACATGCGTCGAATTCACTAAGTAAGAAACGTCATCAGGAACGCGAGAAAGAAAAGGACTTAAAGTCTCGAGGTCCACTCTGCCTCGATATGCCTCGACGAAGGTTAATACTAGGTCGAAGATGACACGAGATGGTCCGAAAGGTTGAGGGATGTCGGGTCGGGAGACCGCCAACGCCCCAGGGCTACGGCACCTCCACTCACTCCCCCCTTCGAAGGGCGCGATCGTGTGACGAAATCGATAAAAGTAAAGACCCGATCAGGCAGTGGAGACAGAAAAGACTTAGAGCACACTTACACATATACGAACGAATATAAATGTACATTGGCTCGAGGCATCGCGACCTCGAAAACAAAAGTTCACAAAATTTCTTACAAAGGCCTCTTTGCCCAGATTTGGCTCACAGGCCATCATCCTCAGGAGGCGGAAGGACCTCATGCTCGAAGAGGCTCGCAAGGCGACCGCCAGGCTCCTCGGCAGCCTCAACCAACCCCATGAAGACAGCCTCGTTCTCCTCGTCAGTATTTGAAGGGTCGCTGACGAAGCCGTGGGATACGACCTCCATGTCGTAAATGTAGCCGGAGCCGATGACTGCCATTGCCCGCTTCACACCGACATGAAGGGCGCTCCGCACCTTCTCCTTAACCACGCGGCCAAGCTCGAACAGCCGGTCAAGGAGAGGGGCCCCATGGACGTCGTCCGCGGCTGATTCGGGCCGAGGGACGCCGAGGCTATCACAGACCATGTCGAGCATACCGCCGAGCTCGCCGGTCAGCTTCACCTCGGCCGTGTATGTCTTTTGAAGCAGGCCGAGGTCGTGATGAGCCCGATCCAGCTCCTCCTCCAAGGCTGAAAACAAACAAACGAAGTCAGTAACGCTTAAGAAAGAGGGCTAAGGCAAAAAACCCCTCGAGAGAAGAAGGAAGACTCACCGATGACGTGGGTCTCGAGCTTCGTGTGGGTGTCTTGTAGAGCGAGATACTCGTTCGCAAACGCCTCACTAGCCTGGACCATCGACACGTTCTCCTCCTTGAGCTTTTCGAGGGCCTCGCCTGCCGAAATGGCATTCCGCCTTTGTTCTCGCCAGGATTCGACGATCCTGGCGTTTTTGGAGACCGAGACCTCAAGCTCCTTCCGCACCGCCTCGAGGGCCGCACTAACCCTTGCCAGCTCGTCGCTGGCCTTGGACCTCGCCCGTTCAAGGGCCCTCCCCGCTTCCTCCTTCGCCTTGGCCTCGGCCTCCTTGGCTTGGGCGGCCACTTGTTGGGCCGAGGCGGTCTCGGACCTTGCCTTCTCAAGCTCACTCCAAGCGGACTCGAGCGCCGCTTCGAGCTCGGGGATCTGGTTCCACTTATCCTTGGTGCTGTCGATAAGATGGGACTTGATGCTCGAGCGCTTTCTCAGATCCTAAGAGCAAGAAGGACAAAGGACATCATCAATAAAGAAAACGCACCACGAGTTCCATAATTTTGAAGGACGCTTACCCCGAGGCGCTGGTGGAGGTTGTTGCTGACAAGACCGAACATCGCCTTCAACGAGCTCTGAAGGCAAGATCGCTCCTCTTCGATGGCCCTCCAGCACTCGAGCTCGGCGGGGTCATCCACCTCCCGTGAGGGGGCGTCGTGACTCATGGGGTCGCGGACGCGGATAGGCTCCGAGCCCCATCCCGAAGTCTCCGCCTCGGAGTACCGCCGTGCCGCCTCGGCTCTGGCACCCTCCGCATCGACGGCCGCCCCCGCCGCAGGACGATGTTCGGGAACCGTGGGGGGAGACGGACCCTCCCACGGTACGAGAGCCAGCAAACCGGCCTGCGTCTCCTCCCGCTCGACAAAAGGACCCGCCGGGGCAGGCACGGCGACACTCGCCTCCTCGCCTGACGGGGCCGCCTCGGCGCCCTCGGACTCGATGACCCCCGACCTCGGTGGCGACAGGGGGGCACGTCCTTCCCTCCGTCGACGGAGGCCTCGCCCCCCTCGGCCTCAAGGACGATGGGCGCCGCCTGCGAAAACCCCGGCCGCGAGTCGTCCGAGGGGCGCTCCGGCATGCTGCCTGGCGCGTCGATGGCCATCTCGGCTCAGGGGCTCGACGCCACAACCACCGCAAGCTCGGTGGCCGCTTCGCCGATAACCCCCTCGACACCCCGGGCCAACGCCGCACGTGCGGCCTTGACCCAAGAGACGACCCCCTCATTCGAAATCAACGGGGGAGTCGAGGCGGCGCTCATCGCCGAAAGAACCGGGCCCATGGCGGGACCCGCCGCGACCGCCGTCACCTCTGTCACAGCCCCCGTCCGAAGGCGCTTGGCCGGAGCGGGCCCCGCTGGTGTCCGCCCGCGCTTGATCCTGTGAGGAAAATTAGACGCGTGAAATCGAGACGCGAAATATAAAACTGCCTAGGAATAAAGAACTTACCCCACTGGGAACCTTCCTGGTGTTCGTGAGGCCCCCGTCGACGTCCGCGTCCCGGCACCCGGAAGGCTCGAAGTCGCTGCCGGCGGCGTCACGCCGTGAGGGCCCGCAGCCCCACGAGCAGAGGCCACCGCCGATGCAGCCAAGGCCAGCGCCACCGTCCCAGCTTCGAGGGCCAAGTGACTTTCACGGGGCCCCTCCATGGACCCCTCAGAACCAGCGGCGCCCTGCGTCGAAGGGGCGTCAGCCGCGACCCTCCGGGTCGAGAGATGCTCCTCCTCTCCGCTCCACTCCTCCCCCGATTCCTCAGAGGGGGACCTTTTGACGGGCCTCGCCTCTCGTCTCTGCTTAGCCGAGTGCTGCTCGCTCGCAGAGAGATTGAGGCTAGGCATCCGCCTCTTCTTGCTCTCCTCCTCCTTCATCCTCTTTGCCGACGAGGTGCCGCGAAGCCCCGTCGGACGAACCTCGAGATCTTCCCTAACGGGGGGCAGCGACAACTCGTAGTCGAGCTCCCCCTACACACGAAGCCCAAAAAATGTAAGGTGAAAAGAAACAAAAAGAAGGGCTCAACGAAGCAATACACTCACCAGTTCGGGGTAACCGGGATCCGGTCGCATCGGGATGCGATTGACGTCCAGCGTCGTGAAGGGGCCCGACACCGTGCCTCGAACCCTCTTGGCGACGCTCTCCGGCGTAATAGCCCCGGCAACCATGCGGCTCCCCCTGAGTTCTGCTCCAACGAACATCTGACTCATGCGAAGCGAACGCCGCATCAGGGGGAGCACCCGTCGATGGTGGAAGGCCGAGACAACGACCCCGGCAGTTAACCCCTGCCCTCGAACTGTCGCCAGGGCATCGAGGAGGTTTTTTAGCCTCCCTTGGTGGTCCCGCGCTGGGGCGCCCCAGTTGTGGAGACGCGACTCGATGACGCGCCCCGTGTACTGAGGCAGCAACCCCTCATCGTTCCTGATGTAGAACCACTTCGAGGGCCAAGGGCCGTGGCTCAAAGTCAGGCCAATGGGGATGAAGTCGTCGGCCTTCCTCACGACGAAGTTGCAGCATCCAGCCCACACCAGTCTCCGCACCCCTGCCGACGCGCTCTTAGAGAAGTACTCCGCCCGAAAGAGGTGGAGCCAGAGCTCCCAGTGCGCCTCCACCCCGAGGTAACCCTCGCAGACTGCGGTGAAGATGGCGGCGTAGGAGATCGCGTTGGGGAAAGATACTGAAGCTCGATCCCGTAGTGGTGAGTGAGAGCGCACATGAACCGGCTCGGCGGGGCACCGAAGCCCAGCCGGTGGAACTTGACGAAGCTGACCACGTAGCCCTCCGGTGGGTTCGGCTCGTGGTCCTCCTTCGGCGGAACGAGCCACTCGGGCTCATCCCTGTTGGTGATGGGGCGAAGAAGCCCCTCCGCCACCAACCCCTCCAGCTCCTTCCTCGTCACTTCTGAGGGAACCCACGCCGCGGGCTGAAGAATCTCCGGTGGCGCCATGGCAAGGGCACGGAGCTCTTCGCTGGACGGGCGGCCCAGAAGATTTCCTATCTCCGCAGGGAGGTGAACGCAAGGAAGGAAAGCGCAAGGAGGCGGGCGCAAGGAAAACGAACAACCGCAGGAAGGCGAACGCGAAAACGGCAGGAAAGCAAGTGAAGAGCAACGCTACGAAGGGTGCCTCCTTTTATTGGGGTAGAAGACTGACGGACGGTCGACGCTTAACCGACCAGTAAGTCCCCGCATTAAATGCACCCAAAGCACTCTCCTCTCGATTCTTGTGCGTCATGGACAGGGCCGTTTCGCATTCACCCCTTCGACTCCCGTCGACCATGGACACATGTCAAGCGTCCGCGAATCAGGCGTCAGGCTGGCCCCACCACGACCGCACCGTTCCGACTCCCGTGATATTACGGCCACGTCGTTTCGAATCTTTTCTTGAAAAATGAGAACTAACAATTATCCTCCTCGAAATACGCTTCAAGTACAGGACTCACCCACTACCGCGCCGCTCCGGCTTCTGCGCAAAAAGGCACGCGTGATGGACAGGAGGAGTTATCCACAGACGGATCTTCCCACGACACGGGATGCGGGCCCAGGCCCTCGAAATCTCCAGGGAGCGAAGGCTGGCCCTCGGAAAGGGTTCGACAGCCGCCCTCGAGTACCGGAGTTAGGGGTGTCCGAGGGGGGCCGACGCGAGTCCCTTGCTCGAGAAATGAATTCTCGAGGCCCCCTCGGACACATTCAAGGCAAAACTAAGGGACCACGACGGAATCCCCTCGAGGGGAAGCATCGAGCCACCAGACCCGATTGAAAGGGTCTGGCATCCACGGGACCCACTGTTTTGCTCGAATAAGAGTGCCTCAGGGCCACTAGTCGACCCCTATCGAATGGGGCACGTGCTCTTACTTGAATTTCCCGATAGTAGCTCACCTGAGACGTTGATGCTCGCTCGAGCATGGGTAGCACAATGCTTCTCCCCCCTCTACCCGATCGAAAGGGTTCGTGAGGGTCGAACGAAAAAGACGAGTTCGCACCTGACCGGCTTTGAACGGGAGAAGCTAAGGAGCGGGCTCGCAACCGGGTGGCCTCGATGAAAGAGGGTCCAACCACCCGGGGGCTCGATCATTCAAGTACGCATCGACCAAACGCAAAATAAAAAAGACCTCGGGCGAATATTCTACTCACCCGAGGCCTCGGGGGCTACACCCGAAGGGTGCGCTCGCGCGCACCCTTCGGAAAACGACCAACACTCCGAGTCCATTTGATTGAGGCTCCGCGTAAGTATCAACACTTACACGAAGCCTCGGGGGCTACTGTCGGTTACCGAGAGTAGGGATACCCTAAACCTTCTTTGTTTTTGGTTGGACCCCGAGCTTGCCCTCAGATTAATCTCACGCAACCGGGCCGTACCCCCTCGACCCACCGGGCCCATCGGCAAATACACACTGGGCCGGCCCACAACAGAGTACAGCCGCAACCCTCGATAAATCACCGGCGTCACCATCTGACCCTCGAGACACGCTGACGTCACCGGCTGATG